>MU968450.1:13296652-13676922 GCA_034641835.2 Pinus albicaulis
CTCTCTCTTTCTCACACACAATCTCTCTCTCTCTCTCTCTCTCTCTCTCTCTCTCTCTCTCTATCTCTCATTATTATCATTATCATTATTGTAACATTTCACATGTACAATCCACATCATGTAGCAAACACAAACATCGTACCACTTAAAAATTAGAAAATCATCATATTATCTAAAAAAACACAATCATTATATCATCGAAGAAATAATAATCATATTATCATATAAAATATACAAAAGAAACAAATACATAAATAAACACATACAAATTAAACATGCAAAATATTTCAACATTATATTACGTTACAACACAATTATTTCATCTAATTAGCAGAAGCACACCATGATATCACATAAACAAATCAAAATTACTTTCATTTAAAAATATGCACTAAAGACAACATACAAAAACACATACACATTATAACTAAAAATACATCTATACATAAATGCCAACATCATATCATCTATCAAATATATCATAAAACAAAATTATTCATACATTTATGAAATTTTAAAGAAATATAATGTCACTATTTTTTTATATTTAAGTAAAGAAATACATTTATTTAAAATATTTTAAATAAATAAAACAATTATATTCCTATATAAATTTGATTTTCTTTATATAATTAAAAAAAAAATTAAAAATTATATATATAATTAAATAAATTACATCTTATTTTATATTATAAGTAATCGTGTATAAAAAAAATTATTAATTTGCAAAAGTATTAATTTCATATTAAAATAAATATAACTCACCAATACAAATATAATAATCCACATATAAATAAATATAAATATTTCAACAACGTTGTTTTCTTATTATAAATATAAATACTAATAAAATTAGAGGAAAAATTTTGGGAATTTCGGATGTTCGTTTAATTTTTTTAATCATAATCGAGAACCTACCTTACAATGAAAGGATGAGGAAAGGGCATTATTCTTGCTTAAGTCTTTTTTAGGATGTAAATGGAATGATAGCGAAAAAGAATTAAGGGTTTCCATTACTTACTAAATAATTCTTCAGCTAATTTTGTGTAGTTTAATGCAACGAATTCATAATGTGGGTGATCATGTGGATGGTTAGTGTAATAAGGAAATATATGGTAAATTTAAAAATGAGAATCAAAATCATTGAATGGGAAATGAATTTAATTTCTCTCTCTCTCTCTCTCTCTCTCTCTCTCTCTCTCTCTCTCTCTCTCTCACCCCCTCTCTTTCTCTCAACCCCCCTCTCTTTCTCTCAACCCCCCTCGGTCTCTCTCTCTCTCCCTCTCTCCCTCTCTATCAACCCCCTTTGGTCTCTCTCTCTGTCTTTCTCTCGACCCCCCTTGGCCTCTCTCTCTCTCTCTCTCACTCTCTCTCTCTCTCTCTCTCTATCAACCCCCCTCGGTCTCTCTCTCTCTCTCCCTCTCTCTCCCTCTCTATCAACCCCCCTCTGTGTCTCTCTCTATCTCTGTCTCTCTCTCTCTCCCTCTCTATCAACCCCCCTCGGTCTCTCTCTCTCTCTCTCGCTCTCTCTCCCCTTGTCTCTCATACTCTCTCTCTCCCCATATCTCTCTCTCTCTCACTCGCTCTATCTCTCTCTCTCTCTCTTTCTCTCTCTCTTTGTCTCTCTCCCCCTGTATCACTCCCTCTCTCTCTCTCTCTCTGTCTCTCACACACACACACACACACACACACACACACCCTCTTTCTCCACCTCCCTCTCTCTCTCTCTCTCTTGCCCCCTCTTTCTCCCCCACTCCCCTCTCTCTATCTCTCTCTCTCTCTCCCCCCCCCTTCTCTCTCCCCCCTCACTGTCTTTCTCTCTCTCCCTTTCCCTACCTCTCCCCTCCCCCCTCTCTCTCTCACTCCCCATCTCTCTCTCACCCCACCTCTCTCTCTCTCTCTCCCCCCCCCACTCTCTCTCTCTCCCCCCCACCTCTCTCTCTCCCCCTCTCTCTCTCTCTCTCTCTCTCTCTCTCCCTCTCTCTCTCTCTCTCTCTCTCTCTCTCTCTCTCTCTCCTATTTTCCACCCCACCACTCTCCCTACCCCCTCTCCCTCCCCCCACTCCTTCCCTCTCTCTCACTCTTGCTCTCTCTCTCTCTCTCTCTCTCTCTCTTGATCTCCCTCTGTCTCTCTCTCTATCCCCCTCTCACCCCCCCTTTCTCTCCCCCACCCCCCTCGCATTCCCCCCTCACTCCCCCCTCTCTTTCTCTCTCCCCCCCACTTCTCTCTCTCTCTCTCTCCCACCCTCTCTCTCTCTCTCCATCTCTCTCTCTCTCACACACACACACACATAAATTCCCTCTCTCACACACACATAGAAACACATTGCCTCTCTCTCTCCCCCTCTCTCTCTCTCTCCCACCCTCTCTCTCTCTCAGTATCTCTCTCTATCTCTCTCTCCTACCCTATCTCTCTCCCTTCACCCCCCCTCTCTCTCTCTCTCTTCTCCCCTCTCACCCACCCTCTCTCTACCCTGCTCCCCTCTCTCTTTCTCCCCCCTCGCTCTCTCGCTTTCCCTCTCTCTCCCCCCCCACTCTCTCTCTCTCTCTCTCTCTCTCTATCTCCCCCCCCTCAACCACCCTGCCCCCCCTTTCTGTCTCCCCCTATCTCTGTCCCCCCCTCCCTCTCTCTCTCTCCCTGTCCCACACATATTGCCTCTCTCTCTCCCTCTCTCTCTCTCTCTGCCCCCTCTCTCTATCTCCCTCCCCCCCTTCTCTCTCCCTCCCTACCCCCCCCTCTCTCTCTCTCTCTCTCCCCCCCCCTCTCTCTCTCTCCCTCTCCCACACATATTTCCTCTCTCTCTCTCTCTCCCCCCCTCTCTCTCTCCCTCGTCCCCTTCTCTCTCTCACTACCCCTCTCTCTCCCAACTCTCCCCTCCCCCCCTTCTCTCTCCCAACCCCCACCCCCTCGGCCCCTCTCTCTCTCTGTCACTCACTCCCCCTATTTCTCTCACCCAACCTCTCTCTCTCTCTCTCTCTTTGTTTCTCTATCCCCCCCCCCTCTCTCTCTCTTGCATGCCCCCACCTTCTCTCTCTCTCTCTCTCTCTCTCTCTCTCGCCCCCTCACTCTCTTTTTCTCTCCCTCTCTCCCCCCACTCTGTCTCCCTCCCTCTCTGCCCCCACCCCGCCCCTTCCTTCCCCCACCCTCTCACACACACACACACATGCATAGAAACAAACATTGTCTCTCTCTCTCTCTCTCTCTCTCGCACACACACACACACACACACACACACACACTCATCTCTCTCTCGCTCCCTCTCTTCCTCACCATCTCTCTCTCTCCCCCTCATTATTATCCTTATCATTATCATTATTATACCATTTCACATGTACAATCCACATCATGTAGCAAAAAAAAACACCTTATCAATTAAAAATACAAAATCATCATATTATCTAAAAAAATACAATTATTATATCATCAAAGAAACAATAAACATATTATCCTATAAAATATACAAAAAAAAAAAAAAAACACATACACATTACACATGCAAAGGATTTCAACATTATATTATGTTACAACACAATTATTTCATGTAATTAGCATAAGCACACCATGATATCACATACACAAACACAAATTATTTCCATTTAAAATTTTGCATAAAATACAACATACAAAAAACATACACATTATAACTAAAAATGCATCTATAAATAAATTCCAACACCATATCCTCTAACAAATATATCATGAAACACAATTATTCATATATTTATGAAATTTTAAAGAAATATAATTTCGCTGTTTTTTATATTTAAAAAAAGAAATATATTTATTTAATATACTTTAAATAAATAAAACAATTATATTCCTAAATAAATTTTATTTACCTTACATAATTTAAAACAAAATAAAAATAAATATATAATTAAATAAAGTGCATCTCATTTTACATTATAAAAAATTATGTATAAAACAAAAATTTATTTGCAAAAATATTCATTTCATATTATATAATTTTAAATCAATAAATTAAGATAAATATAACTCACCAATACAAATATAAAAAACCACATATAAATAAATATGAATATTTCAATAAAAATGTTTTTCTACTATAAATAGAAATATTGATAAAAATTGAGAGAATTAATTTGGGAATTAGGAGTAGTCGTTTAATTTTTTTAATCATAATCCACAACCTACCTTACAATGAAAGGATGAAGAAAGGGAATTATTCTTGCTTAAGTCTTCTTTAAGCTGTAAATGGACCTTACAGTGAAAGGATGAAGAAAGGGCATTGTTCTTGCTTAAGTCTTCTTTAAGCTGTAAATGGAACGAAAGTGAAAAAGAATTCATAAAGAGGGCATTATTCTTCAGCTAATTCTGTGTAGTTTAATGCAAAAAATTCATAAAGGGGGTCACCAATGGTTGCCATTACTTTCCATTAAGGGTTTCCATTACTTGCCAAGTAATTCTTTCGCAAATTATGTGTAGTTTAATGCAACAAATTCATAAAGTGGGTCATCGTGTCGATGGTTACAGTAATAAGGAAATACATAGTAAAACTAAAAATGAGAATCATTGAATGGAAAATGAGTTAAAGTCAGGTGAGGTTGCTGGCTTGAACATATTCAAAAAATTAAATTATTTTAATTTTTAAGTATAAAATCATGAAAAATAGTATGTTTTGTTTTGATAATACTTAGATTGCCATTTTCAAGTTTCAATTTGAAAAATAACTAAATATATCCACCCTGAATGATTCAATATTGAAACTGTATCAATAAAAAATATTAAAGAAAATATCTATGAGTTTTGTGAAAATGAGAAACATGATGATGGCTTTAACTGCACATTCCTATAAAATAACTATGTCTAACAAAAGAAAAAACGAGATCAACAATAAATAAATAATCATGGCTTAACTGCACAAATAGATACTAAAAGAGGGGTCGTAGGTCAGAGATGAAATCTAGAAGACTCATTCAGAGATGAACATTAATTTGTGATTTGATGATGTCACATATAAAAACACGTCAAAACAGGGGAAGAAAATCAAGTCAATTGTAGGAATGATAGATTGATATGGAAGGACAAGGTCATGTGCTTTGACGACGAAGGAGAAGAAACATTGAAAATTCAATACAAGAAACATACCTGTCACCGCTGCAACAAATACTCTCTGGTTCCCTCTCTGGTAAATACCTCCATTGACGAAATAACATTTTTCATTCATCCATGCATCCCTTCGCTACTTTCCACTGTAAATACCTTCATTTGTCCATGCATCCCTCGTCCATGCATTCTTTCTCGCTAATGGTAAATTCAGTTGTTTCTATCAAAAGCTACAAACAAAAAAGAAAGCCCCACAGGAACGTCCTGATAAAACACTTGGAGACTTACAGGAACAACCAGATAAAACACTTCGAGTCACAATTACAGGAAACATTGACATTATACAGAAGAAAAGAAAACACTTCCAATGCACATATAACAAAATTCACTACAAATACAAATACAAATGATAGAAGAAGAGTATGAACTTGGATCTATTTGCTGGAATGTAATTTCCAACTGCGAAGATGAATCAACAGGTGGAAGCACGTTGGCAAACAGATCGACGAATAGCAGGAGCACAAACCGCTCGACGGTTAACACGAGGAGAACCCCCGCTGTTGACTCATCAAACACCCGTTGAATCGTGATCAATGGTTGTAATTTAGTGCGGGGCCTCACCCCAACCATACTGAGCAGGCGGAAGGCAGCCCCCACAACCACCAGGGATGGTGCCTCCGCCCACGTGCCACCAGCACACCACCAAACCACCGCCACCACCACAAAAATCTGTCAAACGGTGCCACCATGAAAATTCGCCATCAATACGTTTTTTTCCAAGCGGTGCCGACAGAATTTTTAATGCCATTAATGAAAATTTTCAAGTGGTGATATTTTGTTGTCATATGTCAATAAATGACATTAAATTTTCTTAGATATTTTGTTTATATAATAGAACAAAATTGTAATTGTTTTCTTGTTGTTAACATATAGAACAGAGTCGTTCTATTTTTTATGTATGCACAGCAGTGCGTTGATTGTTAAAAAAAAGACAGAGAGAGAGATATTAAAAAAAACACAGAAACATAACTGTGTTTTTGCACAACAGTGCGATTTTATTTTTTTTAAAAGACAGAGCAGAATTAAATTATACACAGCAGTGTATGTTTGAGACAGTGAATGAAATATTCACAGCAAAGTTTTTTTTAAGAGACAGAGAAGAGTTTTTTTTTTTTTGGAACTCTGCTTAGAAGAATTCCAATAGTTGTAATCCCTCTATGATTGAGGAAGAACTTGTAGCAAATTTTTATGGAATAAATATTTGTTTTATTGAGTTGAAACTCTATTTTCTGAAAGTGAAATTTATTTCTCTGTGTTGAAGAAAGGGAGATTAATTTCTCCATTATCAATTCTGGAATTTTCAATATTCCAACATGGTATCAGAGTAGTTCAGGCTATTTGAAGGTCAAATAAGTTGAAGAAAATGAGTTCTTTATTGCAGAAGCCTCTCCAGCAGTGTGAAGGTTCAGACAAGAAGAATTCAAAGGTATTTCTCTATATAGTTTTGTGTTACTATTGCAGTACAGTTAGTTAATTTTAAACACACAGTCAAGTGATTTTGAATCATAGTTAAGAGTGCAGAATGGCTGGAGCCAGCACTGGTATGGATATGGAAAATATCCATCTCCCACAATTTAATAGGAAAAATTACGACTACTGGTCAATAAGTATGAGAACATTATTTGTCTCCCAAGACTTATGGGAATTTCTTGAGGAAGGCGTTGAAGAGCCAGCAGATGAACATGAGTTTAATATGTTAAATCAGGCAGAAAGAGAGATTCTGAAGAGCAATAAGAAGAAATATGCCAAGGCTATTTTATTCTTGTATCAAGCAGTGCATGAGAGTGCTTTTCCAAGGATAGCAGCAGCTAAGAGATCCAAAGAAGCATGGGAAACTCTCAAGACAACTTATCAGGGAATGGAGAAAGTGAAGACAGTAAAACTTCAGTTGCTGAGGAGAGACTTTGAGACTCTCTGTATGAAAGAGTCAGATACCATTGACTCATTCTTCACTCATGTGATTGGAATGGTCACACAAATAAGATCTCATGGAGAGACTCTTGAAGACAAGAGGGTTGTTGAAAAACTCTTGAGAAGTTTACCCGCAAGATTTGATGTGATTGTCACCACCATAGAGGAGACTAAGGATCTCACAAAGTTTTCAGTGGATGAACTTCATGCATCACTGATGACCCATGAAAAAAGATTGGGTAGGAGTGAAAACTCATCTCTTGAACATGATTTTAAGACCCAGATGTCTTTCGGAAGAGGAAAAGGGCAAGGCAGAGGAAGAGGAAGAGGCAGAAGCCAAAACAGAGGTGGAAGGAATGGTCCAGCAAATGCTCAAGGAATGGGTAGCAATCCAAATCAGCATCAAGGCCAAGGAAACAGCCAGCAGAGTGGTCAGCAGAATGATCAAGGACAAAGGTATGGTAAATCCAATGTCCAATGTTACAACTGTAAAAAATATGGTCATTATGCTAATGAATGTAGAACGAAGAAGCAAGATATGAGAAGTATAACTCGTGCAAATTTCACTAGAGAAAATAACAGCCAAAACAATTTGTTTTTAGCTTGTAATATGGCTGAAGAAAAGAATGAGGATTTATGGTTTCTAGAATCCGGTTGTAGTAACCATATGACAAGAAAATTAGCAATGTTTTCTATGTTAGATGAAAGTGTTCAGCCACAAGTCACACTAGGAACTGATAGCAAAGTTTCTGTTATGGGAAAAAGAGATGTAAATGTTCTAACAAGATTAGGTGCAAAGAAATCCATAGCAGATGTTTATTATGTTCCAGGAATGAAGTGTAACCTCTTAAGTATTGGACAACTTGTCCATCAGGGGTATAATGTTTTTCTTTGAGGATGATGTTTGTACCATCATGGACAAACCACTCAGCAATAAGTGTATTTCTGAAGTAAAGATGACAAAGAACAGGATGTTCCCTCTCAGAATGAGAGCAGATTTGAAGAATGGTGAAGAGAAAGCAGTAGTTGCACAAGAGACTTTCCAAAGCGAACCAAAAGATGACAATTGGTTATGGCACTTGAGATTTGGACATCTCAACTTTGGAGGTCTTAATTTATTGAACAAAAAATGAATGGTAAGTGGTTTACCATTGATAGAGAAACTGGACAGCCTTTGTGAAGGTTGTATCTTGGCGAAACAACACAGAGAAAGTTTTCCTTCCGGGAAAAGCATAAGGGCAAGAGCACCCTTAGAGATTGTCCACTCAGATGTATGTGGACCGATGCAAACTCCATCACTTGCTAATAGCCACTATATCTTAACATTCATAGATGATTTTACAAGAAAAACTTGGGTTTATTTTTTGAAAAACAAAAGTGAAGTGTTTGAAAAATTTTGCAATTTCAAAGCACTTGTTGAGAGACAAAGTGGGCTACATATCAAAGTCTTAAGGACTGATAGAGGAGGTGAGTATATCTCTAAATATTTTCTACGGTTTTGTAGAGAAAATGGTATTCAAAAGAAGTTTACAACCAAATATACTCCGCAGCAAAATGGAGTAGCCAAAAGGAAGAACCGAACCATAATGGACATGGCAAGGAGTATGTTAAAGGAAAAGCATTTGCCTAATGATTATTGGGCAGAAGCTATACATTGTGCAGCGTATATTTTGAATAGGTGCCCTACAAAAGCAGTTATGAACAAAGTGCTAGAAGAGGCATGGAGTGGCACAAAGCAAGATGTCACAGACATGAAGGTTTTTGGATGTGTGGCTTATGCACACATTCCGGATCAACTAAGAAAGAAGTTGGATAGCAAGGGGGAGAAATGTATTTTCATTGGATACAGTGAGGAATCCAAGGCCTACAGGTTATATAACCCATCCACCAAGAAGTTTATTGTGAGCAGGGATGTTTAGTTCATTGAAGAGGAAGCTTGGGATGGAAGCATAGAGAAAATAGTGAATGTTAAACACTATTTATATCATGATGAAAATGATAATGAGTTGGCTGAAATACATCCCCAAACAGCAGCACCAACACAAGAGCAGCAAAGCACACCCTTGAGGAGAAATGAAAGTGCTTCTCCAAGCACACCACAAGGAGGAAATTCAAGTGCTTCTTCAAGCATTTGCACACCTATTGAAAGAGGTAAGAGATTCAGAAGTTTGAAATATATTTATGAACAAGATATAGCTAATGAAGGTATCAATTCTTTGTTTGCTTTATATTTTCATGTTGATGATCCTGTTCATTTCGAAGAAGCTATCAAGGATAGGAAATGGATAGAAGCTATGGATGAGGAGATTAATGCCATAGAAAGAAACAAGACTTGGGATTTGGTTGAACTCCCAAAAGGTAAAGATGTCATTGGTGTTAAATGGGTCTACAAGACCAAGAGTAATGATGAAGGAAAAATAGAGAGACATAAGGCAAGACTTGTTGTCAAAGGTTATAAGCAGAAGCATGGGATAGATTATGAGGAAACTTTTGCACCGGTTGCCAGAATGGAAACCGTGAGAGCAGTGTTGTCCATAGCAGCACAAAACAAGTGGAAAGTTTACCAAATGGACGTGAAGTCAGCATTCCTGAATGGAGTGTTAATGGAAGAGGTTTACATAGATCAACCTCTCGGCTATGAGAAGAAAGGCCAAGAGCACAAAGTATGCAAGTTGAAGAAAGCTCTTTATGGGCTGAAGCAAGCGCCAAGAGCGTGGTACAGTAGAATAGATTCATATCTACTGGAAAATGGTTTTGAGAAGTGTGAGGGAGAACCCACCCTCTACATCAAAGAACAAGACGGTAAAATTTTGATTGTAGTCTTGTATGTTGATGATGTTATTTTTACAGGTAATGATGATTGCCTTATTGAACATTTTAAAATAGTCATGAAAGAAGAATTTGAGATGACTGACATGGGTTTGTTGAGATACTTCTTGGGAATAGAAGTAGAACAAGATGAAAATGGGATTTTCATCTCACAGGCAAAGTATGTTAATGAGGTGCTTGAAAGATTTAACATGCAGGAATGCAAAGCAACAATCACTCCCACAGTGATGGGATTAAAACTCAGTAGAGAGGACAACAACAAGGATTTTGATCCTAGTTTATACAAAATCATAGTTGGCAGCCTTATGTATTTGACTGCAACTAGGCCAGACATAATGCATGTTGTTAGTTTTATTTCCAGATTCATGGAAAAGCCAAAGGATGCACATTGGCAAGCAAAAAAAAGAATTTTGAGGTATGTTAAAGGTACAAAAAGGTTTGGTATTTTTATACTACTTCAGAATGTTCAGATTTAGTTGGATACACTGACAGTGATTGGGCTGGAAGTGTAGATGATGGGAAGAGCACTTCCGGTTATGTTTTTCACATGGGTTCAGGAGCCATTTCATGGGCTTCTAAGAAACAACCCATTGTAGCATTATCTACAACAGAGGCAGAATATGTGGTAGCTACAGTAGCAGCGTGTCAAGCAGTTTGGATGAGAAAAATGTTGAGAAGCTTATGCCAAGAACAGGTAAAAGGGACAGTGATTTTTTGTGACAATAGTTCAGCTATTGCATTGTCTAAAAATTCTGTTTTTCATAAGAGGACTAAACACATTGACACCAAGTTTCACTTCATACGTGAATTGGTTAACAATGGTGAGATAGTTTTGCAACATTGTAGAACAGAGGATCAATTTACAGATATCCTCACAAAGCCACTTGCGCAGAAAAGCTTTGAACATTTCAGGAAATGCCTAGGTATGCAGGAAAACCCAGCAGTTGAAATTAAGGGGGAGTGTTGGAATGTAATTTCATCTGCCCGAATGAGTTGCAGGCGTCGGCATGAAGATCACCGCTCGACAGGAGATTGACGGCCAGCGGGGGGTTGAATAGCGCGGAGGTTAATGAGATGTGTACCCCCGCATTTGACTTGTAAATTGGGCGTTGACCCACGATTAGTGGTTGTAATTTAGTGCGGGGCCTCACCCCGATTGTTATGTACGGGCGGAAGGCAGCCCCCGCAACCACCAAGAAGTGGTGGCTCCGCCCACGCACCACCGAACCACCACCGCCGCGGAAAATCTGCCACCATTTCTGCCACCGTGCAAATTCGCCATCAATTTTTTTTTCAAGTGGTGCCGGCATATGTATGATGCCATTAATATTTTTCAAGCGGTAATATTTTGGGTGTTTTGTCAACGAATGACATTAAATGAGGTTGAGATATTTTGTTTATAAATATAGAACATAATTGTAAATTTTTAATGTTTTTGACATATAGAACAGAGACGTTCCATTTTATGCACAGCAGTGCATTGATTGTTAAAAGAAGACAGTGAGAGAGATAAACAAAAATACACAGAACAGATTGTATTTTTTTTATGCACAACAGTGCAATTGTTTTTTTTTAAACAGAGACAGTGAATGAAAATTCACACCAGAGTTTTTTTTCAAAAGATAGAGAGAGACAGAGTGTTATATGTTTCGAAAAACAGTGAAGATTTTGTGCACTGTGACAACAGCAGGCACTATTGTAATTCCCTCTGAGTGAGGAAGAACTTGTAACAGATTTTTATGGAATAAATATTTGTTTTATTGAGTTGAAACTCTGTTTTCTGAGAGTGAAATTTATTTCTCTGTGTTGAGGAGGGGAAGTTTTATTTCTCCATTATCAATTTTGGAATTTTCAATATTCCAACATATATATGATATTACATGGGGTAGAGCGAGAGTTCCTCAATCGATCCATAAAAGGAGTAGCTGCAGTGAAAAGCAATGAAGCATTAATCTTATAGAAAAGGTTGGATGACCTTATCCTTTGAAGAATCATAACCCTAGGCAGCGAGGCTTCCTATTGGAGGGGACATGTTTTCCCTTCATGGGATTGGTTGGGAGAATGAAAATGTGGTGGGAAAAGTCCAGGACGGGTTGAATCCCATTAGTTACGTTAATTAGTCATTGGGAAGTATGTCACTTGAAAAACTAGGGATCGTCATTAGACAGATCCCATAACTGATTACGAATTGAAATTTAATTGGAGATCCGGTATCGGGGATTGACGACCATGCCCCGCTCCTCTCCCCCCACCCAGATGGATGTGTGGCAGCGCATTATTAGTCATGAGGAACCGACGTGGCCCAGATATTTTCCCTAGAATATTTGTGAAGGTGGAGTTGGGATTGAAGCATACAGATGATGTCGCAAGATTATGTGCGCCCGATCTATTGGTTGGTTCATTGGCCCAAAACCCACATAAGCTCGAGCCCATAGACCAGAAGGACGGAAGGAAGGATAAATGTATAACGTCGGGATGACGTAAAAGAGGTATGTGTACGGGCCCACATAGTGATTAAGGTGCCATTTTTCGGGGACTAGCCCACCACTTAATCTAAGAAAGCAGCATTTTGGCCCAGAATCTGGCAAAGATTTTGAAAAAAATTGTCAAAGATTTTATCAGAATCTTGTTTACAGTTGTTAAAATTTAGTATTTTGAGTGCCCTAAGGGTTTTTGACAGCGTTGAATCCATTTCCACTATCAAAATTGGATTCCAAACACTCCAAATACTTGATTTTTTGAAATTTAGTTGACCGGATTCCGGCAAAAAACTACCGTCTGCGCTATTCCACTGCCTGGGTAGACAACTTCCTAGCCCACTTTCCAAGTTAGCCTGAAGAAGTTTGCCTCAATGATATTAAGTAGGAATGAATGGAAAAGTGTCGGGAGAAAACTAATGGGATGATATAAGTCACACCACGCGCAAATACGCGGAAAGTCGGTTAGTGGGAAGGGTCCCTCTAGCCAAGTCAACCCGACTGTATGACCCTGAAAAAATAAATAAGATCCGTAAGGGAGGCTCCGAGGTAAGGGAAACAAAATTACGAGTGTTGGTTGCATTGACTTCCACACAATCCCAACAAATACCTCACTGGAAGAGGAGGGACCCATCACCAAGTCATTCTGACGTTGTTTCTCCTGTGGAATAAAGAGTCACCATAAATGACAATTCTTCAGGGTGATGTGAACATGTGGTAGCAGTGATTGTGGGGCCTATGAAGAGGAGGAAATAGAGGCTCATTTTCTATGTAAGCCCAGTGAATATAGACCAACGAGTAACCAAGCACGTAGTTTTGGAACCGCCATGAGAGGGATCAAACGAAGGGTGATGTTTCCATTGGGACCCGCTCGGAAGGAAATTAGATAACGCATAGTCTAAAAAAGCAGCGTTTTGGCCCAGAATCCGGCAAAGATTTTATCAGAATCTTGTTTACAGTTGTTAAACTTTAGTATTTTGAGTGCCTTAAGGGTTTTTGATAGTATTGAATCCATTTCCACTATCAAAAATGGATTCCAAACACTCCAACTACCTGATTGTTTGAATTTTAGTTGAGCGGATTCTGGCAAAAAATTGTCGTCTGGGCTATTCCACTGCCTGGGTAGATAATTTCATTAGATAATGTGTAGAGTAAAGGATTTTTGGTTATTCGACAAGCCATATATATAATAAATAGGGAACTATTGACACGTTAGTAAAAGAGAGAGAGAGATGATTACCCCATTCCTCTAACGACAACCTGAGGGATCGTTCGACGTCATAAAAAATATCTTAACAAAAGTTTTTATTAGTTAAATTTCACACACATCAAATACGTAATAGAGTTCCATTATATAACAAAGGTATTGATAGAATGGATAAACAAAAAAACCTACTCAAGTCCAACACACTCTTATAGTGGAAAGCCATACATTTTAGAACATGACATTAAAACTTTAAAAATATGGAATCTTCATTTTGATATTATCTCTAACACTCCCCCTTAATTGAGAAATAAATTATTGAAACTATTGTCTAGTAATGAAATGGAAGAGATGGTGGTTTAAAGATGATTGAAACTATTGTCTAGAAAAATATGTAAATAATATAATAAATGGTGGTATAATGATGCCCACAAATTAAATCATGCTCAGGTAACATGGTTATTTTTTTGTCTAAAGCTATCACTTTGGCTCTAGCTAAATTTGGTTCTAGCCACTGACTCAAGTGCTAGATGTGGCTTAGGCTTACTTGTTTATGTTTGATTGATAGGACTTCAAAACTGGAAACCTCATTTTCAATCATTGATATCCCCCCTGTTAGATACAAGGTGAGAAGATGAAAATATCATTGTTTCAAGATGCATCAATTCTAGATAATGAATTCTTTGGTATGATCAATATAACCTCTTTCCTCTTGATGACAATTGCCAAGAAGTAATCCACATATAGTGAATATTTATTCATGCGGGGTTTTTATGTTTGGAACATCTATTTAAATGAGGATTATTCTTTCCACATATATCACATGGATGAATATCAAAACGTTGATCCTACATGTGGTTAACTTGATGAAAATATTGGCGTTTAGGCATACAATGTAGAAGTGGAGTGGGAGAATATGAACTTTATTGAAGGAACCCAACACATTGGAACTAAATTGGTTTGGAATACTTTGGATAGTGAAATATTACTTCCTTTTCATATCCAAGATCGGTTCTATGCTGATTTTTAGTGACGTTACCAAGGTCTAATAATGGTCTTGGAAAGTGAAAGTGGAACTTTTTCAAGGCAAAATTCATCTTTAATTGAATCTTCTCTTGAAGTGGTGTCACTGATATGATCATGTGGTGCTTGTCAATAATAATATTTCTAGAGCTCAATTTTTTTTTTTTTTTTTCTAAAGGAGCAATTCATAGTGTTGACCATTTTGTTGTAATTCATTTCATTGGAGTTGAGATTCAAGCTAGAGAATTTAATTTTTGTCCCATGAATCTTGTAAAAAAATAGAATGTATTTGAAAGTGCCCTTGCCGATTTTAATTGTATCACAAAAAATGGAGAGTATTGGAGTATTTAGTAGCTCTTCTACTTAATCAACTTGAGAAACTTTTCAACAATTCAAGCATAGTAAATGAATCATGTCAGCTTCCATAAAAAATGCACCATTGTTAGGGAACTTTTTTATAAGGGGTAGTATGTAAATATATCCAAGGATCCCTTTGAGTCATCTTTTTATAGAAAATTATTTTATTTAAGGAATTATTTTCATAAAATTAGAGAGCATGACAAATGACACACAATCCATATAGTAAAAATTATTCACTGGTACCAGGCTTGCAAGACTTGTAATCATAAATTAAATGAAGATATTATTTTAGAGTATTGGTATCACATCTCACATCGTAGATTGCTCCAATTTGAAATAAGAAGAATCTTTGAATAATGCTCCCAAAGGTAGGCACACTTGTTGAGATAAGAGATGTATTTTCCATCGTATAAATGATACTAGATGGTCTAATAGATATTATTGACTGTTTATAGTAAGCATAAATTAATGACTTATCAATGGTCTTACTATGGTACCATGCACAAGGCATGGGTTTAAATTTGGTATGAAGTATCCTTTTATTCTTTTAAATCTACCACATAACATAAATATCTTGATCTATTGAAGGCTTTATTTTCTATTTCCCCTTGTTGAATTTTCTCTATGATGCATTTTAATTAATTTATTTTCATATATTAAATAGCTTAGAGATATCAATTATTATCTTCCCTAATTTATCATCTTAAGGATTTTCTATGACTACCTTCATATTTCCTTATTTGGAACATTTTTTGGCCATGTCAATAATCTAGAACATTAGTAAAATCGATCTATTGTGGCTCATTTGCATTTACTTTTCGAATATTTTTCAAAACACCAAAAAAGAATATATGTTATAAAATGTAAAAATGTGTATGTCGAAGAGGAATTTTGATTTACATGTTGGTGTACTAAAATTATGTGCGAAGATGTGAGGGTCGAGTCAAGCTTATTGATGTGTTCAGAACATTGCACATAGGTCAGGGTCGAGTCGGGCTTATTCACAAGCTCAGGAGGGACTAGTGCTAGAGAATACCAAATAAGATCAAGAGGGTTACACCGTGGAGAAAAAAAAAATTAGTAATTAAGATAATTTATTCATCAAAGGAACATATGAGAGCCTGTTGAATGAAACATTGTTCATTGTTGAAGAAATCTTATCGATTTCCTGGAGGCAGAGAACTGGATAACACATTGAAGCACAACACAAAATTGAAGCGGAGAGATGGACAATAGAGATAATAACACATAAATGGAAGTCAGATGGACAGACAAGATTAGATCGCAAGATCTAAGTTAGAGATAAGTGACTAAAAATGGATATTGCAAATAAAGGTGCAAGAGAGTTAATAGATTGGAGGTTGTGAAGAGAATCCATGCGTCGGCCATATGTTCCATCGCACATTGCACATCGTACTTCACAAGTTTTAAAACTTACCTCTCGCTTTTCATAACAAAACTCCTGATTTGTGATTTGTGGGCGGCCACACCTTTGTCCTACCACGTCACCCTCTACTCATCGCACTTAGCACATCGCAAGCTCAAGAGGAATGGAGCTAAGGAGTATGTTATAAACGTCGAAGGACGAAATGCAATGGAAAGGTGGGTGCAATACCATTCAAAGGTTAATTTTAATTTATTGAAATTCCAAGGCTATGTGCAGTTGCATTAGTTTTATGAATAAACGTGGATGTGGGCAGCGGAAACGGGTAAGTGACTCAATGCAAAGCAAAGTAGAAGAGAAGATGGAACACAGCAGGCATGAGAAGAAGACGTAGAGTCGGGCAGAAGGGGACATGATAACCTTGGTTGAAATGTAACAATTGAGTCAAGTTGAGAAAGGATGTGTTATTGCAGAACTATTCGAATACTGCATCTGAAGAAGAAAAGACATGACAACAAGTAGAATAGACAAATATTGAACTCTGGAAGAAATGGAGGGCAAGGATGTTCGATCTGTCATGGAGACACATCAGCAATCCAGGGAGACGCATTAGCAACAAGTCAGATTCAACAAACAAAATAATATTCCAAGTTTCAATTTGTTTTCTTTTTCTGTTAAGATCGAAGCTAGAGTGATGTCCTCAATTGAAATGTAATAAGTAGTTTTAACAGTTTAGGTAGTCGAATTAGTTTGAAGAATTTTTAGCAGTTACGAACTATTTTTGATGTATTTAAGAAAGATAGAAATAAATAAGAAAGTGTTCTGAGTTTCAGACCTCTGGAACACTAAATATTTGGTATTTAATTTTCCTGTGCCATTTTGTGTCCCTTCATACTTGAATGAAGTGAATTATTGCAGTTGTTGGTCCCTTAATTACATATGTAACACTGTTACCGATGAAATAGGTAACCTCATTGTTACCTAATTTTTGAAGTATCAAGAAAAACACCTGATTTTGAAAAAGTGGCGATGCAGAATCAAGAAAAAAAATTTGAGCATGTTTTTGGCACTTTAAGTTTTTCTCAGTTTGTTTTTATTTTTATGTGATGTTTTTTATGTCGATTTTTAATAGTGGTGGTGTATCATCACCAAATTTTTTTTTAGGATTGATTTTGACACTATATATTTTCTAATGTCTTCTTATTCTGTGAGATGTTTATTTTTAAGTGCATTTATGTACTTGTGTTTTAAAAATAAAAAAATATATATATTTTTTTAAATAAAAACTTGTAATTATATCTTCACTTTTTCACATACATAAAAGATGGAAAAAGGTTCAATATTCTAAAGTTTATATTTTCTACATGTTTATGTATTGTTAAATAATTTTTCAATGCACATCAAAAAATTGTCGCTAAAAAACCAATATTTTGAACCATATGACAAAAAAATACAATTTTTCAATATAAATACAATGCAAAAAATACACTTTTATAGAATTTTTGTTGGAAAAAACATGTTAAATAAACTAATTTTTTGGGAGAATCTTAACAAAAAAAATTAAGAAAATAAATTTTTTATTGAATTTTATGTCAAAAAATAATAGCAATCACATGTTTTTTGCAAAAAAAAAGGGTTGTTCTCATAAGATATACAAGTTTAAACATTACAAGTAAAACTGATTAATAGTTCTCAAAAATAAGCTTTGTTTGCAAGCATAACTTAAACATCATCAACAATATCAACTAATACATCTTCAACATCATCTAGAACAACATTGATGGCTTCTTCTGCATCATTTTCTTCTTCATTTTGATCATTGTCGTCTTCTAATGGATCTTTCATGTTAGCAAATCTTCCAAAGTGTCCCTTTCCAATCATTCTATATAATGGTGGTTGAGGTTCCTTTTCTTTTTTTGCCACACGTGATTCATTAAAATCTCCTTTCCTCAAACCAACTTCTTGCTTTGCATCTGGAAGGAATTTAAGAGCGTTAATTCTTTGTTGAATAAATTTGCATTGAACTGGGTCTTTCTCAATGGAAATGAAATTTCTTCCTTTTAGTAGGCAACATGCTAGTGTTGTACCTAATCATCAAGCACAAAAAAAATAAGTAAGAAAATTAGTATGGAGACATAAAAAGTAAAAAAGACAATATTTAAATTTAAATTTGTATAATAAAACTTACCTAAACCTGAGAATAAATCCAAAACCCATTCTCCTTCATTTGAACATAGATCTATAACATAGTTAATCAATGCTTGTGGTTTTTGATAAATGTTAACTATATCTCCTTTTGCATCTTTATCCTCATATGTTAGTTTTCTTACAACTGCATCATAAACCAATACTTGACTATGACTCTTCCCATCTACTCGATTCATAATAATATTCTTATAGCTTTCGTCTTTTGTCCAACATTCAACATGGATGAACTCACAATCATTTATAATAGGCTGATCTTTGGAAGAAACAATATTTGACTTTTTCCTGTAACATAACATAGTAAAAGTTCAATTAAATTTTACATGAATAAAAATATTTAGGAGGAATCAAACATACAATTTCAAAGTCTGACCATGTAAGTTGCATCCTTGAGTTTTCTTTACCCTTGAAGCTTGTTAATAACATTGGAAAATGTGTGTCTGAATGAAATGTCACAAATCGCCAAAGTGGTGATGTTGTCACTTCTTGAAAACCCGTAACCACTTTACTAAAAGCTTGATAAGTATATGGTTCTCTATCATATTCAATGTTTGGGAAATTGAAACCATGAGGAATATCTGCAATAACTAGGCCATATTCTCTTTTAGGTATTAGTGATGCAATGTCTTCACAGTCACCTTGTATTATTTGATATTGGACACTGTCGAGCCCATTCCAAATGTAATGATTAAGAGTAGGATCAAGTTCAACATTCATAAGACGCTTCCTTCTCATGGTCTCCATCTTAATTTTTTCAATAAAGCTTTTGAAAGTATCTAGTACTCCATTTCCATCCTTATTCGACATCTTTAATGACATATATATATATGTGTGTGTGTGTGTGTGTGTGTGTGTGTGTGTGTGTGTGTTTGTGTGTGTGTGTGTGTATATATATATGTATGTATGTATGTATGTATAAGTAATAAAATAAAAAAAGTTTAAATATGAATAAAATGAATTTATAAATCAACATACCTTATTGAATGCAATATAAAACTCTTTTAGTGTTGATGTAGAACTTGCTTCTGGGTAGTTGCGTACAACATCATCCCAACTGTCTTCATTCAACATTTTAACCATGTGTTCTTGTATTTTCATAAAAAAATTCTGATTGAATAAATCAAGTTAAAAGCGTTAATATACTGACATGTATAACAAATTCTAACAACATCATTATGTTTTATTTAAAAGAAAATTATAATGAAAGAAAAATAAGAATAATTCAAGAAACTTACTTTTGAAATTCTGCACACATTTCTTCCATTGATAATTCACCCGACTTCACACGGGCTAATACTGATTTGACTAATTTATCATCCTTCACACCTTGCATTGTTCTCCAAGGTGTTATAGTCATATCCTCTGGAAGCTGCTTCATTTCAGGACCCCCCTTACTGTTAGTAAATATTATGGGTTTACTCTTTCTAACCTTCTGATTTTTTATGGAAATATTCTCCCACCGATCAAAAATCTCATCAATCAAATCCCATACCTCCCCAGTTCTAAATGCCAACTGAAAAATGTTATCAATGCCTCTGAAGAAATTTGTATTCAATTTTCCATATTTTGTTTTTTTTTCATCAATTTGATAACCTGTTTCCATTAAACATTCCTTTCGAAATGCTACACTAACTTGTGTCTTATCCCCACCACATTTTTCTATGAATTCATTATGAATAAATCTGACCCTTTGGATGAAAGTCATTTTGATTATGTACTCATTATCTGCATTATGATCCCATGCCAATAACTTTGATTCTATTTCTGTTAAGCCAGTGTAAATGATGCATTTCACTGTTTGAAAAAGATAGTTATTGGGATATTCTGCAATCAATTTTCTCTTAGCCTCTATCGAATGGTTCTCTCCAATTACATAATATTTATAATTAAAACATTTTTCCTTGTCAAATGCTTGTTTGTTGGGAACCTGACATGGATCGAAAAGAACCACATAATCCACCACATGCGCATATGGATTGAACCTGAACAATGTTTTCAGATTATGTACATGTAGGTGATAGGCCTTTCTAATTTGATATTGAGATTGTCCTTCATCTGGGCCATAAAATTAGTTAACATTAAGCTCAAATGTTTGGCCACCAAGAATTAATTTATTCTTCCTCAACTCTTGTCGAATAGTATTTTGTTTTGTTTTAATAATGCCATCCTCTAACTCAGCACCTGGTTTTATGATTTCTCTGCTTCTGTGAGAGCTTTCAATTTTTTCTTCACTGTTGTTCATGACCTTTACAGGTTCACCAATATTTTATTTCCTAGTCTTATTAGATAACATATTAGTTTTTTTATAAACAAGCTCTCCTTCATGAGGTAAAAGAGATCTTTGGCGATTTTTCTTTTTAGTGTCTGATCCGTTTTCTCCTTTTGCATAACAGTTCTAATCTCCTCCTCACTAATTCTATCATAATTTTCTATTTCATGTTCGACACCTTCAAAAGAAACATGTTTAAGTTTACTAGATTGACCCACCTTAGTGACTCTTGGTTGATCCCCTCTTTGTATTGTTGCAGTGTGATGAGCTATTGCTCTTTGCTTCAATCTCCTTTCCTTTGCTTTGAATTTGTGGAAAGTGTTGATCACATCCATAACATTTGGCACCAACATATAAATACCTTCAAACATGTTTGAAAGACTCGGAACAAAATCCTATGAAACAAAATAAAACATGTCAATGATCAATAATTTATAAAAAATTGAATCATCCTTACAATAATGCATAGAGGAAATAAAAATAAGCATACTTACAATTTTATTTGTAATGTTTCTTGATATTTCTTCAAAAAATTTTGAAGATATTTCATCTGTGTCATACTTGATGATTGATAGACGATATCTAACCTTCTCACGTTTCTTAGCCTTCCTTGCAAGAACATAAATAGTGTTTGTATTTTGGACCATACATATGTCTCGTACTTTGCCCATCACATCATATGGCTCATTTAATTCAATCATACCACAAATCAGATAGATGTGTATATCAGCCTCTGTTTCACTGTCTTCAAGATACCATGAAAAAACAGTTTTATCTATTTCCTCGGCGTTCTTCCAATCAGAAATAAGCTTTAATGAACCTGGTGCCCCACTTGCTTGAATTTTATTAGTGTGTGCAACAATGTCCTTATTGCGTCCAACAGTGTCCATAGTGCGTCCAGCTGAAAATTTAGATTTGGGAGTTGTATCCATAGTGCGTCGAGCCGCAGCTGTAGATTTGGGAGCTGCTGCCCTACGTGCAGAAACATTCACAGAAATATTTTTTGATGCCATTTTTCTGATATATATATATATATATATATATATATATATATATATATATTAGTTAATGGAAAAATAATGCGGATAAAATAAATTTAATAAACAAAATTTATTTCTAAAACTAAATAGCTTGAAATTAAAGCAGTAAAATTAACTATAAAAAATTTCATTTAAAAACAAAATTATAAATCACATGTATATATATCTATATAATATGTTTTGAATACATTTTATAAAAAAATTAAAAATGTGTTTAAATTGTATAAAACAATTTAAAAAAAAAAACTATTATTTTCAAACTTCAGTTTTTGTTTAATATTTAAAAAAAAAACAAAAAAATTACTAACTATTTATAACAAATGTTAAAATTAAATTTTATTTTTTTAAGGCAATGACTTTATTAAAAAGCCTTACAATCTTTTAATATATTTTAAAATTTTAAAATTTAATTTTACATTACATAGCAATTGAATAAAAATAAACGAAATAAAATAAAATAAAAATTTATTTTACTTTACATAGCAATTAAATAAAAAATTATAAACTTAAAATTATAAAAAATTAATATAAAAATTTATAAATTTATATAATCTTTTAATATATTTGAAAATTACAAATTTCTATTTCACATTACATAGTAATTAAATAAAAATAAACAAAATAAAATAAAAGCAATTAAACAAAATAAAAGAAAAAATTAATTTTTTTATAATGTTGTTTTAATACCTAAATTTAAAAAAAATAATTAAAAAAGAAATGTAAATATTTAAATGTTAAAAACAAATGTTATAATATTATATTTTATTTTATTTTTTTAATTGTATTGTTATATAGTTTTTTTTTTTTAATTTATTGTATTGTTATATTAAAATAAATGTTTTTTATTTATTTATTATATTGTATTGTTTTTTTCTTTAATTATATAATGTTTAAAAACAAAACATAATTGTTATTTAATTATTTTTTTTTTTAACAATTATTATATAACAATGTTTTTATTATATTATATAACAATTTTTGTATTATTTTTATATATAACAATGTTTTTTATTAATTTGTAATTGTTTTATTAAAACAAATTATAAAAAAAAAATTTAAAAAAAAAAAACAACTTTAAAAAAAAATTTAAAAAAATGTTTTATTAAAACAAATTAAAATAAAAAATTAAAAAACAAAATTAAAAAAAAATCAAATTTAAAAAAAATTAAAACTAAAAAACAAAACTTAAAAAAAATTAAAAATTAAAAAAAAAAATTAAAAAAAATTAAAAAAAAAAATCATGGGGCTGCCGCAGACCTAGATCGTGCCCGCGGGGTGCCGGAGGCCGGCTGAGCGGCACCATGGGGGTGGCCCAACCAGCCTTAGGGCCCCCGCTGGGCGGGAGGCCGATTCCGACTCTGGCGCCCCGCGAGCACGGTCTACGGCAGCGCCATGATTTTTTTATTTTTATTTTTCATTTTTTTTATAATATAATTAATAAATAATTATTAAAACATTATTTAATAAAAAGAAAAAATAATTGTTAAAAATATTAAAATATAACAAATATATATAAAAAAAAACAATTTATTAAATAACAATTATGTTTTGTTTTTAAACATTATATAATTAAAAGAAAAAAACAATACAATATAATAAATAAAAAAAACATTTGCTTTAATATAACAATACAATAAATTAAAAAAAGAAACTATATAACAATACAATTTAAAAAAAAAAAAATGATATATAACAAAACAATAAAGAAAAAAAAAATTGAAGATTTAAAATTAAAAAGAATAAAACTAAGATTTAAAATTAAAAAAAATAAAATAAAATAAAATATAAAATAAAAAAATTCTCAAATAAAAAATAAAAAAAAACATTTTAAATAATGAAACCACTGATATATTTATGATAAAAAAAACAAATAATTTTTTTTATAATATTACTATTTTTTTTATGTGCATGGTCGTTTTATGGATTTTTCTGTCTAGATGAACCTATAAGTCTTAAAAAATAAATAAAAAATCTAAATTTTTGTCCTTAAAACCCTAAAAAAATTAGTTCTTTTTGCATTTTCTTCACTAAAAAAATATAAAAAAATTAAGGTTTTTGAACCTAAAAACCTTAAAAAAAAATAGTTTTTGGACACAAAAAACTATAGAAAAATAGATTTTCCCCAAAATCGTCTTTAAATTGACAGAATAGAAGGAAAACTAACCTTTGAAATGCAAAAAGCTGTTGTCACCAATGCCAACACAACGCCTCCACAAAATTACGAATAGCAACACAATGCCTCCAATGCCAATGCAATGCCTTCACGAAGTTACCAATGCCAATGCAACACCTCCACAAAATTACCAATAGCGATACAACGCCTCCAATGCCAATGCAATGCCTCCACAAAGTTACCAATGCCAACACAACACCTCCAGAAATGTACTCTAACAAATACCAGAAAACTTGATGTGATGTGATGAATAGAAACAATCATTCCTATTATATAGCAAATATTGTCCGATTGGTTTACTATTTAACGAATGTGAGATTAAAATTTCAAATTTAAAATATTTACATTTAGTTTATTATAGTTCATACTATAGTTAAAATACTTATTATTTGCATGTAGTTATCATAGTTAATATTTTATTTAATATTTACATGTACTAAATGTTGAATAATTCAAATATAATCTTAGATTAAAAATTAAAATATGAAATACTTACATGTAGTTAATTATAGTTAATATTATAGATAAAATAGTTAATATTTGCATTTAGTTATCATAGTTAATATTTACATGTAATCAATATTTAAAATCATGGGATTAAATTTTAAAATCTAAAATACTTACATGTAGTTAATTATAGTTAATATTTACATCATGTTATTTTTTGTAAATATTTACATGTAGTCAATCTTAAACCATTCAAATAAGAAAATTATTTTAGTTTCAAAGACATGCATGAAAGGAATATTTTGTGGATATTTTAAATAGAAAGTATGGTGAAATATTTGAAGACCAACAGTTTATTAATAAATTTTGAAATATATTTTAGATGAATATAACATAAGTTTAAAATTTAAAATTTAAAATATCTACATGTAGTCATTATAGTTAAAATAGTTAATATTTGCATGTAGGTATTATAGTAATATTATAGTTAATACTTACATCTAGTCAATGTTAAATCATTGAAATAAAAACATTATTTTAGATTGGAAGGCATCCATGATAGAAATATTCTGTGGATATTTTGAATATAAATATCGGTAAAATATGTCAACACAAACAATTTATTAAAAAAAATGTTAAATACATTTTTTGACTAATATTTGTACCAAATATTTGAAATGAAGATTTTGGGGGGAAAGTTTTTCGCGAAATTTTTTGGGGGGAAATTTTGGAGGGAATTTTTTTCGCGAATTTTTTTGGAGGGAAATTTTCAGTCTTTAAGCTATATATTGTAAGTGGAAGAGGAATTTGTATCATTCAACCTATTCTTGTTGAAAGCCATGGTTTCTTCTGATAGCGAAGTTTTTCTTTATACAACATCAACATCTTTGTCACGCAACAACTCTATTCAGAGTGATGAATATAACGGGACTTAATTCACCATGAATAGAAAGTTAAAAAATCGACTTGGTCGTAATCCTAAAGACAATGAGAACAAAATTGATGAGGTGCAACAAAATGAAATTTCTATAAATCGAGCACCAGTTATACCACTTACTCTTAATCCTAAGGATTATGAAAGCAACAGTGATGAAGGGCATGATGAAGAATTTCCAGAGTCAAAAGTTTCACTTCATCCTAATCCCAAGGATTATGAGCACACCATTAATGAAGAGGGAGATGAATAATATCCACTTTAGCTTAATCCTAAGGATTATGTGAGAACAAAAAATGAAGAGGGGAATGAAGAATCTGTAGAGTCAAAATATCCACTCTGTCCTAATCCTGAGGAGTATATCAGCACCACTGATGAAAAGGGGGATGTAAAATTTCCAGAGTCAAAATATCAAATTCTTCCTAATCATAAGGATTATGCGAGCACCACTGATGAAGAGGGGAATGATAATGTTTCAGAGTCAAAACATCCACTTCATCCCAATCCTAAGGATTATGCCAGCACCATTGATGAAGAGGGAAACAGAAAATTTATAGCGTCAAAATATCCACTCCATCCTAATCTTAAGGATTATGCAAGCACCACTGATGAAGAGGGAGATGAAAAAATTCCAGAGTCAAAATTTCCACTTCGTCTTAATCCTAAGGATTATGTCAGCACCACAGATAAAGAGGGGAATGAAGAATTTGCAGAGTCAAAATATGCACTTCGTCCTAATCCTAAGGATTATGTCAGGACCACTGAGGAAGAGGGGAATGAAGAATTTTCAGCGTCAAAATATCCACTTCGTTCTAATCCTAAGGATTATGCCAGCAACACTGATGAAGACGGAGATGAATTTCCAAAGCTAAAATTTTCACTTCATTCTAATCATAACGATTATAATTTAACCACTGATGAAGGGGGGGATGAAGAATTTCCAATAAATATAGATTCAAGGAATTCACTTATTTCTAATCCTAAGGATTATAAGAGCTTCAGTGAGGAAGGGGAGGGGCAGGATGAAGAAATTCTAGTGAATACAAATTCAAAGCTTCCACTTATGCCTAATCCCAAGGATTACGAGAGCACCATTAAGGAAGGGGAGGATGAAGAGTTTCTTGCAAATGATAATTTTAGAGGCACGGATCTGAATATTGCATTTTCTCCAAGTGACCATTTCAAAGACACTCATGGTGATGAAGAATTGAATCCTCCCAGGGAAGAATTTGAAAGCATGGGTCAAGATGGTCAAGAATTTATTTTGAGTGCGGGTTACAAAAGTGCCGATGATTCTTGTGAAATGTTTTCTTCAACTGATGATGGTAAAGAAATTTTTTCAGGCAATGATGTTGATGAATTTCTTAACTATATTGAGGATGATGATAGTGGGAATAATATTCCTCCTAATGGTGATGAAACTACTTTTACAAAGGATGATGGAATGATGAAGCCGTTGCAAGAAAATATTGCAACTAGGAGTAGGAGTAGACCTTTTCATATCAATCCAAAGCATTCTAGTTATACAAGGGTGAGGACAAAATATCTCAAAAAAAGAAGTTCTGTCATTCATTTGATTTCAAGTGAATGTTGTCGAAGGGATTGCTTGAAAAATATGGATTTCATCTTTGTTTTGGAGAAAAGGAAAACATATATGTCAATGAATAAAAGCATGAAAAATTCATATTTAGTGGGTTTCATGCAATATACACTAGCAGGTTATGATTATCATATTGGGAATGTATTGCTTTGCAGAAAGACGTTCAAAATGTTGCATTCAATTGGTAATTGTTGTTTGTCAAGAATCCAGGATAGATTGGAAAGGGATCCCACATATTATTCAGAAGCACGTTATAAACGGGAGGTGGGGCCATTTGCCAATACTGCTAAGACATGGATGAAAGACTTATTTTCAAATCATGGAGAGTGTATGCCAAATAAAAACACAATACATATTCCAGATAATTTCTCAAGATGAGAAATATTCATGTTATACAAAGATTATGCAGAAGCTGTTGAAGGAATTGGTAATTTTATTACATATTCTTATTTTACAAGGATATGGAAAACTGAATTCAACAATGTTCGTATTCCTAAGAAGACAAGGATGGGGATTTGCAGCACATGTTCTTCTCTTAAATAAAAAGAGATAAATGTCAAGGGGTAGAAAGAGGTATGTGTTCAAAACATTGTTTTTTAAAATTTGATACTTATCAACTATGAAAATATATTTATTCATATGTTTCTTTTATTTTATGTATATATTCCATTGTCAAAGAACTTCAAGACCATCGCAATCAGCAAACAAGTGAAAGACAAAAGTTGTATAAACATTGAAAGAAGTGTTATGATCATCCAAATAAATATCTGGGATTGATAATTGATGGTATGGACCAAAAGAAAACACTTCTTCCACATTTTGTCTGCACGCCAAAAAAATTACAGGAGGAAAATTTCATTCAGTTTCACTTGGTTGGTTGTATGGTATTTAATGAGAAGATGTTTCCAAGAGTTTTCTTCACAACTCCAAATATTCACAGTGATGCAAATCTGACCATAACTATAATCCACGATGTGGTTACTCATTGGTCTAGGATTCTTCCTGAAGTTTTGTATTTACAATTAGACAACACAAGTCGTGAGAACAAAAATCAAGTTCTTTTTCGGGTATCTAAACATGGTCATTGAATTGGGGATTTTTAAAAAGATAAAGGTTGGTTTCCTTCTTGTTGGGCATACTCATGATCATATTGATCAAATGTTTAGTCATTTTTCAGTAACATTGAGGAGGAAAGGTGTTGGGAGCCTGCCATCATTAATTGAATGTATTAAGAAATCATACATTCCAGAGCCTATTTTTCATGTGTTGGAAGAAACTATTGACATGTGAAGGTTTATTTTTGGATCGCATGGTGAGGAGAAATGAATTGAACAACTTAACGACATTAGCTTCCAGCATCAATTTTGTATTAAAAAAATTGATGGGATAACACTTATATGGGGCAAGAAGTATTCAACTATTGAAGAATGGGGACCATCATCAGGTTTAGCATTTTTGAAGTTCATTCCAGAGTGTCCAATATTTTCATGAAATATATTTTTATTACAGTTAGTTGCTGAACTCCATAATGCACGAAGGCAGAAGAGAGACATAAATTATTCTGAATGTCTAGAGGAAATTAAAAGATGTATTAGAGATACATATGAGTACTTCGATGTTGCTAATTCAGTTTGGTGGCAGTATTTTTTCAGTAATCAAAGTGATATGATTTCAAGATCAATAAATGAGGGTATGCTTTTGAAGACTCCTTTTTTTTCCACAAAATATGTCAAATGAACATGAACATCAGGAAACACACAATGTTGAACAACATCAGCCTCAAGCTATTATTAATTCCCCACAGGTAGAGGAAAGAGAAATCTATATTGGTTCTAGAAGATCACGTGCACAATGTGAAGCCATGGAAGACCTTTATAGGGGTTCTGTGCAGGATCTTAAGGAGGGTTGCATGATAGCAGTGTTAGCAGATGAAGATCCACTTGGCTATCCATTCTGGATTGCCAAGGTTATAAAGGTCATTAATGAAAATGAAGAGATTACAACTGTTGATGTACATTGGTATGCCACAAGTACCCACCCTTTCAATGGTGTGTACAAGCCAGAGATGGTAGTGGAAAAAAGAATTGGCAGAAAGAGAAAAAGAAAGGGCACAAATATAAATTGTCACCGCACAGATGTCTTAAAATTGGAGGATGTTGACATACTTGTGTATGAATTCAATTTGACAAAGAGAGGAACTCTTCGGTTGCAGACCATAAATATTTTGAAGAAATTGCTACCAGAACAATTACTGTTGAGATGGGACTCTGCAGAATGTAGACGTAGATCTACAAGACTTTTGAACTCTGAAATGGTGGGCATGCATGTTGACTCGGATGGAGCACTAGTTGATGAAAGAGAAGAACATGGATCATCTTCATCTGCATCGAGCCATTCATCTGAAGATGTAGGTTATGATGGTGTGCCAGAACCTATGGTTGATTTTGAATAACTATCTAAGACACTTTTATGTAATTGATGTTTGCATGGTAACTTCAAATAAAATTTTTGACTTCCATCTTATTTTTCATGAAGTTATGAGACATTTCTATGTTTGTTGGATAATATGTTTTAATTATGAAGAATTCCTCTCTTTATAATATCGACAATGCAACAATGAATTACAAAAATAATTTATGTTATATTCAATGTACCAATGTTGATATTTTAATTATAAGTAAAATAGAAAATAGAAACTAATTTTGAATTTTTAGATTATGCAGTGATATTACCATGATATTATGTATTGTTACCATTTGGTATAAGATACTTTTAAAATTTTTAATAATTATATGCGTCAATGAAAGGGAACACTTTGTTTTGATGCATTATTTTTAGGTTTTGTTTGAAATTAGATTTAAATTTGTCTTATGCTAAGATTTGAAAAAAGATAAGTTTTTATCCTTTAAAATTAAAATTACTCTTATTTGTTTGTTCAATGATAATTTTTTCATTTACTTGTTTATTTTTTTAAATTGTTTAAGTCTTATAATTTCTCCATAATTTCATTGTTCAAGTATGTTGAAAACTTAAGATTGAAAAAATTTAGATTTACAACTTGTCATTAAGGTTTTTATGCGCTACCAAATTTTATCTTTAATGTTATGGTTGACAATAATTACAATTTTGGGGTTGTTTAGAGTCAAGATATTTTATGTTTAACAACATGGATGAAAATTGATTGAAATGATAAGCCCTTCAGACATGTATTTGTTTATATTTAACATTATCTATCAAAAATGTTAGAAACTTACTATTTTAAAAAATGTCCTAATATGTTGTCTTTAATTCCATTGTTACAAGTGTCAAAATTATGACACAATTTTTTTTTTGTTATTCCAGCATCAACCAGTTTTGTTTTGAGAGTGTTTTTTCAATCCTTTTTTCAACAAACAATTTTTTTTTTAGCATAATTTTATAAAATGTTGAAATTTGACCTTAAAAAAAAACCAAGTGCATTCTGGAAGACACACTTTTTGTTTTTGGGGTGTTTTTTCATGTTTTTTGAGACTTTTTGGGCTAGAGTTCCCGTTTTGAGGTCAGGTTACCTATTTCATCGGTAACAGTGTTATGTAAGTAAGTGTTAAATAACCTTAATTTGTGCTCCTTCACTCTAACTCATCTCCCTTTACAAACTCTCTCTAGAACTTAAAAGTAATAGATTCTGTGTTTAAATCATATTATTTTGAGTTTCCTCTCTCCATAAATTCATTCTAAAATTTAGAGTGGTAGATTCTGTGTTACAACATATCATTTTGAGTTTCTTCTTCGGTTCTTCTTTCCCTTTCAGAGATCAACAGTTAATGGCATTGTAAAGTCTTTCATTATACCAGATTGTTTATGATTTTAAAGAATTATTTTTCAAAGGGATTGAATGAAGACCCCTTAATATAACTACTTTGTGACATATTTATAAAAAAAATGTATTAAGCACTGATTCCTTTCCACATCCAAGGAATTCTCTTAAGAAACAACATTTTCTGGCACTGTTTCCGAGGAGAAAGAGATGAAGTTATTTTCCCTTGGTTTTTCACATTATTTCCTCTGGTTGTTTAGTGAGGAGGAAATATTTGGTTGTGTTTGTTATTCTTAGAATTCTGGCTCACAAAAGGCCTCACACGAGGTTAGATACCTCATAGCAGAATGTCCCTACTTTGTCAGACACTGAAAGATTAGTTTCTAAAAGGGTTCGGAAACCCAAAACACCCTCAACACCTAGTCCTACACTGTCCATTCCTGACAGTAGTTCTAGTAATCCTTTGTTTGAAGATATCTCTAAAGTACTTCCTTTCTTGGAACAAGATTCACCCTTCACACCAATTTATTTTCAAGAACCTAAGCTGGAAGAACACTCCTTTGAGCTTGTTTCTTTTATTTTTACTCAATCTCAAAAAACTCTAGTTGTTGGTCCCTCCACCATGGTCCATCAACCCACTCCCATATCAGTTTTACTTCCACCTTCGCTCATTTTCACAGCAGGTTCACCGACTGCATCTAACCAAAGAATAGTCAATCAAGGTGCAAATATGACAACACTAGCCTTTTTTTTGAACACATATGCTCCACTAAACCTTCCACAACCAATGAATGCAATGCCTCAAGATTATATTAAATTGCTTCCATTTTTTACTGGAGAAGATGAAATAATTGCAGAAAAACACTTGCCTATGTCTTGTAATTTTGCAGAAAATCTGAATGTAGAACATCTTGATGTTGTAATGAGGCTTTTTTTTTCGATCTCTTGATGGAGAGGCTAGAAATTTGTTTAAGGGATTGCCAAATGATTCTATTAATACATGGGAAGAACTAGAAAATAAATTTACTCAGATATGGGGTGAAAAAAGGGATCATAGATATTCACTAACAGAATTCAATGCGATCAAAAGAAAAACAGATGAGAATATATCAGATTTTATCAAAAGGTTCAATAAATTGTATAACAGTTTTCCTGTAGAAATGAAGCCCCCTCCTGTTGGAGCAAAGGTAGTTTTTGCTGGGGGTTTTGAAGCCAATTTTAGTTTCACACTTAGAGAAAGGAGATGCCCTACTCTGGAGCAAATATAGACATATGCTTTAGAAATTGAAGCTAATATCACTACAACAGGGAAGGTGAAAGGGAAATAATGAGTCCAAGAGAAGGGGAAAGCAAAAGAGGAATCATCACAAGATCAAAAAATTGAAGATATGACAAGGGTGATAAAAAAAATTGTCAAATAAGGTAGTTAAGATTGAATTGGAAAACAAAAACTGCCAAAGACAAGTAAAAAAAAATTGACGAGGATTTAATCCTCAATTCAGAAGACAACCCCTACAAATTTTGCAGAGGGGAAGAAAATATCAAGACCACTTTCAAGCACCATTGTATATAGAAGCGGCACCTAGAGAGTCAGTAGAAGATGATCAAAAGGAAGTTGAAGATCAAATATCTACTATGTACACAATAGAAGAGGATGAAGAGGAAGATTGTGAGTGAGAATATGTTGAAGCTAAAGTATCTTTTGCCCAATATGAAATGGATGAATACTGTAGGAAATTCACAGATTTCATGCAAGCTAAGTTGCATATAAAGTATGATTTGTGGTCTAGAAAGAGATCTAGACTACAGGATAATGAATGTGAACAACAAGATTCTATCCCTCCTCCAATGGCGACTCCACAACAAAAGGACCCTGTAAAACAACTCAGTAATGGGAAGCAACATATAAATTCAGTTAATAGAACATATGTGCAACAAGGTGAACCTTCTTAGAGAAAATAAGTTGATACTAATATTTTGGAGAGAGTTGTTCGTGTACCCGAACAAGAAGGAAATTCTAGAAATAGTGAAGAAGAACCTGAAAAGAATGTTAAACAAACTCATCCTTTCAGTTTGACAAAAGAGTTGAAGGTAAAAATTTAGATACCTCTTCTAGAATTAGCTAAAATATCATCCTAGAAGAAAGAAATTTTAGGATTTATCAACATCAGACAGATTGAAGATATAAGTGACACTATGAAATTACAAGAAGAGAATCCAGTGGTCACCTTTGGTCCTCATGTAGAAGAAGTAGACCCCTCTATTCCACCATTATATATTTCTCTGTTGCTTCATGATTTTACTCTCCATAATTGTATGTTGGACTCAGGAGCATCCCATAATCTCATGTCATTGTTTGTTATGAAGGAATTAAATTTGCAGATTACCAAACCTTAGAGGGATATGTATTCCTTTGATTCAAAAAGGGTGAACTGTACTGGGTTAATTAAATATGTAGCAGTTTCTTTGGCACAAATTCCAGCAAAGAGTATAGTCATAGATGTAGTGGTTGCTGACATTCCAGCTAGGTTCTGAATGCTCCTGTTAAGATCTTGGGGAGAAAATATGGGAGGTGTCATTAAATTGGATTTAACTTATGCTATCATTCCTATTTTCAATGGGGAATAAAGGATATTGAACAGGGAAATAAGGTTCGTAAAGACTACTACCAAGAAATATGCAGGAAATTACCCTATTTATAGTCGAGAAACAGAAGATATTTCATGTTTCATGCTGCATGTGTAGAAATTTGAATAATAGATGAGTTATTCACCGAGATTATCCTGATTACACACTATTTGAGCTTCATGCATAATACATAACCTCTTCTACCATTGATCATCAAGTTGTGGAATTAGAAGCAGTCGCATGCGCACATTAAAACATAATCAAGGACACATATAACACAGTATGTAATGGGGAAAGCTTACAGCTGAAAACCCCCAACTATCTGTATATTATAATGATAGAGAACATGTAACAATACATAGCACAAAGCTCCTCACAACTCTCAGCACTATCTCACATGCTACACACAAACTAGCTCAAATATGAACAAGTCACAAGTTCAAATCTCCTCCACCTGTCTGCCTGCCTCTACTGCGCAATCCAAGATGAATAATGATGAGATCCAAGTTCGAATCCCACTGGCTTGTACTGCGCAATCCTCATTGGAAATCTCAATCAATGTGTGTGAAAATCTCATGCACAGTTATAGTCACAACTGATAGTAGACTCACCCTTTCACCCACCTCTAACACTGGTCTCCACTGAACTGTCCATGCACTGAGTTAACTGATGTATTCTTTAGTTGATTTATGAGTTAATAATTAGTGAATTAATTAATAATTAATTCACACCACTCATCACTAGTGTATTTAACAGTTAGACTAAATAGAACTAGTTCAACTAAGTTAAACCGAACACAACTCCATCAACTGTCTTATCAACTCCACCAAACTTTGCCACATGAGTTCTAACTGAAGTCAACGATGCAATAGCTTAACTAAACCCTAGGAATAGCGTAATTCCTTCTGTCAGCTGCATGTGCCACATCCGTAGCTCAAACTGAAGTTCTCCAAGAGGATAAGATAATGTTTATAGTCCAAATATTATTAAGAGCTAATAATATGTGACTGATCTATTTTTAGACTGGCAGTCTAAAAATAGACTCTGCCCAGTATGTATAAAAATAGAGGTCCATATATTTTTACCAACTTGACCAACCATCCATAAATAGCATCATGCAACTCATAGACCATGATCCATATGTCTAAAAATAGACATAGTCTAAAAATAGACTTTGCGCCAAAGATAGCCTGCGGGCCCACTTAGTGAAGGCGACTTATTTTCACTAAGCTCCATCATCTTGTTGCATTCTCAACACTCCCTCTCAACAAGATATGGATTATCTGCAACCCCTATCCTGCCTCTGTGGTATTCTAATTTGCTCCCGGTGAGCGCCTTCGTCAAGATATCAGCATCCTGATCCTCCGTGGGAATGTATGAAAGTAACATGATCCTACGCTGCACACAATCTCTGATATGATCATACCTGATGTCGATGTGTTTGGATCTATCATGAAATACTAGATTATTTGAGAGTTTAATGCAACTCTGGTTATCACAATAAATCACAGTAGGCTCCAAGTGTGACCCGAACAACCCGACCAGGATCTTCCTCATCCATATAGCCTCACATGTAGCCAAGATTGTTGCCATATAATCAGCCTCTGCTGAACTGAGTACCACGGATCTCTGCTTCCTGCTGTACCAAGAAACTATTGTCGACCCGATACTGAAGATCCCTCCAGATGTGCTCTTTCTGTCCGTTGGGCTCCCTGCCCAATCTGCATTCGTGAAGCCACATAGCTTCACCTCATCCTCCTGTCTGTACCACAAGCCATATCCCGATGTGCCTCTAAGATAACGCAATACATGCTTGCCTGCCTTCCAGAAGAGCTTGGTAGGCTTAACCATAGCTTGTGAAAGTTGGTTAACGACATAGCATATATCGGGTCGTGTATTGACTAGATACCATGACCCACCAGCGCGTCGATAAACGATGGCATCCACTACCTCCCGTGAAGTAGCATCCTCCCTCCAACCTCCGGGAAGAGGGTATCAACGAGCTTGCGGCCATGCATGTTGAACTTCTCCGGTATCTCAGAGACATACTTACACGAGAAACGAGATGGTCATCATTGCGTTTTCAATTTCCAATCCCAGGAAATAATGAAGGAGGCCCAAGTCCTTCATCTCAAACTCTCTTGGAAGATCCTCCTTGCATGAAAGTATCAACAGCTCATCACCTGTCAAAATCAAATCATCTACATAAAGTACAATGATCAACAACTTACCCTCCACCACAATCTAGTATAGGTTAGGATCCGGCTCACTCTTGGAGAATCCAAGTCCGGTGAAATAACTGTCTATCCGTGTGTACCAAGAACGAGGTGCTTGTTTCAACCCATACAACGCTCTCTTGAGCCTACACACATGCGACTCGCTGTTGAAGATCTCAAAACCTTGGGGTTGCTCTATGTACACCTCCTCCTCAATGAATCTGTTGAGGAACGTAGTCTTCACATCCATCTGATGAATTTGCCACCCCATTTGCACTGAGAGAGAAACAATCGTCCGTATGGAAGAATACCTTGCGACAGGTGCAAAGGCCTCCTCATAATCGATCCCCTCAATCTGTGAAAAGCCTCAGAAAAAAAATCTTGCCTTGTACTTCTCCACACTCCCGTCAGCTGCCTGCTTCACTTTGTAGATCCATCTCGAACCCACCACTGATTTCCCCTCCAGCCTCGAGACAATCTCCCATGCACTGTTTCTAACAATCGAATCACACTCTTCCACCATGGCATCTGCTACATCAGGTCCTCCCGACTTCGCAAAGGATGGCTCTGTCCACGACATAGCTCTGAAACCATGTATCCAATGTCTTGGGTCCGTTATTTGTCTCTGTCTGTATTTGTCTTGTAGGTGGTCCTACAACCTTCTCTGCATCTTGAGCCGGTCGCTTAGCTTCGCCGTCGCTTCCGCCCTTTGATGGTTAGTGCGCAGGTGGTCTTTTCCCACTCATGAACTTCCTCTTGTCGTGAGCCACATCTGACTCATCCTTAGGAACTAATAGCTCCTCCTTGCATGCAAGTGTGGCTCCTCCTCGCTTGAACACTTGGCTTACTCCTGCGGGGGTGATATCCGTCGCACAACTCTCTTGTGGCCCCGTACGGAAATACACGATATTTGTGAGTGCATATTATTGTACCCCAAAAATATCCCAACCTCTGCAGTTGGCTTCAGCTTCTTCCTGGCATCCTTCGTCACATGAATGTAAACAGGTGAACCAAAAAATCCTCAAATGGGAAATATCAGGCCTCTTACCAGAAAACGCCTCCTCGGGTGTACTCATGCCAAGTATCCTGTGAGGACAATGGTTCTACACATATACTGCATTATTGCATGCCTCAACCCACAATTGTATGGGAAGGCCCTAATCATGAAACATCACCCATGCAGCACCCACGATTGTTCTGTTCTTCCGCTCAACAACCCCATTCTATTGTGGGTTATGAGGTGCTATGAGCTCTCTTTAATTCATACACTACAAGAATGTCACAGAATTTACCGAGGAATGAATTCACCACCATTGTCCTCTAAGAGCCTTCACCTACTTCCCCCGATTCCTTCTCAACCGGCACCTTGAACTCATGCACGAACTTTGAGTATGTCTCGCTCTGTACCGCATGAAGAAAGATCTAGCACTGAGAATAATCATCGACAAAGATCACATAGTACACCGCGTGGCACAACGTGAGCTGCGAGAAGGTCCACACACGTACGACGAATTCTCTCAAGGATCGTCGTGGTGCGACTATCCTTCTCGTGAGTGGCTTTAAATTTTTCTGAGTACACCCCTTGCCTTGATGCGAATGCGCAGTACCCTTAGGAAGCCAGAGAAGAAATTTGCTGCAGTATCTTCAAAGCTCATGGTGAAAGGTGGCCCAATCTGCGGTACCACGGCTCGCCATCATCCCAAAAATGTATGAACATACCCCGCCTTGCCTGCCATTGCTGTGCAGCCATCTACCTGCAATTGATAAAGTTTTTTAACTTGAACCCCTATCCTCTGGGTTTCACCAGTTTCCCTACTGCGTAGGAAAGCCTTTCCCTTGCTAAAGACAACATCATACCCCTTATCCTCCAACATCACCACAGAGATCAAGTTCTTCTTCAATCCAGGTACATGCATGACATCCTTCAATACAAAGGGTTTACCAGACTCCCTCTGAAAGGATATGGTACCGATACCAGTCGCACTTTATCTACCATCATCGCCCATCTCGATGTGCACTCCAAGATATTTCTCATCCAGATCAGAAAACAAATCTCGATCTCCTGTCATGTGAAAAGACGCACCACTGTCCAAGAACCAAACTGAACCCATCACACTTAATACGAAGCATGCGATCAGTGAAAAATCCAGCTCAAACTGCGAGGCTAAGGCCTCTCCCACTGCAGATCCAGCAGCCTGCTTATTTTTCTTCTTCTGCGGCCAATTTGTGGCATAATGTCCATGCTGGTGACAGTGAAAGCACTTCACCTTGGACATGTCCTACTTCTTTCCTTTCACACCAGACTGAGAATCTTTCTTGCTCTTCCCCTTCTTTTCTTTGGCAACCAAAGCGCAATTCTCTTCATCAGATGCCTTTGATGAAGATCTGTCCCTGGTAATCCGCCTTATCTCCTCTTGCACAAGATCCAACCAAAGTCGCTCCTATCCTGGCAATTTCTCCTGACCATTGACAGAGTCTTGATAGGAATGCCAACTCTTCGGAAGACCAAGGAGAGCCAAGCTCACCAAGTCCTCATCATCTACAGTCACCCCCACACTTCCTAGCTCATCCCTGCATTGGGTGAACTTCGTGAGGTACTTGGGCATACTGTCGCCTTTCTCCATCTTTATGTTCCTGAGTTTATCCTTGAGCGCCAACTTCCTCTGGTCACTCTTGCTTTGGAATAAATATGTCAACGCTTTCCACATCAATTATGGAGAAGCTTTACCATGCAGGTTGGACACTATGTGATCCTTCACGCCCTCCAACAGAATCCTTCGACACTTTGCTGTCTTCTTTTGCCAAGCCTCAACCAAGCCTGCATCGCTAGGCTTTGGAACTTCAGCATCTATGAACTTCTTTAGCCCATTGTCATCGAGCACCGCCTCCATCCTATCCTTCCATGCAAGATAATTTGAGCTACCCTCAAGGGCATACTCCAATCGCAATCTGTTGAAAGACATCTCAACTTCGACACCAAGAAAACACTGCTGCAAATTCGAATTCCACCAGCACAAAACTCAACTGCTTCTGATCTGAATTTGTGAGAACAAAGTATTTCTAGTACAGAGATAGACTATAGGGGATTTTATTGGATATTTCACCTTTCAAAGAAAGGATGGATCCAGAGGCTACTTGGCCCTCTTACAGACTCTGCCTAAAGAAATAAAATGTAATCACTGTAATAGATCCGATGATCAACTTTGCTCTGATACCATGTAGAAATTTGAATAATAGATGATTTATTCACCGAGATTATCCTGATTACACACTATTTGAGCTTCATGCATAATACATAACCTATTCTACCATTGATCATCAATTTGCGGAATTAAAAACAATCGCATGCGCACATTGAAACATTAATCAATCACACATATCAAGACAGTATGCAATGGGGAAATCTTACAGCTGAAAACCCCCAACTATCAGTATATTATAATTATAGAGAACATGTAACAATCATAGTACAAACTCCTCACAAGCTCTCAACACTATCTCCAATTGTTACACACTAACTAGCTTAGATATGAACAAGTCACAAGTTCAAATCTCCTCCACCTGTTAGCCTGTCTCTACTGCGCAATCCAAGATGAATAATGATAAGATCTAAGTTTGAATCCCACTGGCTTGTACTGCACAATCTTCATTGGCAATCTCAATCAATGTGTGTGCAAATCTCATGCATAGCTATAGTCACAACTGATAGTAGACTCACCCTTTCACCCACCTCTAACACTGGTCTCCACTGAACTGTCCATGCATTGCAGTTAACTGATGTGTTCTTTAGTTGATTTATGAGTTAATAATTAGTGAATTAATTAATAATTAATTCACACCACTCATCACTAGTGTATTTATGAGTTAGACTAAATACAACTAGTTCAACTAAGTTAAACCGAACACAACTCCACCAACTGTCTCATCAACTCCACCAAACTCTGCCACATGAGTTCTAACTGAAGTCAACCATGCAATAGCTCAACCAAACCCTAGGAAAAGCGTATTTCCTTCTGTCAGCTGCATGTGCCACATCCAAGCATCAAACTGAAGTGCTCCAAGAGGATAAGATAATATTTATAGTCTAAATATTATTAAGGGTTAATAATATTTGACTGTTCTATTTTTAGCTCGACAGTCTAAAAATAGAAACCGCCCAATGTCTAAAAATAGAGGTCCATATATTTTTACCAACTCGACCAATCATCCATAAATAGCATCCTACAACTCATAGACCATGATCCATATGTCTAAAAATAGACATAGTCTAAAAATAGACTTTGCGCCAAAAATAGCCTGCAGGCCCACTTAGTGAAGGTGACTTCTTTTCACTAAGCTCCATCATCTTGTTGCATTCTCAACAGCATGAAGATGAAAAATTTGCTAAAGACACAAGGAAGCAACTCTCTTCATCAGTTGCAAATAATGAGCTGCACTCAAAAAGGATTTGAAAAAACTACTTTGATGGTGCCTACTCCAAGGAAGGCAAATGAGTTGGATTCTTGCTGATATCACCAGAAGGTAACCTCATGCCTTTTCCTTTTAAGTTAGAGTTTGATTCAACAAACAACATGGCTGAGTATGATGCCATAATCTTAGGCCTTCAAGCCACTAAACAGATGGGAGTCCAATGTATTTCAATTTTCGGTGACTCTGAACTGATAATAAGAAAGATCAAAAATCATTGTCAGACCAAGCATCCGAGATTAAGACCATATATAAATGAATTTTGCGATCTCATAGATAAATATTTTTAAGCCTTCAATATTCATTTCATCTCGAGGGAGGAGACTAGGTTGGAAGATTCGTTAACAATTGTAGCTAGTACCGTTAAGCCTCCAATGAATCCAAGGTTAAGGTATGAGATTGAAATTATACACAGACCCTCTATTCCTGACAATGTGAAACATTGGCAGGTGTTTGAAGATGATGAGTAGATAAATCATTTCTTGACAGTGATTAGAAACTTTGAATATGCTGAGATAGATCAAGAAGAATAACAGACAGAGTAGAAAAGGGAGGTAAGAAACCTCAAGCAGTCAACAGGTGAGCAGAATATTATCCAATTGAAAGACAATATCCTCCCTAAAGGACTAGTTGCCCTTGAAAGACTGTTTGAATCTAATGATGTTGATATTAATTCAAAGGAAATACATACACAGGAAGGGATGGAAGATTGCAATTTGGGAACTCAGCAGGAGCCAAAAATGGTGAAATTATTCAAGGGTGTTCCCAAAAATTACAAAGAAAGATACTTTGAAATTTTTAAGAAGTATATGGATGTGTTTTCTTGGTTATATGAAGACTTGAAAACGTATGATAAAAGCATAACACCACATAAGATCCCATTGAAAGAAGGAATCAAACCACATAGACAAAAGCTCAGAAAAATTAATCCACTACAAGGAAAATACCCTCTAGTGGATGTTATAAAGGAGGTTTCTAGAGTTATAAAATTGACCAAAATTGTCAAAAAAACATATGCTACCATATTCATCTCTAGGAACAGAGGTTTTGGCAGAGCTTTTAACGAAAATTCAACACAACTAAAAAAAAATGGGCGGCCAGAGATTATTACAGATGTTTTTTCATCGTTGCACTACTCTGTCTTTAATGCACTGGTGCGTACATGTACACGGCGCCCCGGGGCAGTCTAAGGAGAATGTACCGAGTCGTTAAAGTATAAAACAACACCAGGTGTAGTGTTGGTGATACAACACACGGGGCCGTTCTAATTGGTCTTGGGATTTGAAAAATGCCCATAGCTCTGATCTGAATGGAAAATGGCATCCGCCCATGGTATTCATCTACCAATGTTATCCATCCACCCATGGAATTTACCCATGGTATTGTAAATGTCATCGACCCATGGTATTCATCCACCCATTTTATTTATTCACCCATGGTATTGTAAGTGACATCTATCCATGATCTTCATCCACCCATGGTATGTATCCACCCATGGTATTCAACCACACATGGAATTTACCCATGGTATTGACGCATGGTTTTGACCCATGGTATCCACCTATGGTATCTACGCATGGTATTGTAATTCAAAAAAGGCTATAAATAACAAGCCTCAATTTGTAAAGGATAGATTGTCCACCATAATTTAGCTTCTACAATTATTCTCTGTTTTAATCAAACAAGTTTCTTTGTGGGTTTATTTGCAGTGTGTTCTATTTTTTTTATGGCATTCTAATTTAGCAGATATTGTTAGATCAATTTCAAATTTTTACATGTTGGGGGCCTCGCCCAAACATTCGGATCAGTGGTATCAGATTCAAGTTATGCCTCCATGGGAATGAGGGTTTGAAACATATTTCAGTTTCAATGTTTTGCAGCAATCTTCAACAAAATCCATGAACTTTTTTTTTTTTGGCAATGATTTTGCAGATCAGATCTGAAAATTTTGGTGAAAAAATTACAAAAAAAAAGACCAGATCTGGATTTCTTGCAAAATAAGTACTCAAATTGAAAAAAAAAATTGGCCGAATTAGAGTTCGAATGAGGGACATATCACTGATTCTAAATCAGCAATGTTGGAGAAAATGTTCTAACGACAATTCGTGGACGGTGGCTCTACTGTCATTTTTCAAACTTTTTAGTGCGAAATTTCAGACAAATTGCTATAGATATGAATTCCCCTTGAAAAATCACCCAATTTAAAAAAAAAAAATCGATTGAATCAGAGTCTGGATGTGGGAGTTATCATTGATTTAAAATCAACTATTTTTTTAGAAATTTTGTGACGGTGAGACAGTTCCAACACGAATCGGAGAGTCTAGATTCTTCAGATAGTGGTTTCAAACACATGAGAAGATGCAGAATGATCATTCCATTTTCAAAAATAGGTTATAATAAATATTATGAGTTATATTGACAGAGTTATGCTCATTTTAAATCTGGAGCAACATTCGGAGCAGTTTCCCTTTGGAGATGTGCCCTCCCACCTCGCTTTAGTAGGCACCTGCTTCACATTCATCAGTTTTAGCATAGCAATATTTGTCTTGGGTTATTTGGAGATGTGCCCTCCCACCCCAAGCTATGTAGGCACCTGCTACTTCATCAACAATCAACATCACGATTATGGGTCAACCGCACAAAATCCTTCTCATCGAAGTCCATTTGCTAGGCTACACACTGTTAGTAACACAGTTGCTCACAAGCATCATAGGGTATCTCTATCCTCGGATCTTCATTTGTCATGGTTTTGGTTCATCCACAAACCCACACTTCATCGAAGTCCATTTGCTAGGCCGCACAATGTCAATATCACAGTTGGTCACAAGAATTACATGGTATCTTTATCCTTGGATCTTCATTCATCACGGTTATGGATTAACTACACAAAACCCTTCTCTTCAGTGGCTCTTCATATTCAAAAAAGGCTTCTCAGGAGGGAACTTCATGCAATGGGGACCATTTCTTCTTAAGGAGGGAGGAATGATCAAAATGGAAAATGGCATCTGCCCATGGTATTCATCTACTCATGTTATCCATCCACCCATGGAATTTACCCATGGTATTGTAAATGTCATCGACCCATGGTATTAATCACCCATTGTATTTATTCGCCCATGGTATTGTAAGTGACATCTATCCATGATATTCATCCACCCATAGTATTCATCCACACATGGAATTTACCCATCGTATTGTAAGTGGTATCTACCCATGGTATTGTAAGTGGTATCTACCCATGGTATTGACCCATGGTATCCACCTATGGTATCTACACATGGTATTGTAACTCAAAAAAGCTATAAATAACAAGCCTCAGTTTATAAAAGGATATATTGTCCACCATAATGTAGCTTCTACAGTTATTCTCTGTTTTAATAAAACAAGTTTCTTTGTGGGTTTATCTGCAGCGTGTTCTCTTTTCTTTATGGCATTCTAATTTAGTAGATATTGTCAGATTGATTTCAAATTTTTAGATCTTAGGGGCCTCCCCCCAAGATCCGGATCAAGGTCGTATCAACACACCGGTGGGTATACCTTTATGATGCATCAGTGTGGCATATCACAAAAAGGAACTGAGAATTATAATTGAGATTTGTATTCGTGTGGTGCACATGGATCGTACAAATGCATCGGTGCTTATAGATACATGAATGCCCCGGTAAGTAGTATCAATCAAACGCACTGATATTTATATTTGGTATCAGTATTTGTGCGGTGCCCATAGATCATAAACGCACCGATGTGTATAAACACCGGTGCATATAGGCACCGGTGCGTATAGACACATAAACGCACCGGTTTACAGTTACTGACATGCACTGGTTTTCATTTTGTTTGTTTTAGAAACATCGACCTGTGACAGTTCAATTATTGTGATTGTTTTAAATTCATTATTCATCAAAAGTCGACACATCTTATAACAATATTCATATTACTTACATTTTTATTAATGTATTTGAATATGCTGTTTGGATTACTTTGCTATATCATATTAGACTATTGTGGGTTTTTAAAAATTCATTATTCATCAAAAGTCGACACATATATATCTTATAACAATATTCATATGAATTGAATTTTTATTAGTGCATTTGAGAACGACAAAGGAGAACGCAATAGCGACAATGGAGAATGCAATAGAATAAATTATAACATATTTTATTAATATATATAATATATATGAATAATACAGTCTTTATCATACAAAATGGGACAGTTAATATTTGTATCCCTTTGTCTTTCAATTGGGACACTATTTCCATTACATTAAACAAAATGTCTGATTTCATAGACATATTTCAAAAAAAGAAAACACATTTCTTTGATATCCAAACATAGTGATCATCATTCTTCGCTTGAACTGCTATCACTGCTAGAGCTACTTCCATGACTTGGGTTATTTTCAGGAATGTTCTATTCGCGGCATTGATCATTTTCTTCTTCTTCACCTTCCATCTACAAACATAAAAATAAACTGAAATGAGTGTATATAAATTGGTGAGAATAATGAAAATTGCAATATTAAATAATATACATCAATGTAAATCGAAAAGAAAAATGACGTACCATAGCAAAAATTGACTCATAAACTATACACAATCTTTCAAAACCATGTACCATGCCATCTTTCAAAATTTCATCTGTTGATGCAGTTCCATACTTTGTTTCCTGCAAGTTTTATACCCCAGAAGAAATCATATATTTAATATAAAAGATGTTTTTGTTCTATTAATTGTAGACGGAGCTAAGTAAAAAAAGATTGATAGATGCTTACAAATTCCACAATTAAATTCTGATATGCCAACATATACTCACAACCCATATTTAACTCAATTTCAATCAATTCGTCTGATGGTTCTTCTTTGTATGTTAGCACCTATTTGAACACATTCAATGATGATTTTTGTAAAACAACTTAAAAAATACAAAAATGAAATCTAGTTAAGTTGTTATAAAGAAGTAGCAATTACTCACAAACTTAGAGATCAACCATTTTCTTCCTTGTCCTCCTATTTTATGTGTTGAATGGGTTCCATTTTATTTTCTTTTCTGCAAGAAAATTTTTGAAAATTAATATTTAATGCTAAATTGTTTATTTATTGTACCTAATGATTGAAAAATTCAATGATTACATATTACATTTGAAGCACATTGTTGTTGTTGAAAAGAACATCTATACATTTGTTCCACTAAATCCCTCAAAGTTTTGTAAAAGTTTTTCCCCTTTCATTAACTTCCAGCACCACTCCAGATGAGCTAAGGAGCAATTGATTTTCATTTGCATGTTCTATTTTTTTATTTTCTTAGAAAAACATTCCTTTTCTGAGTTGTTGGTCCCTGTAAAACATTAAAAAGATGTGAATTAGTAGACTTTTTAACACATGTTATCTAATAATTTTAAGTATATTATTAATGATAATTAAAAAAATAAACTCATATTGGATCGATAGTATTTTTTCATTCACCCGATTCATCATTTTGCAAATTTTCCATTAAAATTTTACACTCTTATTGTCCTATATCAGAAAAAATCATATCGAGCTTCGTCATTTTGTGGCTCTGCATGATACACAGTAAACAATGCATATTAGTTAAACTTACATATAGTTCAAAAATAATATTTTTTTATAAAGAATTTACAAAGAACTTGTCTTTTTTTCTTTTCTTGATGTATTTATAGTATTTTTGTTACTTTATCTCTTGTCAGACATTTCTTTACCAATATGAAACCTGTACCATATCATTCATTAATATATTTATAAATAAATTCTCAACTTTTCAGGTAGAAAATAAATCTCAAGACAGCGGTGCGCCTTTCATGAGGTCTGCAACGCCGCCGGTGTGTGGGGATATTAACAACGCACTGCAAAATAGTATAATACACCATACGGTGCATTGGGTATTGTAAACGCACCGCAAAAAATAGTGTAATATACCTAATGGTGTGTGGGGTATTATAAATGCATCGCAAAGACGGTGTAATACATCGTACGATGCTTTCCTAGTTAAATGGAGCATCGTGCCCTATTTCAGATTTAGAGCGCGGATTTAGAAGAAAAAAAATCATTTTTTTTACTATAATACTTTCGTGGTGCATTGTATAATATAGCGCACCAATTTGGTATAGTATGTAGGGTGTACTGATAAATAAAAATCCATTTTTTCAAAAAATCACGCAATGACTGAATGTATTGGGATCCGACTATGCAAGTTGTCCCGTGGGTTGGACGTCAATCTAAAATTAAAACCCTATTTCTTAAATCACATAAACAGGGAGAAGAAAGGGAAAAAATAAAAAAATAAAGGGTTTAGGGTAAAAATTAATAAAACTACAGAAAAAAGTAAAAAAATAATCAAATTTAATCACGAGATGGTTTCAAATTCTATGATACAGGGTTTGAATCACCAGAGGTTTTGAATACTTCTCTTTGAACGTATTTCACTGCTCCACAGTGCCCTCCTACTCTCTTGCTCCAGGTCTGTCTCCTGCAAATATCTCGCTGAAAATTTTAGAAAAAATAGTGAAATAATGAAAAGTTTTTAGTATTTAAAGAATTATTTTATGAAATTAGATTTTCGAAAATATTTTGCCACCCATTTTTCAAATTGCTGCTTTTTTTTTCACTTAAACAAAATAGAGTTGCGTTTTTTTTACTTGCGTTTATTCGTTACTGGTGCGAAAGAGTTGTGACACACTGGTGCATCTTATTTATACGACGCACCAGTGCGTGTTAGAATGATAAGCGCACCGGACTGTATAATTTTTATTTTTTATTTTTTTTATTTTTTATTTTTTTTAATGTAAGATTGTAATAAAATAATGATAATTATAAAGTACATGAATTTATTTTCATTACTTTCTAAACTTTATTATGTTACAAAAATTTGTATTATTCTAGATTTGTTATTTTACAATTATTTTCAACTTTACAAATTTAAATATTTTAATAATATCATTTCACATTAATGCAATTAAAATTTTCACATTAATAGAATTAAAATTTTACAAATATTTTACATACAATTACAATTAAAAGTACAATTACAATTAGAATTAAAATTACAATTACAATTTTACAATAATTTCACATACATGAATTACGATTAGAATTACAATTACAATTTTAATTTTACATACAATTACATTTACATTTTACATAGAATTACATTTACAATTACAATTACAATTTTAAAAATATTTCATATACAATTCAATTAAAATTACAATTACAAATACAATTATAGTTTTTTGAATTTTACATAGAATTACATTTACAATTTTACATAGAATTACATTTACAATTACAATTACAATTTTATAAATATTTTAGATACAATTCAATTAAAATTACAATTACAAATACAATTACAATTTTAGAATTTTACATACAATTATATTTACAATTTTACATAGAATTACGTTTACAATTACAATTACAATTTTATAAATATTTTACATACAATTCAATTAAAATTACATTTACATTTACAATTACAATTTTACATAGAATTACATTTACATTTACAATTACAATTTTATAAATATTTTACATACAATTCAATTAAAATTACAATTACAAATACAATTACGATTTTAGAAGTTTACATACAATTACATTTACAATTACAATCATTTCAGAATAAATTAAATATTACAATTATAATTAAAATTTGACATTAATAAATATTTTACATACAATTACAGTTTAAATTACAATAAGTACAAATACAAATATAATTTTACAATTTTACATACAATTAAAATTTAAATTACAATTACAATCATGACATAATATTTAATAAATATCACGGTCATTTAATATTAAATTAATTAATAAACATCATCACGATCACGATAACCATCGTACAAACATCATATTTGATTAATAAACACATTCAAACATCAAATTAACATTATATATTAAGATCATCACAACACAAACATCAAATATACATATCAATATGTCAAATAACTCATGTTATCACATATACACATCTATCTGCCAGCTAAACATTAAATGAACATATCTAACGTGACCTAACAATATGCGCCACATCATGATGATCATCAACATGAAAATTAAGTACAACTGCAACATGAGCATAAAATACATGGACCATATATATATATATATATATATATATATATATATATATAGATATAGATATATATATATAATGTTAAAAATATACAACTGTAATATAAATGTCATGGATCAGGCGTTGGTGGTAGTATAACAACATCAATAACAGTATTACAAGTGGATGCCTGATCAGTAAAGGTGGGTGCAGCCTCGACAGTCGATGGTCGAGTCTGCTCATGATCATGATCACTAGTACTGATGGATGCATCCGTTGGTGGTAGTACAACATCAATATGAGCAGTAGTAGTGGAGGCCTGCTCAGTCAGTAGTGTAGGCTTGGCAGTCGATGGTCCAACCGGCTCGTGATCATGACTAGTACTGATGGATGCAGTTGTAGGCTGCTGACTGGATGTGGCCGATGGTCCAGCCTCATCTCCATGATGACTGTCAGATGCTGCCAGTGGAGCGTCATGCTCATTAGGAACATCGCGAGGTGAACGATCATGAGATGCATGTGAGTCGCTGCTCGCGGATTTTCGATCACGTCTCGCAGCTTGAATATGCCTATAGCTACGGAAAATCCTCCTCAATTGCGTAACAGCTGTCGTAGCTCCTACGACATGTCACATCAAGCCATGAATGTCACATGGCATGCCTCTCCACATCCATAACATCCTATCATCGCCCTGTATGTCTCTGTAATGAGCGGGCATGATTCCTGCATCAACAATCACTGCACAGAGTTGGTTGGGAAACTCCATCCTATATCTGGTCTCAGGTCGACCACACCTAGCAAAAGGAAGCACCGGTGCACCATGATGAGCAGGAGCATGTCTCTCTGCTGCACCGGCCTCATCCTCATCATGATCATGCTCGGCATCAGCCATATCCTGATTATCATCATCAGGATGCACACCTGGATCATGTGGTGGAACCGACATCTCCTCACCATAAAAAGAGCTAATGTCTACAAAATATATACAGTTACATAACAGTAATTAGACAATTTCATTACACAATTTAATAAAAACAAGTTAAAGAACATGTTAGAATAAATATAAATAAAACAGTAATATTACCTCTATCATCTGGTGGCTCATCAGCTGTGAAGAGGATGTTGGGACACCCTCGCCAATCTAAGACAACATAAGGACATGGGACCATAATGAAGGGATGCAACCTGTCAACACTGGCTAGTAAGTCCAGTGAACCATGTGATATCCTGGCTGGAGACAAAGTGTCTCCCCTCTTGGGCATCATCTGCCCCCACATGTGCATCTGGGCCTCAAACATCGACCTACGAGGCTGTCGAAAAAAACTAGGTCTCATATCTGGAAACCTCTCAAAAAATAAGCAAAACAGCTCTGAAGCAAAAGAGAAGTTGACCCTCCCTTGTGCATGAGCATGAGATCTATCTAAGGCCGTACAAAACTACCACAAAAAAATGGCAGACCACCTGAAAAGTCGTGGCTGTCGTACTAAAGAATCAACATAATATAAAAGTGAGCAACTAATGCGTTGCCCGTCACTGTTGTTGTGAGAAATGGTCAAAATGATAAGGGAGAGGCACTACACATCCCGTCTACCAAAAGCACCTATACGTAACTAACCTCTAGGTACCTCAAACTCTGAAGGAGATAGTACATGTTCTCCAATGTATCTCTGGGAGTAAACTAACTGACTCCTTGCTACACAACCAGCTGGCATTTATGGGAATGAGGGAAAATACACCGCTCTCCTCGATAGTCCTGCAATAAAATAAATTTCCTCCTCAGTTTGTGTGTACCACTGGTCAGGACCAACCTCGAAAGCCTGTTGGTGGGCATTCCACCTGTAGATAAGATATCTCAAAAACACACTATGGGCCTTTAGGGAAGTAGCCTCCTCATAGAACTTGAGGAGGCCTGCTTGCCTAAGGTTCTCCTGGGTATCTGCAGTAATAGGGTGAGGGTATGCATCTCTCTCCCTCTCTTGGGCCTCCCATTGGCGAATCATGTCATACTATTTAGCCTGTTGTTGCTGTTGTTCCTCCTCTTCTCTCTGAATCATTGCCATATTAAATAATTTTTTTATATTAAAATAGGCATGTATTTAGGAATATACATATATATATTTAAAAAAAAAAAAACAAATAGACAAGTCGGTGCACCATAAAAATAGTCACCCACAAGTCGCGGTGTGTCTTAAGAATGTAGAGCACCAGTCCCGGTGCCCCTAATGAAATGCAATGCACCGGATTTGGTGTAGCTGTCTATTTTTCAAGCACCATTAACTTCATCAAAGTTCAGAATAGTGGTGCACTGATTGAAATATACGCCCCGGCACATATAGTTGTGTCAGCGCATCGACTTCATGAAAATTACATAGTCGAAGGTGTGGTCATTTACCCAGCCACACCGTTGACCCTCCCAGAATCCAGAATGTGGTGTGCTGACATACACTGGGGCAGATAATTCCGTCAACGCACCGCACTATGATTCCCTTGGTCAACGGTGTGCCTGGATAAATGAGCGCATTGCCTCTTATTTTATTTTTTTACATTAAAATTATTCAAGGCGCCTTTTGGTACAACCCCGGAATCGGTGCGGATACCATTAGCACTGGTGGCGGTGCAGCCTGTAAATTTTACAGGCAGCACTGCTATCTGGTGTGAGCTGAACAGCTCCGGCACACCGTGCAACAATTTTTTTTTCTTTTTTAATGGTTATTTTTAAGGTTATTTCAATTTCTAATCCACTAAAAGGCTTAATTATGGAAAAACTAGAAAAATACCTCTACATCTCACCATCGAGGAGGCATATTGGCTGTAAAATTTGCAAAAGAGAAATTTCCCATCGTTTTCCAAAATGTAAGCTGGAGATTGGTGGCCAATGCAGAGCAGCGGTGCGTGCAATGGGTGAAATGAGAGCACCGATGTCAGGGTGGCTCAAACAATGGGAAATGGCACCAGTGCTTGAGAGCTCTAGAGCACTGAGGAAAGAGAAAAGTGATGTCTTTTGGCCATAATGTTTCTTTTATTTAACCCTATTTTGGTGCACGGGGTTTTATAGGCACACCGGTACACTTAACTACAACTGCACCAGGCTATGTCAAATTTGGCGCGTTGTTTATAATGCACCGGGGCAGTTCCCTAACACCGCACTAGGATGTTTTAGTTTCGACGTGAAATTTTGCTGATGCACCGGGGCATAATATCCGTAAAGCACCAGTGCAGAATAGTCGTAAGGCACTGATTTTTTGGCCTTAATTTTTTTTTTTTAATGTAACACGATTCTAGTGCGTGCATTTTATCTGCGCACCGGTGCTCTTCGATAAGAATGCACCAATGAGTTTCTGTTTTGGCACTATGTTTTATGATGCACCGACATGGAAGAGTGGTGAAGCACTGGTGCATTATAGTAATAGGAGGCCCCAGATGTGTGTGGACCTTGCGCAAGCTGTTCAGTGTGCCAATGTTTCATATGCACCGGTGTGTTCTATGGTAGGGCACGCACCGGTAATTGATATCTCAAGAGCACTGGAAAACTGAAAAATCTGGGTTATTTTATCGTATTTTTTTTTTAATTTAACCCTTTACTGGTGCGCGTTGTTTATAGCCGCAACGGTTTTGTTTATTAAAAATGCACCTGTTGGTTTGTGTTTTGGTGCGATGTATTATGATGCACCAGTGCAGTTTCTTTCTACCGCACCGGGTGGTTTCAGTTTTGGCGCAGTGTTTTATAATGCACCGGCGCGGAAGATCTATGACGCACCAGTGCTATATAATAATAAGACGCACTGGGCAGGAGTGTATGGAGTGCACGGTGTCTAGTGTGCCAATTTTTTGGTCCGCACTGGTGCTTTCTTGGTTCTAGAGCACCGGGGCAACGTGTAATGATAAGCGCACCAAGAGGAAACCATCTGGAAAACCCTCTTCCCGCCAACCTCCTCTAGTAACCTCCTCTATAAACGGATGTATGGGGTATTTTTCTGTGGGGTTCCTCAAAAACATCTTCTAGAGAGTATTTTCCTTGTAGTGATCCATTACTATTAGTTCATATTGAGAAGGAAGTGAAGAAATTACTGCAAGAAAAAATCATAGTCCCTCTCAGATATTTGAGTTGGGTTTCTAATCTGGTTCCCATGAGGAAGAAAAATGGAGAGATAAGATCGTGTGTGGACTTTAGGAATTTGAAAAAAGCATCTCTAAAAGATAGTTATCCTTTACCTAAAATGGATTATGTCTTACAGAAGGTGACATGAGCTTACAAGATGTATATGGTTTATGGATTCTCTGGATATAATCAAGTGGCAGTGGATGAGGACAATAAAAAAAAGACATCTTTCACAACCCCCTGAGGCACCTTCATGTATGCAAGGATGCCATTTGGTCTTATGAATGCAGGCGCAACTTTTCAGAGGGCCATGGACATAGCATTTGTTGGGGACAAGTATGTGGTTATATATTTGGATGATGTAACTGTTTTTTTAGGATCAGATAATGAACACCTGGAACATATGCAAAGAACTTTCAAAAAGTGCAGGAAGTATGGCATGTCACTAAATCTCAAAAAATATTTGTTTTCCTTGGAGGAAGGTAAATTATTGGGTCACATAGTTTCCAAAAAAGGGGTAAATATTGATCCAACAAGGGTGGAGGAAATTCAGACCATTCCTTTACCCAGAAGCAAGAAAGAGATTCAAAGAATTTTGGGGAAAATAAACTTTATGAGGAGATTTATACGAAATTATGTTGATATTGTGAGAAATATAACTGGCATGTTGAAGATAAATGCATAAGTGAGGTGGGATAAAGAAGCAAGAGATGCATTTTCCAAAATAAAAGAAGCACTCCAAGAATCTCTTGTTTTACTAAGTCTTGATTATCAAAAGGTATTTCAAATATTTTCATTTGCTTCCCCCACTATTATTGTTGTTGTGTTATTGCATAAAAATGAGGATAGTAAGGCACAACCAATGGCATTCTTTAGCAAAGTTCTCAGATATGTTGAGCTCAAATATAAAATTTTGGAGAAACAAGTGTGTGCATTGGTCAAAGCACTCAAAGCCTTTAGGACTTATGTGTTACAATCCAAAATAACCACTTATGTACCTAATTCCATTGTCAAGGACGTGTTGGTTCAAAGTGTTGTTGAAGGCAAAAGAGGAAAATGGATAGCTAAAATCCATGAGTATGATTTGGACATTAAACCTACCAATTTAATAAAAGGACAGGGTTTAGCAAATTTTCTAACAAAAACAAATTTTCAAGCATTGGGAATTAACCTCTTGGAACCAGTGGATGGAGCCGATAATGAAGAAGGTCAGAATAAGCCCAAAACAGGTATTCAATACAATTTTTTGTGTTCATATTGGTATACAGATGTTGTTCATTACCTGTGTTTATTTTCTTTTCCATCTTCACTGAATAGAACCAAATACAAATCTCTCAAGCTTAAATCTTAGCCATATGTCATAGTGGAAGAAAAGTTGTATTCGAAAGATCTTGTTGGTATTTTGTTGTTATGTTTGATTGAAGGTGAATCCATTGAGGTTATCAAGGAATATCATGAAATTTTATGTGGACATTATGGTTGGAAGGTCACATCCCATAAAATCCTCAAGTCAAGTTTCTATTGGCCCACCCTGTTTGCAGATGTATACAGACTAGTCAAATTTTTTCAGAAGGGTCAATTGTTTGCAGAAAAGAAAAGACTCGCCATGTTACCTCTCATTCTAGTATTCATAGAAGATCCTTTCATAAATTGGGGACTAGACTTTATTGGAGAGATCAATAAACCATCAAGTGGGAAATTCAAATGGATTCTAACTACTACTGATTACTTCACAAAGTGGGTTGAAGCAATATCCACCAAGAAAGAAAATGACCAAGTGGTAATGAAATTTATAGAGGAGAACATTTTTAGTAGGTTTGGCCATCCAGTCAAAATTGTAATTGATAATTCTCACGTATTTAATTATGCTTGATTCATTAATTTATGTGAAACATATAATGTAATTTTATCACATTCCACAACCTACCATCCACAAGGGAATTGATTAGTAGAGTATTCAAAGAAGACATTGGTCAGGATCATTAAGAAGACAGTCACTAAAAATCAAAAATACTGGGATTCAAAGTTAAATTTTTCTCTTTGGGCAATCTGAGTAACCACGAGGAGGTCTACTTGAAAGTCACCTTATGAAATGTTTTATGGAACTCAAGCACTATTTCCTACTCAGTTGGCCAGACCAGTGATTTCTTTCCTTCAAGAAGCTCAGGAGTAACCTAATTCTCTAGTGATAAGATTGAACAAAGTGATTGAATTAAGTGAAAATAAAAACAAAGTGAGAGATAACTTAATTTTTTATCAGGCAAAGATGAAGTCCATATTTGACAGGAAAGAAAAATAAATCCTCTTCCAAGCAAGAGATTTAGTATTAAGATGGAACACCAGAAGGGAGGGTAAAGGAAAGAACGGTAAGTTTGACCCTCTCTAGTATGGTCCGTACAGAATTTCTGAAGCCAGATCAAACAATACTTTCATCCTAGAAGATTTAGATGGAGAATCCTTGCAGCTACCTATGAATGGGCGGTATTTGAAGCATTATTTTGAGCATTAAAATTCAACATTCCACCATTGTAAATACTAGAATGCTCATTTTTCATATGTCACCAAGAAATATTTGACTCCATGCCCAATGGATAAGGAACTAATCTACGATTCTGAACACTTTCGTGGAAAAAAACCCTAACCCCAGATGGAACCAGATGTTGTAGCTCATTTTCATTTACTTTTGAAATATTTTTCAAAACACCAAAAAATCATATATGTTATAAAATGTAAAAATTTCTATGTTGAAGAGGAATTTTGATTTACATGTTGGTGTACTAATATTATGTGCAGATATGTGAAGGCGGGTCGTGTCGCGCCGATTGATGCATTTAGAACATTGCACATAGGTCAGGGTTGAGTCAGGCTTATTCGCAAGCTCAGGAGGGACTAGTGCTATAGAATACCGAATAAGCTCAAGAGGGTTACATCGTGGAGAAAAAACAAATTAGTAATTAAGATCGTTTATTCGTCAAAGGAATGTATGTGAGCATGTTGAATGAAATGGTGTTCATTATTGAAGAAATTGTATAGATTTTCTAAAGGAAGAGAGCTAGCATATTTTCCTTAAAAACTTAGGAGTTTTGGAGGAAGTGTAAAGGGAAAAATAGACGGTCAGGATCAAAGCACAAAATTGAAGTGGAGAGATGGACGTCAGAGATCATAGCACAAAAATGCAAGTCAGATGGACAAACAAGATTAGATTGCGAGTCTAAGTTAGAGATAAGTGGTCAAGAATGGATATCGCAAATAAATATGCAAGAGAGTTAATAGATCAGAGGTTGTGAAGAGAAGCGACGTGTTGGCCATAGGCTCCATCACACATCACACATCACACTTCACAAGTTTTAACACTTACCACCCTCTTTTAATAACAAAACTCCCGATTTTTTATTTATGGGCGGCCCCACCTCTGTCCTGTCACGTCACCATCTTCTCATCGCATTTAGCACACCACAAGCTCAGTAGGAATGGTGCTAAGGAGTATGTTACAAACATCGAAGGCCAAAATGTGAAGGAAAGGCAGAGATGATATCGTTCAAAGGTTAATTTGAATTTATCGAAAGTTCAAGTTTATGTGAGGTTTTGTTGGTTTTATGAAAAACGTGGACTCGGGTAAGTCACCCAACGCAAAGCAAAGGAGAAGAGAAGATGGAATGCAGCAAGCACGAGCAGAAGAGGAAAATTCGAGTAGAAGGGGACATTATAACCTTGGTTGAAATGTAACAGTTGGGTCAAGTCGTTCAAGGATGCGTTATTCCAAAACTGTTCTAATAGCACACCAGAAGCAGAAAAGACATGACAGCAAGCATAAAATTCAAATATTGAACTCTTGAAGAAATGCAGTTGAAGGATGTCCGATCTGTCAGGAAGACAAATCAACAATTCAGGGAGACACATCAGCAACAAGTCAGATTCAACAAACAGAATAATATTCCAAGTTTTAATTTGTTTTATTTGTCTATTAAGATCAAAGCTAGAGTGATGTACTCAATTGCAATGCAATAAGTAGTTTTAACATTTTAGGTAGTTGAAGTAGTTTCAAGAAGTCTTAGTAGTTACGAACTATTTTTGATGTATTTAAGAAATATAGAAAGAAAGAAGAAAGGGTTCCAAGTTTCGGACCTTTAGAAGACTAAAAATTTGGTATTTACTTTTCTGAGGAATTAATGAAAGGAACAACAAGTTTCCTACAATTTTTTATGGTGATCCATTTTTCCTGTGCCATTTTGTGTCCCTTCTTCCTTGAATGAAGTGAAGCAATGTAGTTTCCGGTCTCTTAATTACATATTTGAGTAAGAGTTAAATAGCCTTAATTTGCACTCCTTCACTCCAACTCCTCTCCCTTCACAAAATATCACTGGAACTTAAAAGTAATAGATTATTTGTTTACAACATATTATTTTGAGTTTCATCTCTCTCCATAAATTCATTCTGAAATTTAGAGTGGTAGATTCTGTGTTACAACATATCATTTTGAGTTTCTTCTGTAGTTCTTCTTTTCCATTCAGATATCAGCAGTTAATGGCATTGTAGAGTCTTTCATTATAATATATTTTTAAGGGTTTTAAAGAATTAGTTTCCAAAGGGATTGAATGAAGACCACTTGATATATTACTTTGTGACACATTTCTAAAAATGTCTTAAGCATTGATTCCTTTCCACATCCAAGGAATTGTCTCTTAAGAAACAACATGATAAATATCTTGAATGAAAAGATCATCAACATTTACTAATGTTTCACTCTATAAGAACCAATTTTCTCAAAATATTACAAGTTTTAATTCACAAAGTTGACTATTCAATTTAAAACCCTAAACATTTCCCTGAAATATATTGTCCCTAGAATTAAGATATTTGTGGAAAATTACAAGATGGATTGTCACCTTCAGCTAGAACTACACCTTCAAATAGAGTATGAAGGCCATGGTGAATTTCTCCAAGTGAGTGATATGTTGTATTACTCTCAATTTGGTTGCAATTTGAAGTGGATGATCTGATATTAGTTTCAAAAAAAGACTAAATGAATATGATTATGAATTTCGATGTGTAGTGTGCATGGTACCATTCATAATATTTTGTACGAATGTAAATTAAGAAACATATTTTTAGAATGATCATTAACCAAAACTAAAACTAATTAAGGTTGGAGGAATCTAAGGATACATAGATTCCCTACTATTGATATGACCTATGATGGAAAGACCTGAGCTAGTAGGTGTAAAGGAGAATAAAAAACCCCATGGTATCCCTAAGTATCCGGAAATGTTTATCCAAAAGTATCATGCTATTGCCAGTCATTAAGTAGAAGTGAAGAGCTAGGAATGGAGAATGGGTGCACGTTATGTAGACATAGAGAGAGCACAATTTTGTAGGTTTCATTTCAAATCCACAGAACAAGGGAGGAATTTTTGTGATGATTATTAGAATTGCATAGTATATTTTGTTCTCACCTCTTGATTCTCTCTAATAAAGTGTTAAAACAAATACCTAAAAGTTGGATTCCCACCACACATAATTTCAATTCATAAACAAATTGGTGTCCTAAAATATCTCTACATAGTTCTCATGGAGATCAACTTCGTAAGGAAGAATACTCAAGCTAAGGAAGGGCACAAAACTCATGGCACACAAAACCATTTATCTAATACCAATGTTGGAATACACACCAAAATTAGATGATAAGAATGATATTATTTTCTCATTATTATGGTACATATAAATATATCATGTTATGACCTTTGGATTCATCATCCAAGGTATTTAGATTCCCGATGGCTATTCATTTTAAATTATGATTTTTTATCTTCTTCCTTAACTGGGTAATACAATTTATGATAATCCCTAAGGATTAGGATTCTAACAAAAACCATTACCAAAATAGGATTGAAATCCTTTCCTGATTCTTGGAGAATCAAAGCACATAAGAAGATACAAATAAAAACATAGAATTGTCAAGCAACAAGAATACATTAATAGACAAGTCCAATACTGGGAGCTAGATCGATACATCTTCTTAGAATGTGAAATATCAATGACAAAAGATCCATCAACCCTAATGATAAAAGCATGGTAAAGTTGAGTCTTCCTTCCAAATGCAACAAAAAATTACCATTCCTAAAGTTGGACTTGCTGATCCCGAACTCAAAGGATAATATCTATTGACCTAAGTTGTCCATGAATTTTTAAAGGGCCTTATTCCTTAAATAAACCACTCTTAAGCTTTTATATTCCTAGAAAAATTAATCACTCAAGTCCTTCAATAGTGAGAGGTTGTGCAAATGTCTAGGAATGTATTTATGATGATAATTGATATTTTTCCTTTACTTCTTCTTGTGTTTACTTGAATTCAACTGTTAATAATGAGCATTGTTCATTATTGTTGATATGTTAATTGGCATCACATTTAGTTTCTATACTTAATGTTTTCCAATCTCATAGCCACTATAATGTCATTTGTTTTGTGATATTTTTCATCTATTCAATTGGGTTTATAAAACACCAAACCAATTAACTATGGCCTATAATTGTAAATTGTAATGCCTTTGAAAACTTATTAGTAATATTAATTAAAAATGTGGGGCCCTATGAAAATCATTGCATCCTCATTATTACCATAAAAGCTTAATGGGAAGTAAAGACAATTAATATTTTAATGTAATGATGTTAAGGAACACTCATATTATGTAGGTTTGGTCAAGCTACCTACAGATATAATGCATATTTTTTCTTTGTTTCACGCAAATTTGTTTAATGATTTTTTGAGCTTGAAAAGGTCTCTTGATTTCATTGAAATTTTTCAACTTGTATATTATTAATTAAGTTTAAATATGAACTTGCACAAAATGAAGGTTCACAACATCACAAAACCTAGAATTGGGATTACATCACTAAGAATTTTGATTTTGCTCATTCAAATTTTTGCATTCACAAGTCATCACTCCTTTGTTCTCCAAAATTATCATTCCATTTTCCTTGATTCCATGCATATTTATATTTCACACTCTTCCACTTTCTTGTTGTTGTTTCTTACAACACTGCCATTACTATGATGGTGCTTTTAATGTCAAGTGCTTTGAGAATTCCCCATAGTTCTTTTCCCCCCATATCATCCCAAGCTAAATATCATGGATATAGTATTCGTTGTAGCATTGATTCATAGAGAAACATTCTTGATGCCTAGGTGGGATTCTTTAGAAAGGAAATAATAATGAAACACAATTTTTGTTATATGTAAACTTATGCCTTAGGGAGTATGTTGCATTGTGGATATTGGTAAGCTCCAAGTCATAAACATCTTAGCCTAAATAATAAATAATGGATGCAATCATGCTATCCTTCATGTTCCTAGAGGCTTATGAAGAAAGTATGGTATTTTCATTATTTTTATAATGCTTTGAATCTTGATACACATATATTTCATCAACCATGGCCTCAAGATCTATTACAATTTTTCTTTTCAATCAAATCTACACTAAATTTCATGGTTAAGCTTATTTCTAATGAGATCCATGAAAATGAGTCCAATAGTTACGTAGATTGGAATATGCTCAAGATATGAATCCAAAATGCATCTACATCATATGGGTATTGCTTTGAATTATTGATATTAACGTAGATGCGTAATTCATATAAAGATATTTTATTTCTTTTTAATATTTTAATATGATTTTGAGTAAATTATTAAATATCCATGTTAAAAATATACTTTAATATAAATTTCATATATAAAAATATAAATTACATATAAATAAAAATATTTCAACGTCCATTTTAAATCACACACACACACACAGAGATATATATATATATAAAATAAAAATTAACATGTGTATTGCTTTGAATTATTGATATTAAGGGAGATGCCTAATTCATATAAAGATATTTTATTTCTTTTTAATATTTTAATATGATTTTGAGTAAATTATTGAATATCCATGTTAAAAATATACTTTAATATAAATTTCATATATAAAAATATAAATTACATATAAATAAAAATATTTTAATGTCCATTTTAAATCAACTAATTAGACCGTAAAGGTTTCTCTTTGAAAACAATTCCCCTAGCTGTCACTGTGTCTATGTCTAAGCAATTGGATCAAATGTTAGACGATTAAAATGTTTTATGCCATTAGATCCACAAGTAAATAGTTTTATATATTTTTTTATAATGTTAGATTTTTTCTTTTTTTTTCTTTTTAATAAGTTAGGTTGAATTTAGGTTTTGGTGACTTTGTCAAAATACACAAAAATAAAAATAAAAGTAAATTAAATAAAAATATTGACATAATGTAATGAATATTTTAACTAAGTCAAGATACAATAAAAAATAAAATAATAAAATAAGATAATACTAAACTATAAAAACAACCCATGGTATTGACCCACGGTATTCATGTGGAATGTAGTTTATCTAAAGTGGGAAATTAAGATGGCCTAACTTTTGATCTACCAAGAGCCAAGAGGGATCAAATGTCTTGATATGCAAAACTCTTTTAGAGTAAAAAGAGAATTAATCTCTCTGATCAATAATATAGATCTAAACTAATTATTTAATAAAATTATTTTTAAATGTTTATAACCATTATTATTTTAAAATTTTACTTACTAAAATGTATCTAAATTTTCATACATCCAAATATACATTGTTTTCTTGTTTTATATTATTTTTGTTACAACTATTTTATTAAGAAGACACATAAAATAATATGTTAGAAATTAATGGATAAAGTTCAGTTAGGATAGGATTGAGATTCTAATTCTAGATCTCAGATCCTAATATTCAGGGAGTGGTTCAAACCACCTATTTGTGAGAAAGCCTATATGTACTAGGTTGTTCTCTTGATTGATGTATCAGATTGTGTGAGTGTGTTTGTACACTCTCCAGGTTCTCACCTGGAGAGCCATTTCATTAATTTTTAACATGGTATCGGAGCTCAGGAGAGCTGAGAGACTTTGCATGTAAACCAAGTTGTGCGTGAGGCAGGCCGTGAGGAAGAATTTCGTGACTCACTAGTGTGGAGCTGCATTCTCTGTTGCCATACTACGTGAGGCAGGCTGTGAGGTTGTGTAAAGTCCGTGAAGGCAAATTTGCAAATAGCAAGGCCATGAAGGTGAATTTGCAAATTGAAGCGCTTGAGTTTGGTAACCAGTGCTTGGACTGTGAAGCTGTGAAGGTCGTGTAGGACAGATCGAGGACAATCTGATCGATCTGAGGAGGTCCGTGAAGGCGAATCTACAACTGTTGTGGTGTTGTTTCCTGGTTGTATGAGTTGACTTGCGTTGGCTCTTAGCTGCCATTGTCTTGGTGTGAGTGGAGGCCGTGAATTCCGTGCTCAACATCAACACTCTCCAGGTTCTCACCTGGAGAGTCATTTCATTAATTTTATCATGGTATCAGAGTTCGGGAGAGTTGAGATACTTTTCATGTAAACCAAGTTGTGCGTGAGGCAGGCCGTGAAGGAAAATTTGGTGACTCGCTGGTGTGGAGCTGCATTCTTTGTTGTCATACTGCGTGAGGCAGCCTGTGTAAAGGCCATGAAGGTGAATTTACAAATAAGAGGGCCTTGAAGGCGAATTTGCAAATTGAATCACTTGAGTTTGGTAACCAGCGCTTGGACTATGAAGCCGTGAAGGTCGTGTAGGACAGATCGAGGACGATCTGATCGATCCGAGGAGGAGGGACGTGAAGGCGAATCTACAACTGTTGCAGTGTTGTTTCCTGGTTGTATGAGTCAAATTGCATATCCTCTCAGCTACCACTGTCTTGGTGTGAGTGGAGGCCGTGAAGGCTGTGCTCAACATCAGCATTAACCAACCTTGTTGCATTGGAATGTAAGCTTGAATAGATCCATAGCTCGGAAGCACATAACAGTTTGAAGAGATCGAGTCTACAATGAGACTGTCGAACTCTATCAAATTCCATTCCATTTGTTGGAGAGGCGGATAGTTGGCTGCGTGGATCGCAGTAGAGCGTAGCTTGAGGAGCATGGATCAGCTGGATCGAGCTAGGAGGCGTTGAGATCTGGTGGATCATTGATTTTTTCTGCAATTCAAGGCACAGGTATTGATTTTGTTGCCATATTGGAGCCCGTGAGTCGATGAGTAATTTGGCATTGTGTCCTCGTGGATCACTATGGTGATCTCCTACGGGATTGGAGGAGGTCGATCTGGTGAAAATTTATTTCTCAAGTCCGAACACTACGAATGCTGCCTCCATACCTCTATTGGCATGGATGTTTTTATCACCAGAGAATCTACGTGGAGAGGATTAAACACAACGATCCTAGCGTGTTCTCAGAGTGCAGAAATTGGACCTTATGCAGTTACATTGGTGGGATTATCATATTCCAGGTATGTTAGATACTACTGTGGCTCTCACAGAGATTCGTGAGAAAGGTCTGATTACAATCGTTGGGACTACTAATATGAATACAGAAGCCCTGTCAAAGATTGTGGATGCTGGCGTTCCAGTTGTGTGTGATAAAATACGTTTGGTGACCTCTGCGTCAATCCCAAGTGCAGATTTGTTGATTGGGCCAGTGTTGAGCTTGTGAGCCCATGCCAAAGGAGAACCGTGGTAGAGAAGGGAGAAGATCATTTTTTAATTATGTAGGGAATGTCCAGTCTGTGCTAATATTTCGTGTGATAAATAGCCTGTTACACGGACAATCATCCTGTCGTAGAGCCTACGTAGAGGATCGGGTTCATTGGTTGATGCAATTTGTGGTGTATGGATGCCGACTGTTTGAAGGCCACTGTAAGGGAGACTCAGTCACCGAGTGGAATTGAGGGATTGAGTACCGTTGTGAGGCTGTAGCATTGTAAGCCGAGCTGCCAGCCCGTGTGAGCCACGCATGTGAAGGAGGTGTAGTGCTTGATTTACGCTATTGTGAGGTCGAGTTGTCAAGGCGTAGAACTAGGTGTATGGGAAAGTGAGCAACCTCTATGCTGGTTCTGATTTTGAAAGTATCATTTCTGGTCGTTATAGATATATTGGAAAATTAATTTCAGATTGGTTAGAATTGTGATAATTCAAAAGCTCGGAATTGAGAGGATTAAATTAATTTTTTCTTGGGATTCTTTCCTCTCCCATTTTTTGTCGATTCCTGTGTGCTGCGGAGGGGGAGCTAGAACACTGCCAACTAGAGGATTTTTTGCGTTTGGACTGTTGATCATCATGATCAAATATTATCCTGTGCTTGGAAATTCATGGCCGAATAGTCACTTTTTTTTAACAAGTCTAAATTTCTTCTATTCAATAGAAATCATGTGACTTCACTGTTGCGTTAGTGCTGCAGTGCACTGCACATGTGACAAACTACTTAGTTTGTTGATTGCAGACTGCCTTTTCATAACAAACTTTTGCATTGGAATCTCTGCAGATTTTGTTTGCTATCAGTGGATTATGTTGGTATTTTGCATGCATTAGCGATCTTGCAGTATTTATTTGGCTCGAGCATTTTAATCATCGCTTAAAAATAATTGAGTGAGTTCACACTGAAAAATTGAGATATTTATGCAGTTTTGTAGTTGAAATTTTCAGGGCATTTACAAGGAGTATAGTTGAAGGGTTTTGAAACATGTTTTGTGTGGGAAGACCAGGTTTCCTTACAGATAGCAGGCCTTCTTTACGGATTTTTAATGCGTTTGTTCCAAGCTGGGGCGCATTAAATCAGAGAAGCCCAAGGAGAAGTGTGGCTGGCAACAATGATGTTCACAGAAGGCCCTGATTCAACTGTTGTTAACTGATTACGAGAGGGTTTTATCCAAACTTTGCTGCCTGTTTAGAGGAACCCATTTTTTTTTTTGAAGTCCTATTGTGTGGTGATGTTCATGCATCTTTGTGAAATTGACAAGTTATCAAACCCATAACAGAACATCCATCATCTTCATTTTCTTAAGAGGAAGTTAAGGAGGTACAGTCCAAAAATTCTGGCTGCTTGAGGGTTGCAACTCGATAGGGATAAATTTGTGGTTTCATTTTTGGCGGATCAAGTGCTTGCCAGACAGTGAGCTGGCAGGTCGAAGTGTTCTTGCAAGCGATAAAATAGAAGGAGAAAATGGGTCGTCAAAGTAAATTGAAAGAGTTTCGAAGAAAATTTAGGAGAAAGCATCAACAGAGAAGTGCAACATATTGTGTTGCAGAATTTTGTGATTTGTTTCAGGTTGACGGTGATGGACCAGCTACTGATCAAGGTGTAGATTTAGAATTTGGTGAGATTATTAAATGTTTAATGCCATATTTACCATCTTTTTCAGGTATGAATTATGAAAGTTGGACAAATAAAATGAAAACAGTACTATGGAAGTTAAACTTACTGGATTATGTTGAAGATGTTATTAATGATAGTGCAGATATAGTAGCATTAAGTCTTATAACATTTGCAGTAGATGACAATATCATATTCAGCATAATATATGAATATGGAGAGATTCCTAGTACAAAGTTTTAAAGGGATGTTTTAGAGATGAAATACTATTTGAATAAGGGCAATGATGCTGAAGATATTGCTCTTGATAATGATCCCATGTTTTATTGTGAAACTGAAGATGCAATGATGGGTGATGCATGTGTCTCTGTAATTGAAACTTGTAATGATGAGAACACATCTATTATTGTAGAACCTGAAAGTTTTCTTGATGTAGAACCTGAAAGTTTTCCTGATGCAGAAATAAAGTTTGATGAGACTTATATATCTCATGATGAGTGGATCAATTTGATCATTGAAAAACATCAAATTGATGAATTACTGTTTGGTGAGAAGGAATGCCTATCCTCACATATAGATCAAATGTAGAACATGCTTGTAGTAATAGAATTGGATGAAGGTATAACTATGTCAGCAGAAAAGGATGAAGTGGGGAGAGATGGTGAAATGAAAGCTCTTTTGAAGGAGCAAGAAGATAAAAATATTGGCAGGTAAGGATCAGCAATAAATTTTGAATAAGAATTGAAGTCTCTTGAAGCATGGCTTGAAACACCATGTCTTTATGAAATTAACACAGAAATTGCTGTAATCAACGGTGAAGATATCATCACTGAGGTTCAGATGATTGACACTGGAAATAGTGAGAAGAAACAGTCTCCTATTGAGCCTTCCATAATTCTGAGAAAGATGAGAACAATAAATCAAGGTTTCCTTCACAAGAAAAGAAATAAGGCAAAAATACATCACTATCTCATGGCAAAGAAAGTGAAGATGAAGCCTCATCCACAAATGAAAAAATATGGTCTTAGAAGCATAAAGACTAAGATGAAAACTCTGTTACTAAGTTTTTTATCTCTTTTATCATTGTAAGCCTAGCTGAGACTAGACCAGTAGGCATATGTTATCATATGTTATTGTTTTGTACCCTTTCTCCATTAAGGGGGAGTGTTAGAAACTAATGGAGAAAGTTAAGTTAGGATAGGATTGAGATTCTAATTCTAGATCTCAGATCCTAATATTCAGGAAGAGGTTCAAACCACCCATTTATGAGAAATCCTATATGTACTAGGTTGTTCTCTTGATTGATGTATCAAATTGTGTGAGTGTGTTTGTACACTCTCCAGGTTCTCACCTGGAGAGCCATTTCATTAATTTTTAATAGAATAGAGGATGGATATATTGTAAAAAGAAAGTGTAGTATAACTTTTAGGATAATAGGCCAATGTGTCCAATGAAAAGTATAAAGTTTGTGTGAGACAATAACAAAGACATTGATGTAAAATTAGTAGTGGGATATCAATTATAAGAAATATGGTTAAATACATCTTATCATGTCATCAAAACAATTAAAATTACAAGTGATAAGCGCTTCAAAATTATAACACATTAACACTTAAGAACTTTATTGTCCCTTGTTATATATTATCTATGTTACAACTGTTTTATTATTCATGAGTAGTAGTTCTTAATATATAAAAAATTAAATTAATAATGCTTTTTTTAAAATATGTGATATTTTTTAAATTTCCAAATTATTTCACAAGACATGATTTATCTTGAGCAATAATGATGAATGTTCATAATTTTCATTTCTTTAATAACACTAAATTTACCTTTAATTACTTAATTGTAATAGTTTGTAACTACATAACCGTTTGTAACTACATACATACTCTTTCAGAATTTTTTTTTTAATGAATATCAAATTTATTCCATTCAAAAAACAACTATATACATATCTTTAATTACCTAATTGTAGCTAAAAAATATTACATGTTTTTTACTTTATAATCATAAACAATTTTCATATTATATGATGTCAAACTTACTCAACTTTTTATTCTGAAATTTTAAACAAAGTTTTTCGCTACATAATTTTATCTTTTATAGTTTTATTTTTATTTTTCAATTCCAAACAAAACTTACAAAAGAAAAAAGCCACTCAGTATTCATGCTGTACATTATATTTTTACAAAATCGACACTATGTGAAGGTTTCTTGTACAAGTTTTATCATAACCTTTTCCTCCATCCAATATATAATGTAGAGTCCCCCCGATCTGGGTGAACACCTGGCGAACTAGCATCGACCATACCTACGATGGCGGTGGGCTCTAGTACAAAGCATGTCAAGTTAATAATGGGCCATTGGGATAACAGCCAGAGCCAGGACAGGAACGAGCGAAGTTTAATGAGATCGCAGATCAGCCAGGCTGTGCTGTCAGTTGGAGGACAACCTCACTCTTGCATGGTAAGTTTCTTCTTTAACCCCCTCCATGCGGCCTTGCTCTGCTTATTGCATGCAAACGCTGGAGTAAGGCAGAAGGAGAAGACACGAAGCGAGGCTCTGTTCGGTAATTCGACAGGGTGGTGGTATGTTCATAACCTCTTCCTTCTTATGAATATGGATAATCTTGCTCTTGCTCAGAATCGTCGGTGGCATAATTGCATAGATTGTACTGGTAATGTAATTTCTGATTATGGTTTACCTACTCAAAAGATAGTGAAACCCTGTTTTCGCGACCCATGCAACCAGGCGACCGCCTGGCAAGGCATAACTCGCATCCCCAAGGCTGGTAACAAGCTTGTCACCTTCCATACGAAGGGGAATTGCTGGGATAAAGTTTGTAGTGTTAATAGCAGGGTAAAGGTTAGGGTCGGCTCACCTTTAAACCATAATGCCAGTAGTTCGAGTAGGGAGTTCATAATTCCTGTTTCTACAGCCAGTCCGGTCGTGAATATGGTTGTTTTTATAAATTTCTTAAGGTCAAGGTCGATAGATATGGTTCTGAGTCGCAGTGCAGGAGTCAAGTATTGTAGTGCTCATTTAAGGATACATCCTCTGTTCAGAGAACCAAAGTATAGGCTCAGGAATGATTTTCATATACTGGCCTCGGTCATGAATAGCGCCTCGTCCTTGCTCACTTTGCCTATTACGCTTAGGACCCTCCGTTTTGTTTTGAAAGTGACCCCCAGGAATTCCGCCCTCATGCAACATAATAGGGAGGTTAACACAGAGCCTGTTCATAAAAACAATAATGGTAGGCAGTGCGTCTATGTTTATGCTGTTAGTAGTGAGGCCACAGGCAGTGGCATTATGCGTTACCATATCCAAACAGAAGGTATTGTAATTTGGAAAACTGAATGGAATCGGGCTTTAACTAAAGTCTGATATATATTTCTATTACAGTTTCATAATCAGGAAAGGATGGGGAAACACCGTGCAGCCTCTCATTCAGGGAAAGGGAAGCAGTTAATGCAAGCAGAACCAATGCCAAAGAAAAGAGGTCGGAAATCTACCCAGGAAATGGTGGAAACACTGGTAGATAGCTATGTTAAAGGGAACCCCTCCAAGACCCGACAGGAAATCCGGGGATGGGAAAGGGAGATTCAAGTTGAACCAGAAGATAATGAAGCCGAAGAAGAAATTATGGATTTCATAAATGATCTAGCCAATACCCGAGGTCGCCTCTCTCTGTTTCAACAAACTATTCATACATATTGGACTATGAAATGTCTGTTAGCAAAAGCCATGCAAAGCTTCCCCCCGGGTAAGCAAAGCATGGATGCATTAAAGATGGAAGCCAGAATTATGGACAAGCTGGAGGATATGCAGGACCAACTCTCTCATATCAAAATAACCCAATACCAGGTAGCAGACAGAATGAACAGATTGGATGACAAAGTAGCCCGCATAGAAAAACAATTACAACAGCTGCAACAAGTGGATATGCCCGGGTCTACTGTTAAAGACCCTGCTCCTGTTTCAAGTTCAGATGGTTAAATACTTTTTTACTATTTTGTTGAATGTTTTTAGGATTAATGTATATAATTAAGAACCAAAGTCAGCAGTTAGATAGTAATATGTTGGAGCAGTTAGCTCATGAAGGATATAGAACAATGAAACTCTTTCAGTTTTGGAACGAGTTTCATGCATTCAGATGGCCAACAGACCTAGTTTCCTTCGGGCAGGTTGAGGCTAGATCTGAAATATCTAATTTTGCAACCTGCTTTTTAAAGATAAATAGTCAATAGAGTGGGCCTACCATATTTACAATATATATATATATATATATATAATGTAGAGTCTTGTGAAGAGAGAGTATATTCTAGTTTATAACTTTATCCAAAATCAAAGAAAATGGCTAGGGGTTTCACAAGTTATTAGTTTATAACTTGATCTACAATCAAAGAAAATGGTCACCACCCTAAGAGTTTTAAACTCTTGATCAATTTATAATAACCTAAGATATGTAAAATATTTTAATAAGAAACTATATTTGTAAGTATAAAATATAAAACTATAACTTAAATTTGTGAAATTACTTTGTATTTTTTTTTTCTTATTTATATAGAGAAAGACTGAATCAAGTCTGGAGTTAAGAAAATAAACCATAACATAAAGAACAATATCTCCTTGCAAAAATGTCTCCATATTAAAATGACGTTCACTTCTTCATATACAATTGCTGATAAGCATGCAATTGGCGCTCGGATATGTAGATGAACTTGGAGTTTTTGTTAATAAAAATTTTCTTTATTTACATCTATGTTAGATAAATTGTATTTGAATGTATTTAAAATATCTTATTTGAGTTACGTGCTCATTTCATGCTTGTTTCAGAGGATTATTAATCACTGAAGGATTTTCACCCCCAATTCCCTATTTCAATATCTATAACAATTTTTTTATATATGTCAACAAATTATGTTGCTTTACTTGTATGTTTTCACCCCCAATTTCCTATTTCAAAATCTATAAAAAAAAAATCTGGTCGATAGCTCTTATCATCAATATCTTTGAAACCTTCCACGACCTTCTTTAATGGAAACAAAATTTGCCTTTCATTCCTTCACAATGGCGCCTTCTCTGTAGCATCTTATTTCTTCTAGGCTACTCTTTCCTATGCTATTGCCATCTTATTTCTTCTAGCCTACTCTTTCCTATGCTATTGCCATACGGCGTTTCTTTTACAACACGTGGTGCAATTTCTAGTTTTATATTAAATAGAACATAAAAAAATTTAATTGAATGTAAAAAGAAGTTAATGTTGACTATGTATAAATTAGATTGGAACATAGCAAGAAAAATTAATTGAATGTAAAAATGGTTAATATTAAATATGTATATATTTACCTCATAAAGCATTCCTTTGGAAGAACTCCCCTCCATGCCAATGTGTTTTTTAAATTCTACAACAATAGTTCTATTACATGGCTCGGCATTGGCTTGAAGGATTCTCCCATGGCTCTGCATTAGGATTTCTTCAGGATTTAAGACAATGGGTATCTTGAATTTTTTTCATAACCTGGATAGTTACGCTTCATTTTGGATCTTGGATGTTAAATGCTATCATGTGGTGCGTGGTATAGCAAAATTGTTCACGGCATGAGTATTTTGGAATGATAAAACTATTTCAGAATGGAGTTCGAGAGTGCTACATTTGCTTGCAGCACAAGAGAATAATCTAAAAAATTGAGTATTATTTTATCCTACTATGCTTCTCTTGTGCATCATACATGAATAAATTATGAGTCTCATTCCCATCACAAATGTAATTCACTTTCTTCTTTCTTTCTCTGTATTTATTTCATTTATTAGGTCCTGAAATTCAAGATATCATCGGTTGTGAATTAATGGCAAGTGAATAAAAGAATGTGGGTGCTTTGAATATAAGCATGCAAATACATAAATCCCGTAAGGCTAAAACCTAGTGGTCATTTAAAGACATTTTAGTGGGTTTTGGAGTTTTATCTCAGGTTTACACTGAGGGTTCAAATTTCACAGTAAATTGTTATCTGTCAAATGACTTGACCTGAGTCCTCCTTTTGCTTTATGTCGTCCCTATGAAAATATTTTTCCATAACATTTTTTATGGATTCTCTTACTCTTCTTTTTCCTATGGTCTGAGGTTTTATTCCTTCTACTAAACTTAGTGCAGTAGCGAATTCGTGTCAATAAATTTGAAAGCTAGCTAGTGTTGTGACTCTCATGGTACACTCAATCAGTGAGTTGGTTGTAGGCATGGACACCACTTGCAACTCCTTCCTTCGGGAACTTCAGGTTTGAATTTCCTTCAATTTCTTATCATTTTTTTTTTCCTTATGTTTTCTAAATGTTACCGTAGTAGTTCAATTACACTACTTGAAATTGGCTTGAAGGCTTCTCACATGGCCTTGGATTGGGATTTTTTCAAGATTTAGAACAATGGGTATCTTAAATTTTTCTCATACCCTGCACAGTTACATTTTGGGACATTAACAGTTTGAGGATTCTTCTATGCTTCTCTACTTCCCCTGCACATCAGGAATAAATTATAACCCTGATGCTCAACACAAACGTAACTAACTTAAATTTTTTTCATCAAGTATAAAAGGGGATATTGAGACTAGGAAAGGTCTCTCCATGGGCAATTTTGTGCAATTTGGGAGAAGAGAGACACCAGGAATTTTTATTTGGCACTAGAGGTAAGAAATTTTCTCACCAAGTTCATCAAAATGATCATCTTCCAGGACCTGCTCTCTCGTAAGCCTATTTCTTGAATCTTTGGCTTTCATATTTCTATTCTTGGTTTGAGAGATTTTTTATATTGAATTTCCATGGTCCTAGCCATACAAAAAATTTTCTAACTAATTATAATGCGCTTTTGATATAAAATAAATTATACTATTACACGCAGTATGCCTTTTGGTGGTGAAGAAGTATTGATTTTTGGGAGGTGAATTTCAGGGTTCAAACTTGTTGGAAATTCTCCCAACCATCGCCATGAATAAGGAGTGGCAGCAGCCCACGGCTCATTGAATTTTTTGTGCAGGAAAGGACGAAGCCTTTGTTTTCAAACCTGGAGGCGTTGTTATCACCAAATTGATCTTGGTTGGCTTCTCATCAATCAACTCAATGTAACTCTGTCAAACCACTTCCAACTGAAGAGTAGCCTCTTCAGTTTGAGAGGGCTCTCTCAAAGGGGGTCTATGATTTTCAATAAAAATAATACTAGATGGCTAACTCTATGAATTGTGACTTGGTTTTGTATGATTGTAGGTTGAAAAAGGAAGGCTTGATACCATTTGGATATGGAGTCAACATCAGTACCCTTAGTGACAGTAATTCTTCACATGGAAGCTGAGCCAAATAGATGTTTTTAATAAAGATGATTCATACACAAAATATAAGGAAAACACAGTAATTTCACCCCTAAAGGAAGTCAGAGCATGACAACATGAATTATGAGTAATTAGAGATAAAATAAATGCAAGTGATAGAAATAAATATATAGATCAACAAACACATTAAACACCTCATAAGAATCTCAAGTCTCGAAGTAGAATGTCACTGTATATTACTGATAATGGACAAAAACATACAAGCAGCAATTTGGTGCAATATTCTCCAACTATTTTCTATTTGATGTTTAGTCTATAAATATACATTATTTACAATGTAAATGATCTTCCCAGCTGGCTAGATCTTTGAATTCTAACTCTGACACCTATAATAACTAAAACTACATACTTGAAACAGAAAGAGGACAACTATCCTTTAAGAAGTCATACTCCTAATTGGACTCTATCTCCTATTTATTACATTCATTTTTTCTAACAGTGAAATAGTTACATAATAGATATCACATGTTCAAGGGACAATTCACCATCACTTTACACATTTAAAATACCCCTATATCTAGGGAACACAATCCTACTTTTTAGGAATGGATGACCTTCACTTTAATTATTGTTCTGCCTGTTGAGTTGGACGTGTGACACTCATTTTGAGAATAAGTATTTGCTGAGATGGTCCACTGACAGGATGGGGGTCTCTAGATGGTTGGTGTACTATTGGAATGCTCAAAAATCTTCACAAAGGTCTCTCGCTATGAAACAGAGTAGTTTAGGCAGTTTCATAGCGATTTTTCGTAGCGTATGAAATCCTGCCTTTAACCTATCCCCTTGCCACCTTTGATGTTCGAACACCTTTACTATGCCAAAAAATCTTGAAAACAATAAATTTACCTCCATAATACTTGACAAAACTGAATTCCAAAGAAAAATTTCACCTTCAAAATTTTCTTAGTGTTTTTCTGGCTTCAAGCCTGAAGCACGCTACAAAATTATCTAAAAAACCAAAATCTGTTGTTTTTGTAATTGTCTTGAAAAATTTATCTACAGATGAAAAATTTAGGTTCTATGCAAGTTATGAACCTCATCAAATTTGTTTCATCTCATTTTTTTACTCTTTTGGTGTTTCTTCTTCATTTACAATTAATTGGCTGATGGGTTCTTCTACCAGTCTCATCTTCAGCCCTTTCTTTTCTAACTCCACTTGAAACAAGTCCAACTGCTCCTGAAGATCTCCCACTTGATATTTTAATGCTCTGTTTTTGGATTGTAAGTGCAATTTCATCCTCCTAATATGTTTGACCTCCCCTCTTAATGGTTGATTCCATTTCAACAACATTTCTACATTGTCCAAAGATTTTGAAACACTTGAGACTTGTTCATCCCATATTTTCCTCATCTGTTCAAATTGAAGCTTCTCAGCTCTATGCTTATTTTCTTGCAGCTTCAAATCTAATATCTCTTTACCTACTTCCTTCAACTGCTCTTTGAGGGATTTTATTTCTGATTTTTCAATTATTTTCTCTTTTCCCTTACTTTTCCTGATAACCACTTCTTCCTTACTGATGGAGAAAAATCTATAATGCTTGTTGGCTGATCAAATTCATTAATTTTCTTCGTATTTTTTATTTCCATAGCCTTCTTTTGATTTCTGGTCATTGTCTTCCTAGGTTGAAATATAAAACTAGCATCATCACCCGCAAAATCTAGTTTCTTAGCAGTCTTACCTTTCTTTAGCTTTCTTCCACCACCTTCAATGTATTCAGCTTGTACTATTGGTGACTCTTCAATATCAATTGCATGAAGGATATCCTCCAGATTTCCTTTATCCAATGTTTGGCTTCTAGTGATCCTCTTGTTTCCTAGTTTGCTGATTGTATGCTTCTATTTTGCAGGTGCTCCTTGAGGGGTGTTAGTCTCTTGCAGAGGTTCTGCTCCCATGTCCACTGGTTCTGTAGGAGATGATATTTTTTCTTCTTCAAATTATTCTGCCATAGCTGGTGATGAAGTAGTTCTAGGTTTTGAGGTTTTCTTTGGAGTGACCACATCAATTTCATAACCAATCATAAACAAGAAAGAAATCCAATCTATGTCTAACCTTCTGAATTCTCCCAATGCTAACAACTTAATTAGACCATGATGAAAAAGAGATGTCTCATTGCCCTCTTTCTTGATTTGAACCTTATCTGACATTTTCCTTAGACTTCTGTATAAATAGAAAGGTAATTCAAGTGACCTCTTACCTACAAAATGCAGAAGAAGTATGAGATGGTATGAGTAGACCATGTGAAATATTCCTTCATAGGTAAAATGTTTTTGAATGACCATCAACAATTTTGCATAATTCTCCTTCCCAAAAATTCTAGGGATAGCATTTGTCAAATCAACTTCACTGTGTTATTTCTTTCTAAACTCTTTACAATCCTGCATTTTGAATTTGGTACCTTTAAACCACTCTTCACCGCCTCTAGGGATTCTTGTAGCTGATGATACGCTCTTTGGTGGCACTGTAAGATTCATAATTCCAACTTTTGATGATGTTCCTCTGAAGTTGGTGGAAAAATCCTTTGAAACGTGTAAATGAAAACCCTACAACCTCTGGCAAAATTACCAGCATCTAGTCCTTCTGAAAACCTCCATAGCAATAGGATCTTCATTGAGTAATTTCAAATCCATGGGCTCATACCTATGACAATGGCCACCCTTGTTCATTTCCTTTCTTGTAGCCATTGATAATTTATAGTCTACACTACCTCGCTTGCTGATGACACCTTCAGAATTTGAATTTTCCAGCAACCTGCTTGGCTCAATGAAGCAGCTCTCTAGGGATTGACTCACATGCAAGGATAAACCACAATATGACAAAATGCTATTTTAGGTGAGGTTTAAAATTTTAACTAACAGCTTGGGCTTCAATCATAACACATGCAAGAAAAAAGGATAATGATGACATCAAACATAGCTATGTACATTTGAATTTTACCATAACAAGCTTGAATGACCTCCACCTTTACTGATCTAATCAGGAACTGATACGTCATACAACTCTAACAAGCCAGGTTAAAAAATGCATTTTTGTAGCGAAAACAGTTAGGCTTCTGACAGATTTGATACGAAACTATTAGGCAGTTTCGTAGAGAAATTTGTGGTTTTCCTATGTAAAATGCTATGAAAATCTGAAAACTGACAAGAGTGCACTTTTGAATTTAAATGTATTGGGAATGGCAACTGACTTGATATGGAATTGATTTGACTGAAATGGCATGAATGGAGGTGAACATAAAACTTAGGATAGGCTTAAAAATGGAAAAAAATTCCTATATCACATTGAAATGTCTTAAGAGACCTTATCCATTTGGTGAATGACCTGCATGACCCTATCAAGAAATTTTTCACAACTTAAGAGTGATAATAGGCGTTTTCACTCAATCCATGCAAAATCCACAAACTGAGTACCCGAAGTCATTACTCTACATTTATTTATTTTTCCATCGTTGACCTACTTGTTTGCCCGCACTTCGCCGCCTGCAACATTTAGCCTTTACCTCTTAACGTTTCACCATAAGTTAAATCTCCACCGATGTGATTTCAATGGGACCCACCACAAGCCTTACCACATTTTCAACTGCCTGCAAACTTTTGCATTCCTCCTTATTCCTTACCTTTCTGTACTTCACACTCCTCGCATATCGCACCCCTCAACTTTTATTTTGTAACTCTTAATGCTCAGCCAAAAGTTAAAATTCCATTGATGTGATCTGGCAGGACCCACCAACCATTAGCGCATTTTCAAACTGCACAAACCTTTGTATTTCGCCTTATTTCCTTACCTTTTTGTATTTCACACTTCCGCTTTTAAGCCACCCGCAACCCACACTTCGCAAAGTTTAAGACTTACATATTTAAGCCGCCCACAAGTTGTTTTATTTTATTTGTGATGCAATTGCAAAGGGCACATGGCAAGCTCAAGAGGATAGCACATATTGATGCCTCCAAGCTAAGGAGTTTAATGGATAAGCACCTGCAAGTTAAATTTTTTAAGTTTCGATGTGATTTGTGCCATGTCACATCGCATATTGCAAGACTTAAGGTTTTCCCGTATCTGCGCTAGTTAAAAGTTAAAATTTCCGATGAGCGATTTGCGATGGAGTGCCATATGCGATGTGGATTCACAGGTGGAACCAATAAAATTTCAAGTCTTTTGTTATGTGTTTTGTACGTTGTTTCGTGTGTAAACATCAAAACAGAGCGGGAGGAAATTCTTGGTTGTTAACAGTCTAGTACGGCATTGAATTTCTTTAACTGTTCAGGCTCTGACCAATTTTATATAAACCTATGTAATTTCTCATATGAAAGAGAGAGAAATGAATCGAATGATAGAGAAAAGCTGAATAAATTATGTTAGCCACCTATAAAATTTGCCATATCAAATGGTGGCTAAATCATTTTTGAAGCCTTCAAGAAACAATTTTGATTGCCAAATTGTTAGTTCATGAAGTCTTATGAAGATGACTTATCCTCGAGTTAATATTCACTGCTGTTTCCCTCTCAACTCAGAAATTTTGTTGTTTTCCTGAAGAAAAGACTGCTGAAAACCCTTTTTTCCCTCATTTTTACTCCTCCTTTCCTTCATCATTAACCTCTATTTCATCCCCTTTTCCTCATAAAAATTCTTCCATTTTCATCATTTTAACCTTCAAAATCACTTTAAGACCCTTTTAAAATAATTTGGACCCCTTCCATTGGTTTTAAAAATCCTTCTTTCCTCTACTGAAACCCTCTTTTTCCCTTAAAAACTCTCTTTAAAAAGCTAAAAAACAGTATTTTTAACTATAGGCCTAAGCCCCTTTGGGCTAAGCCCTAAACCACTTCCCCACCATGCGACTTGGTGCTGGAACCAAGCGCAAAGGCTGAAAGCACTTATCGCAATCGGACCTTTTGACGAGCGCATGTCTTTTGTTTCATAAAGCTTCCGATGCGATTGGCTCCTTTGTATATAAACCCCCGATCCCTTGCTTCCTTTGTAAAACCTGGAGCCCGCAATCGGGTGCTAAAACATTAAATAAAACCTTCCTCGATACAAAATTCCCTTTGTATTTTGTAAAACACACACTTTCTTATGTTTTTATTAAAACCCGTTGTTTCATTGTTTTAAAGGAAAGGGATTGTTGATCTAAAAACTGCTCGACGATTAATAAAATCTCGCATCGGAGTTTTTTCATCGGGCACACTTGAAAGGCCTTCTCTTTTGTTTCGATGCCGATGATCCCCCTTGTTATAAACCCCCGACCTCCACTTTCCTTCATATAACCCAAAAAGCCCCGCAATCGGGTGCTAAACCTCATATAAAACCTGTCCCCGATGCACAATTTCCTTTGTATTTGATCTTAAAACCCATTTTCCATATTATAACATGACCTGTTGGTGCATTGGTCGAAACTCATCTCGACCATTGATCTTAAAACAATCAACGATCGACAAAATCTCACATCGAAGATTTCATTGGGTGCATTTTAATATTTTATCGCCCTCTCCCGATTGGCGATCTCTCAATGGCTTCTCAGCCGTTGATCTCCCCTGCCAGGCTTAGATCCGACGGCCCACATTACTCTGTTCAATAGCCCATCCCTCCGCCTTTTGGACCTCCGATTCATTCCCAACGTTGATCTAGCCTTAAGATCAACAACCCTCGATCAATCGCATTGGAGCGTTTTATTCTTTGCCCCCGCTGATCGCAATCTTCCGATTGCATCTGGGCCGTCCATACACTCAGATCTGATGATCCAAATCAATCCTCTCCCCCTTTGTTAATTTCATGAACCCTACTGTATAAAGGTTTGAAATTAAATCTCCGCTGTTGATATCTGCAGATCAACGGCCTTCATTAACTCATTCTCCACCCAACCTCTGCCTCATATTTTATTTCATTAACCCACAGATCAAATCTGAGCCGTTGATCTATTTCATCTGACGGCCCAGATTCATCCTGATAGGGCCAACCCCTCTGGGTCCTACCCTTCCCAGATCAAATCTCCGCCATCCATTTCTTGATCTGACGATCCAGATCAATACCACCTTGACCCTGCCCCACCTCTTTCCACCCGTGCATCTTGTCATATCGCGCTCCAATATCCACCATTGGATCTACCCGCCTGTGATCCAGTGGCCAAGGACCCATATCGCATGGTTTTAAGCCCGAACGATAATTTTTCAAAGTTACGCAATATGGGTGGTTTCTAAAGTACACGTGTCAAGGTCTAACGCATATCACGTTTGAAAAGTTAAAACTGCCTTCCTCCCTTTTTGTTGCACGAAACTAGTGGTTTTTAATGCCAAAACCACCCTTCCCATTTTCATTGTGTTTTATCATATGTGATCTCCGTAATTGTTCTCGGCAAATCAACGGCTCGCATTCAATATCACTTTTGAATATCGCCCTTCGCCATCCTCCAAGGGATTTCTTAAATCATTTTCAGCTGTCGATCTCTGTGGCTGATCTCATCCAACGGCCCAAGATCATTTGGAAACCCCAAATTTCCTTTCAACACATTTTTCCTCCGCCAAAGGTATTTTCTCATTTCTCTTTGAATTTTTTGCCTATTTGATTATAATGTGGCCCTCTACATTATATTTCCTCCAATAAATCTCAACCGTCGATCTTTGCAGATCGACGGCCCTGACTTAATCTCTTGCACCGTTTATCCAACTTCCTCCCTTTCGACCCCCGCGAGAAATCCTCACCGTTGGATGCTTTCATCCAACGGCTACTATCTAACCCCAGCTTCCAAAGCAGTTAAACCCAAAACACGTAGGATTTTCTAACTTTTTCTTGTTCGTGTAGGTTTTAATAATCTTTTCAAAAGTTTTAAAAGAGAATTGAAGGTCGGGGATGCAGATCCCTCAGGCCTTTATTCATCAAAGAGATTGTTACACATGGTTTCCCATCCAAGTTTGTCGGTGCCTCATGAGCACTGACACCATTATAAGAACCCTGTAATGCCCGCACATCAACAAGACACAACAAAATTTGATCAAGTAAAGAGTGTCTATGTGAAAGGTTCCCACCACAGTAGAGATGAAGAATTGAAGACTGTTAAACACAATTTTGAGGGATTACGGCTTAAATCGACTATCTAAAGCCTAATCCATTCAATTAAACACAGTTTGAAGAACAGAAGATAGAATTTAGGCCTAATTAAGCCTAACACACAGAATTAAAGCAAATTAACAGTGATTAAAGAAATACAATTAGATCTATCAGTTCGAGAAAGCCTTCACTTCCACATCAGATGCTAATTTAATCTTCTCAGCTGCCAAAGCCACCTGTAGCATCAAAGCATTCAAAAGAGGCCATAGTTATTGCAGAACAGAGGATATTTGTCCCAATATATATGAATATTTATTTCGAATCAAAGAAACTAATTTAAATTGTCAACATAGTTATTACAAAGATTGACGAAGAGCTTTAAATTCCATAAACTCTGCTAAGAGGATCGAATACTTAATGTAAACCAATTAATACAGAGGAAATATCAGAATTTTCTCCATTGTGCTCCTCAAAGGCCGAGAAGCATTAAACTGTATTAATTGAACTTAGAAGATTTTTTATCCTATCCCACCTCCTCATTTCTTCTATAAATACTTCTGTAGAAGATGAGATAATGTTGGTCATTGCATATCTGTTGCCTGTAAATAGTTTTTTGAAGCTGCTGTAAGCTCTGTTTGTAATTGAATATACCTAAGTTGAGATGAGAAGTTTGAAGCTGTAGAGAACCGTTGGACTTGAATATTGCAACTGGTTTGAAGTATAAAATACAAGCTGATTTATGGGATCCTGGTCTATGTCAACGGTGATGTTTTTCTTATTGTAAATTGTTATTTTATTTTTGTTTCCATTCTGTCCATATTCTCTGATAAAGAACAACAATTATAGAGTTAGGATTTACTGTCAAAGGTACCCTGCTCTTACTGATAAGATTTATCTACATGTTTTCTTCTAATTGTGTTGTTTAAGAATGATTCAATACAGTCCAAGCAGTTAAGAATGCTGGCGTTCCCTCGTCCTACTGTCTAAACTAAACATTGTTCTTGAATGTTATTTTCAGTGCCTGCCAAGTAATGTTGAACTAGGGAAGTTTATGGTGAGCCCTATCCTCTAGTTTTATCTCCAAAGGTTGTCTGAAAGTTTCCCTAAGAGTATGCTGAAAACAGGCTAGGTTCAAATTCCTTACCTGATCTTAGAATATTCTTTGTTATCTCTTGTGCTGTCTTGATAAGTTTGCTAAGTAAAGCAGAGCTACGGAATTCTATGGTTAGCCCTATCCTCTAGTTTCTTCTCCAATAGTTGCTTTGAAATGTTTCCCTTAGAATATGCTGAAAGAAGGATAGGTTCAAAGTCATTACTTGATCTTAAGCTATTCTTTTTGTGTTTTTAAATGTTTTCTACTGAAAGTGCATCAAAAGCTGCCTAGTTTCGAAGTACTTACTAGATATTAAATTACTTTTATGTATTTCTTAAGTGCATGCCAAAAGCAGGATAGTTTCAAAGTACTTACTTGATCTTAGGCTGCTCTAATTGTTCTTCATTTGTTTAATTCCCCTTCTTAGTGTTTCATTTCAGTCCATAAAATCGACTTTAAAGAGATCCTTAGACATAGATGACTTGCCCCATGGACCACTCTTGAACCTTGTTGTTTCAAGTAAATCCTACTATGACTCCATAGCCCAATGGATTGAAGCTATTTCTTTCCTATCTTCTTAGCTGAATCAATTTTCACTTTCATTCACCTTCACCCTTCATTTAGACTTCCTTCACCTTCACATATCTTTTCCCAACTGAAGCAAACAAAACCTCATTCTTAATAACTAGCCTAATATCACATCAAAAGCCTTAAATATAAATCAATATTTGCACTTATAGAGAGATCCCTCTCTGGATTCAGGAGGGCCAGATCCTAGAATCCCAAAGTGGTTCAACTATTCTCTCTGCAATTTGTATTTGCCAATCTTGCAAATTACAGGGAGGTTGTTTTAGAATTTAATTCTTCAGCGGTGAGAAGGTTTGTTTACATAGTCAAGATGGCAGCAACAGGCACAAGCTTGACCAACCCCAAGTACCACAGTTTAATGGGAAGAATTATGATTATTGGGCTATTACAATGAAGGCCCCGTTTTCCTCACAAGATATTTGGGAGCTGGTGAAAAATGGTTTCCAAGAACCAACAAATGTAGCAGCATATAATTATTTGACACAACCACAAAGAGATTTGTTGAGAGAATATAAGAAGAAGGTCTACAAAGCCCTCTTCTATATTTTCGAAACAGTACATGAGAGTATTTTCCCAAGGATTGCGGCAGCAAAAAAGTATAAGGAGGCATGGGATACCCTCCAGACAGTCTATCAAGGCATGGCAAAGGTGAAGACAACAAAACTTCAAATGTTGAGAAGAGATTTTCAAACTCTTTGTATGAAAGAGTCTGATAACATAGACTCATTATTTCCACATGTGATTGGGTTGGTTACCCAAATTAGGTCTCATGGAGAGACACTTGAAGAAAGGAGAATAGTTGAGAAAGTATTAAGAAGTCTACCATCAATATTTGATGCCATAGTAGTGGCCATAGACAAGACAAAAGATCTCTCACGGTTTTCAGTGGATGAGCTTCATGCATCACTGATGTCTCATGAGCACAGACTGAATAGAGCAAAAAAATCCTCATTGGAGCATTCATTTAAGACACAAATATCTTTTGTACAAGGTAGAGTTCTAGGAAGATAAAACTATCGAGGAAGGAGAATAAGCCCACATAGAGGTGGAAGAAGCAACCTTGCAAGCACAAGTGGAAGGGGCAGCAATCGGAATCCAAGCCAAGGCTCAAGCCAGAATCAAGCACAAGGACAGAGGTATGATAAATATCAAGTCCAATTTCATTATTGCAAAAAGTATGGTCATTATGCAAATGAATGTAGAAAGAAGCAAAATGACATGGTTAGTAAACCTAGTGTAAATTTTATAAAAGAAGATCAGAACCAAGGAAATTTTCTTTTTAACTTTTAATGTAGCATAATAAAAACAAGAATATGTATGGTTCTTAGATTCACGGTGTAGTAACCATATGACTGGAAACATAGCAATATTTTCCAATCTAGATGAGAGTGTAAAATCTGAAGTCACAACAGGGACTGATAGCAAAGTCTTTGTCACGGGGAAAGGAAGAGTAAACATACTGACAAAGAAGGGAGAGAAGAAGTTTGTGCCAGATGTCTATTATGTACCTGGCCTGAAATGTAACCTTCTGAGCATTGGCCAGCTCGTGCAAAAGGGCTAAAATGTGTTTTTTAAGAATGATGTGTGCACAATCATGGATATACCTCCAAGTAGACAACTCATTGCAAAAGTGCATATGAAAAGAAATAGAATGTTTCCTCTCAAGGTCATATCAAACTTGAAGGAAGGAGGTTTTGTAGCAGTTGTGTCACAAGAAATCTTTCAAGAAGAAGTGAAAGATGAGAATTGGTTATGGCATTTGAGATTTTGACAACTCAATCTCAGAGGTTTTAATTTGTTGCATAGAAAGGGCATGGTAAAGGAATTACCACTCATACAAAAACTAGATAGCCTATGTGAAGGCTGCATCTTGGGAAAACAACACATAGAATCATCTCCAGTAGGATAGAGTATAAGGGCAAAGGCACCTTTAGATATTGTCCACTCAAAGTTATGTGGACCAATCCAAATGCCATCATTAGCTGACAATCATTATGTTTTGACATGTATAGATGATTACACAAGGAAGACATGGGTGTATTTTCTAAAACAAAAAAGTGAAGTGTTTGAACAGTTCTACCACTTCAAAGCTCTTGTTGAGAAGAAAATTGGACACTACATAAAAGTGTTGAGAAATGATAGAGGCGGAGAATATATCTCCAAAGAATTCCTACATTTCTGCAGGGAGCATGGAATACACAAGGTATACACCTCAGCAAAATGGTGTAGCAAAAAGAAAGAATAGGACCATCATAGACACGGTAAGAAGTATGTTGAAAGCAAAGCATTTTCCAAATGAGTCTTGGGAAGAAGTTTTAAATTATGCAGATTATATCTTAAATAGATGTCCAACAAAAGTTGTTATGAACAAAGTTAGAGAAGAAGCATGGAGTGGAACAAAGTATTTTGTCACTCACATGAGAGTGTTTGGATGTGTGGCATATGCACATGTCCTAGATCAGTTAAGGAAGAATTTGGACAACAAGGGGGAGAAATATATATTTTTTGGATACAATCATGAATCCAAGGCATACAAGCTCTACAATCCATCAACCAAGAAGGTAATAATCATAAGACATGTTCAGTTCATAGAAGAGGAAGGTTGGGATGGAAGTTTAGAGAAGACAGTGAATGTGAAGACATGTATTTCACATGAAGACAAAGAGGAATTGATTGCAGAAAGTAATTCATCAACGGTGGCTCCTCCTCCACCTACACAAGCTCAACGAGGCACACCACAAGTAGGCAATAGAATAGCATTGAGAAACCAAGGAAGTTCTTCTCCAAGAACACCACAGGGATCTACAACTCTCTCGAGTTCAAGTGAAACTCCAAGCACATATTCAACAAATACAAGAAGACCAAAATTCAGAAATTTAAGTGAAATTGATGAGCAAGAAGAAGTTCATAATAATGATGGTCTGAATTCTTTCTTTGTTTATTTTTTCATGTTGATGACCCAATCCATTTTGAAGATGCAGTAAAGAAGATAAATGGATTGAAGCAATGAATGAAGAGATAGGAGCAATAGAAAAGAATGACACATGGGAGTTAGTGGACCTCCCACAAGGAAAAGAAGTTATTAGAGTGAAATGGGTCTATAAGACCAAGAGAAACATCGAATTCAAGATATAAAGGCATAAAGCAAGGCTAGTTGTCAAAGGCTACAAGCAACAACAAGGAAGAGACTATGAGGAAACCTTTGCACCAGTTGCAAGGATGGAGACAGTGTGGACATTGTTGTCTATAGTAGCACAAAAAAATAGAGATTTTATCAAATGGATGTGAAGTCAACATTATTGAATGGAGTGTTGAAAGAGGAGGTATATGTTGAACAACCTCCTGGCTATGAAATAGAAGGCCAAGAACACAAGGTGTGTAAGTTGAAGAAATCTCTTTATGGGTTGAAGAAAGCACCACGAGAATGGTACAACATGATTGATGCTTACCTGATGGACAATGGGTTCGAAAAGTGTGATGGTGAAGCCACACTCTACATCAAAGAAAAGGACGGTAAAATTCTTGTTGTTGTTTTGTATGTAGATGATTTAATTTTTACAGGCAATGATGGTTATCTCATTGTTGATTTCAAAGCAGTCATGAAAAGTGAGTTTGAAATGACTGACTTGGGTTTTTTAAGATATTTTTTGGGCATAGAAGTAAAGCAAACAAAAAAGGGGATTTTTATCTCCCAAGAAAAGTACGTTGAAGAAGTTTTAAAGAGGTTCAATATGCATAATAGCAAGCCATCATCAACTCCAACTATCATGGGGTTGAAGTTGAGCAAGGAAGATTGCAGCAAGAATGTCAATTTGACATTGTACAAAAGCATGGTTGGAAGTCTAATTTATTTGACTGCAAATATGCCTGATATAATTTATTCAGTAAGTCTAATATCCAGATTCATGGAGACACCCAAAGAGACACATTGGCAAGAAGGCAAGATAATTTTAATGTTTGTGAATGGAACAAAGGAGTATGGTGTTCTATACTCTGAAATTGATAATTTTAAGCTGATTAGTTACACTGAAAGTGATTGGGATGGAAGTGTAGATGACAAAAAGAGAAAATCATGGTATCTCTTTCATTTGGGATTGGGAGCCATTTCATGGGCTTCCAAGAAGTAGCCAATAGTTTCATTATCAACAACAAAAGTTGAATATGTAGCAGCAATAGTGACAACATGTAAAGCAGTTTGGATGAGAAGGATGTTGAGGGATTTATGTCATGAACAAGACAAATGAACCACAATTTTATGTGATAACAACTCATTAATTCATTGTCAAAGAATTCTATTTTCCACAAGAGAACAAAGCATATTGATGCCAAATACCATTTTACAAGGGAATTAGTTAACAATGGTGAAATTGTTTTGCAGCATTACAGGTTAGAGGAACAGTTTGTTGATATCCTCACAAAGCCATTGGGACAGAAAAGTTTTGTTTATCTTAGACGGTGTCTGGGAATGATTGATGGCATCAATTTTGATTAAGGGGGAGTGTTGGAAATAATCCCAGCCACCGCCATGAATAAGGAGTGGTAGCGGCCCATGCGTCGTTGAACTTTTTCTGCAGGGAAGGACGAAGCCTCTGTTTTCAAACCCCCAGGTTTGAAAACCTCAATCCACGCAAAATCCACAAACAGAGTACCCGAAGCCATTACTCTGTGTTTTTTTCTTTTTATGTCGTTGAGCTACATGTTTGCCCGCGCTTCGCCGCCCGCAACATTTAGCCTTTACCTCTTAATGTTTCGCCATAAGTTAAATCTTTTCCGATGTGATATTGGCGAGAACCACCACAAATCTTACTGCAATGCAACTACCCACAAACCTTTGCATTCTTCCTTATTCCTTACCTTTCTGCATTTTTCACAACCCACTGTTTAATTCCCTGCATACCGCAGCCCGTAAATTTTAAGTTGTAACTTGTAACACTCAGCTGAAAGGTAAAATTCCGCCGATAAAATCTTGAAGGACCCACCAATCATTGGTGCATTTGCAAACCACACAGACCTTTGTATTTCACCTTATTTCCTTACCCTTTTGTATTTCGCACTTACCTCTTTTGAGCCGCCCACAGCCCGCACTTCGCAAAGTTTAAGACTTACCTATTTAAGCTGCCTGCAAGTTGTTTTATTTTATTTGTGATGCGATCGCAAAGGGCACGTGACAAGCTCAGGAGGATAGTACATATCAGCGCCTGCAAGCTCTAGAGTTTAACATATAAGCACCCGCAAGTTAAAGTATTTAAGTTGCGATGCGATTTGTGCCACATCACATCGCATATCCTAAGACTTAAGATTTTCCTGTATATGTGCAATTTAATAGTTAAAATCAACGATGAGCGATTTGTGATGGTGCGCTAGATACGATGCGGTTTCGCAGGTGGAACCAATAAAATTTTAGGTCCGCTGTTATGTGTTTTGTACTTTGTTTCATGTCTAAACAACAAAATAGAGCGAGAGGACATTCTTGGTTGTTAAAAGTCCGATCTGGCATTGAATTGCCTTAACTGTTCAAGCTCCGGCCAATTTTGTATAAACCTATGTAATTTCTCATATGAAAGTGAGAGAAATGAATCGAATGATAGAGAAGAACTGAATAAATTCCTTTCCTGTGTTTTCTTGTCGTCTGTCTATGTATGATTTTTATTTCTACAGATAATTGTGCATTCTCTATGTTGAAAGGGGAACACATTCCTCTGTTGTGTTTATTTACAATTTCCAACAAAACTTAACCCATGCTTCTGAGGTGCCCGAAATTTTCATTCTAAATCAATATTTTAAGCCTTGGAACCTTCTTATGTGCAATGAGTTTGAAATTCAACTTGATTTGTTCAATTAGTTGGACAGTTCTCATTGCATTGGAAGGAGATCGTAATAAATTGTATCATACACATTCCATGTCACTCTCTATTCCCTGAATTATTGTGATAATGTCATACATTTATATTTACATATGCAAAGAAAGAAATTATTTCATTTCAAGAGAAAATATTTTATGGTTTATGTAATGATACTTTCCTAAATATTGTGTGCACAATTGCAGTAAATTTGGGTATAAAGGGATTTGGGAGATGGGTATACAATGTTATGTAAAGTCTTGTTTGGATGAAGTGGGCACTTGGGAGCTATCTTCTTGGTGAAAGTTCTTGAGAATCTTGAAGATTATGAGGTGTTGAGATTATGATGGATTACTTCTCTGTATTTTTATTCAATGGTATCTTGGCTGGTATCCGATCCAAGTGGGAGTACTAATTCTTAGTAATGTATTCAACTTATATCATCACAGTGTTTTCATTCTATTAGTTAATTCTTATTTTTATATACATATGGAATAATTTTGAGGAGTTACTTTCTAGTCGTGTGAAAACTCATTGGTTATATATTTCTTCTAATTTTTCTATGAATTAAATGTGTAAAATGAAATGCTACCTGCATTTTTTGGTTTCTCTTATTATAAATCATACAAATGTAGATTGTTTTCAGCCTGATATATAAATAATAAATATGAACTAACATGTTGACTGAAAACTATTTTTAGTTCTCGTTGGCATCCATATATTCTTTTGTTGATCTGATGGGAAATACACAAATATATTCTCTTCAATCTGCTTTATAGAGAGGGAATGGGAAGTTACTAGATTTTATCGGTACTAGTTTTTTCACTTTACTTTAAGGTTCTCCTAGTGGAACCATGTAAATATATATTGTTTGAGTTTTCTATGTAGGTAATAAGTATGACATGAGATGTTGACTGGAAATTTACTATTCAAGGACACTGTGAAGATATATCTTTTCAGTTCTTTATGTGTGTAATAACCTCAAGGATATATTCTTTTTAACTTTTTATTTTAACATATAATTCATAAGCTTAGAAAGAACGAAAACTTAATTCAGAATTTATGGAAAAAATATTGATTGTTTTATGAGTAATTTTCTGAAATGAAGTGCAAATTAATTTATTTTTGTGGATTTATGAGAGTCATTTATAAAAAGAATCAATTATGTTTATAGTTTTTTTTGCACAATATTAATGAAAATCAAAGCGGTGTCTAACCTTGAAAGAGGCTTGAGAAGTCAAAGAGCTCTGACCTCAAAAGAGGCAAGCAACCAAAACAGACATTGCATAGTAATTTGTCATCAACTTATGCCTTTGGATATTTCCCTATATTAATCCGCTGACATAATACTTGATACTTTAGGGTATGAAAATTGTTGACCAGTGAATGTATTCAAGAATCTTATTCGTTCCTTGTTTCCTCTATGCAAGTCTTTTTTCCTCTATGTCATTTGCTTGACCATCAATTGAACTAGAAGTTTATAGATAAGTATAACGAGTATTAGCACAAATGTATTCAGGAGTACTGACTAGTACTTGAGAGTATGGCAACTATTGACCCGTGAATGTATTCAAGAGTATTGGGTTGAGTAATCACCATACTCGGGTATAGTTACCATGTTATGGAGTCTAAAATTTGTGGTGTTGATTGAACGATTGCACCCCATCATTAGCATAATTCCTCAACCTGATTAATTCACAAGTTTTAGAGAATCGAGGGACAAACCTAAATTAATAACTGTTATTATAAGTTATAAGTTTTTATATTAAGAAAAAAATTAGTTTTATAAAGATTAGTATTATAAGTATTTTAGGTTAAAAAGAAGTTATAAAAAGTAGTGTTTTTGGTTATTCTAATTTAATTTTTAATTCATCTATTCTAATTGAATTATTTATAATTTATTTTCTAATGACCTCTGAAAGTGTGTGTTACAGATATTGAAGAAATCTCTGGAGTGAGACTATATGCTCAAGGCTTCAATTTCAGACTATATGTTCAAGGTTTCATACTGATATATTTATTAGTAGTTTGTCCTTTTTCCATATAGTACCTACTTAGGGTGTTTCCTTTGGAACATTTAGTGCAATTGCTAGCATATAAAACAATTGAAAATACATTTCAGTCTAGCTTGAAATGAAAGAGATAAGGAATTCCTTCCATGCTCATGATGGAGTTGATACATGATATACACACATAAAGAATCAATTTAGAAACATTAAAACTCCTAATCTATCAAAACTAGAAAAAGATAAAATCTCTAAAAATACAAACATTTCATTAAGTTTTAAATTATAAAAAAGTTTTCAGACTTAATCCTTTTTTAAACTCAATAAATCTTAAATTAAAATAAATCTATATTAATAATTAATAAATATTTCTCATCTTACCTATTATTTATTAAATTATAATTAATAAATACTCTCATTACGCAACATAACCCATATTGCCTCACTTTAAGAAACCTATTCATATTTAAAACTTTCATTCCACCAGATAAAATGCCTAGCAGAGATGTTTGAAATATGTACTACTATTTAACTTAAATAGATAGAAAGAGCGACAGCCTACACGACTAAGCTTTTCGTATGTTTAACATTTTTTGAATGTATATTTATAAAAAGAAATTAATTTACATAAAAAAAAATTATTACAGTTTAATTGAAGGTGTTCTTGTTTTTTTATTAATAATATTTGAATTAGAAGCTTTGACCCCGGCACCCGAAATTCTCGCTCAAGCAGATGCCTTATCAACATCCACTAAGTAATTTCAATTTCATTTAATCGTGGGATTACTTATTGACATTACTACACGGATGTACACCAGCTTGACTTGGCGGCAACTTTTGCAATAATTTGTGAGGTACAGTCACCAAATTTATAAACAACCTTGAAAAGGGATGCTTTGTCGTTTACCTACACCTAAATTTTATTGGTATAACAATGAACTCCAGAAGTCAGCTTTATGGTTAGCCATCGCAAGCTTTGGTTGATCAAGACACTGAACGTTCAACACAGAGCCCCGGCAAATCAAGGTTTTGCAAATATCAAAACCATGACACCATGCTATTGTCACAATAATTCAAAGACGGGGCACCGACCTGGACCGTCTGTGGAATTTTGATGCACATAATGGGAGTGGAATGCGTTTCAAACCAAATTTTTCTTTGGTTGATAATTATTACAGATGTTGGAAGCGAAAGAACCCTTTTCAAATTTGGTAAGCTTTTAGCGATAACTCTATTACATTAAAAGAAAGAAGGTTTCCTTGCCGCCTGTCTCACGCACTAGTTTTAGTCAACGATAGAATGAACGCCATGAATGTCTCTCATAACGCAACATTATACACGCTGCTGCGCAAGGAGCGTGGATAATGTTCGCCCTCGGCTTATCCCTTTGCTTGTAGCGAGTTTCCCGGAGTCCCCACTACGGAAGATAGGACATTTAAGATTCAACCCACAAGATATGGATGCTCAACCAGAGAGGCACAAAATTTACACAGTAGTTCATACACAATAAAATTAACTGTGGTTCTTTTCTTGATCAGTCAAATTTGATGATTACAATGAACTCCTTAAAAGGTAATATAACTCTTTTTCTAGAGGTTAATATAATTTATTTCAAAAAGGTAATATGAACTTTTCTATTAGCTAGTTACCAAAAATAACTTAACATGCAAACATTTACTAAATAAATATAAACTGAACTCAATTTAACTCACACTTAGCTCAATTAATTTATGAGCTAAACCTAGATTGCACTTAACTCAACTTATCTCTTCATAAGTCACTCAACTTTGATCGATCTTATCTATTAATGCATCAATCCACTTCGATCTTGCTACATCTTAATGCTGGAGTAATTACAATTTTCAACATATTCACCCTCTTGGCTTGTAGCGAGTTTCCCGGAGTCCCCCACAGGGAAGAAAGGAGACATTTAAGCTTCAACGGACAGGATATGGAAGCTGAACAAAATGAGGGGCCTTCAACATTTTCACAAACAGTGTTATTTATTTATATATGATGTAAATAGTAGTCCTGAATTTTAGAGAATGGCTTGTAATTTACTCGTGATCGAGATAAATTGCATGGAAGAGCATAATTGTAAGCTCAACTCTATGTTGAAGAACATCATTAGTAATTATGACGACTTGTAGAACCAAATCAGGTATAAGCAAAAACAACACTGGAACGTTGATGGAAGCCAGCTATTTATGGTTTTGGAAAGTTTTTCCTTCATATTTAGGCGTTAAATATTTGATGGGTATTTTTGAAAAAAACTATCGTAATTATACTACTTTCATTAATAAAAAGTAGTTGATTTTTTTGAAAACATATTTTTTTTGTCTTTATATTTAAAAGAGAAGCTAATGACAAAAAAATTCTCTTCTATTACATTCTTTTCAATCTTCCAGATAAAGGAGATAACAAAACATGCATGTTGATATCAGATTATGTAGAAAACAGACACAAAATAGTCATAGTCTATATTTTATATACTCCCAGAACTAATAATGAAACCATTGTCAAAAGCATAATAGCAGAATAACTAAACCATTTTCAAAAGCATAATAGCAGATCTTCCCCGGCAAGATGCTTCATCCCTTCTTTGATAGGAAGTCTGCCACTTGGTTTTGTTCTCTATAGACGTGTGTGAATGTTAAGCTCTAGAAACTCCTCATCGCCTAAAATTAGATCTCATCTGTACCCAATCAATGATCACCTTGAAGTTACCAAAGACCGCTAAAACCTTTGTACCAAGTCAATTTGCACATACTAAAGCCTGCCAAAGAGAAATAAACTCAACTTTATTGTTAGTCCCAACTCCATTGTACCAATTGACGTGATAGGAAATACCTGGCTTCAAAACTAAAAACACCCCACTGCCACAAACCCCATTTGAATATGCCTCGTCAAAAAAAAACTATTGGAAAATGTGTCCATACCTCCTTATATTGAAAATGTCTCCTAGGGGGTGCATCCAACTTAGGACCAATCTCTAGAAAGTATGTTGTGATCCTTAAACATGTGGCTCTTATTACTCGACCCTCCTGTTCAAAAATATTCTCATTTTTGCTTCTCCATATGCCCCAAAGAATATAGAAAGGTAAAGAAGGAAATGTCTTAAAATCCTCAAACCACTGAGTAAAAAAACTTTCTATGGAATTCTTGTTCCAAATAGCATATAAATTTAGTAGTTCGAGGATCCTAATCCAAATCGAGACTGCAAAAAGACATGACAAAAAAAATATGAACCACATCTTTTGAGGCTTCTTTGCATAATGCACATATTCCATGTCTCTGGAAACCCATTTTGTGGAGATTAACCCACATTAAAACCATGTTATGCACCACCAACCATATAAAACATTTTAATTTTATAGAAACCCATTTATGTAACAACTTTAGTGAAAATTCCATGTAATAAAAGTTAATAAAGGAAAAATAATAACAACAGTTGATGGGACACTTATTCCAAGTTGAATGTTAGGCAAAAATGTTGGGAAAAATATCCTAGTGGGTGTTCACTTGGTTTATTATGGCTAAAGGAAATTGGAAAAAGAAATGGCAAAGGATTTGGAAAGACAAAATGGCATTTATTGGCATTTTATTTATGAAAATAATGGAAATTAGGAGAAAAGGAAGGTGAAAGGATGGAGGTTGCATGTGAGGAGTAAAGTGAAGGAAAATAATGGAAAATGAAGAAAATAGAGGCCTCATTGATAAAAATTCTTATGAAGATCAATTGGTAAGTTTTTTGGCTTAAACCTTTTGTCAATTCAGTTTTGGAGCTCTCTTATTATTCGCTCTCTCTTTCACTCTTGGAGACTTAGAGTTTCCTTCGAGCACTTTGGAATTGGATCAAGAAAGGAAAAGAAGGCAAGAGGAAGGAAGGAGAAAGCAAGGAAGAAAAAGGTCAAGCATCTACAACAATATTCTTTGTAGGTATCAATTTGCATGTATGATTTCCTTGCTAGATTTGGCATGCATGGTATTGCATGTAGTTCTTTCTTGTCATGGCATGGGTTTTTCCAGGTGTGATAGTGTTTTCAACTTAGCCTCTCCATTTCCGAATAGACATGGTGTGATGGGGTTCCCATGTTTTGGTTGAGCTGGATTGTCAGATGGATTCAAAGTTGAGTGAGGTGGATCTCAGAAATGATTCAAGAAAACATGGCTTAGTGATCCCTGAGCTAGATTGTGGATTGCGGTAAATCCACTGGTCTAGTAATCCTTGAACCAAACCGTGGGTTGCGGTAAAGAAAGGTATTGTGTGCCTTAGTGATCCTAGGAATCCTCGAACAATGAATGGAGGGATATATGCTAAATCCTAGAGATGGGTGCTCTCCATCAGGACTAGGAATCACAGGATGAGATATATGGCAAATCCTGGAGAGTGGAGTCTTGGTTAGGGCCTAGTAATCCAATGTGGATTGTGGTAAAGCCTAGAGACTGGTGTCTCGATCATGGCCTAGTGATACCTGGATCATATTATGGATTGTGGTAAAGCCTGGAGTCTAGGAGACAAGAAAATTCTTCACGGTGTAGGTGGAGAAATACGGTAGCATCCATTCTTGTTTTGGCCTAGTGATCTATTTGAGATCATGGCAAATCATGTTATTACATGTTTATTGTGTTGGCCTAGTTATTCATGACGGATTGTGGTAAATCCTGGTTTTTATTGATGAGGGTGAGGTGGTTTAGCCTCGGGATGCCTTGGTTGGTTTTTTTGGTTTGAGTCCCACGTTTATGCTTGGAATATGGCACAGGGGTGATAGACTAAAGAGAGATTTGGCTCAACCAATCTATGGTCAGGTGGAACATGGCAGTCTCATCTCGGGTTGGCTTTTGTATTCATTAATAAGAAGTTCTTTCCTTGACATCTTATGTGTAAATGTACTAGCTTATATGTGGATTATATGGCAGATGTATCCATGATATTTCTGTTGTTATTATGCTCATTATAAACATGTATTATGACAATGATGATGTATGTCTCTCCTCATGTTTTAATTTGTAAATGAATTAGCAATGTATCTATGACCTAATAGATGATAATGTAGTTAATGATGTAAGGGAATAATGCTTCTTAGGGATTCTCAGATAAGTATGAGACCCATATGCGCAGATATTTCATTTAAACCTGTCATTAGAGGAAATTTCAGCTTAAAAGTGGCCTCCTAAGGAAAAATAATAAAATAATAAAATAAGTGTTATGAATTTTTAAGGGAAAGAAAAAAAAACTAATTTTTTAATTGTATTTTTGGCTTATCACCTTATAGGTTTACTCAAATTTCAAGTTTAGACATTCATTAGATGTGGAATTAAATTTCACATCCAAAGCGTACCCATTATGCATGCTTTTGAGAGGACCCACATTGATAAAAATTGCAGATATATTAAAAAACGTGTTAAAACACACTTTTTTAATGTGTCTGCAATTTTTATCAAGGTGGGTATTCTCAAAAGTATGCATAATGGGTACTCTTTGGATGTGGAATTTAATTCTGCATCTAATGAATGTCTAAACTTTAAATTTGAGTAAACCTATAAGGAGATAAGATAAAAATACAATTAAAAAAAGTAGTTTTTCTTCTTTTCCCTCCAAAATATTTACATGTACCTCTTTCTAAATTTAAAGAATTTTAATTGGTGTACATATTATGACATATAAATTACATGAATTTTTCATGGGCAGTTTTAAGCTTAAATTTCCTCTAATGAGATACATATTTGTGACATGTTTGATGAAATTCCTATCATGGCTAGTTGGGGTCCAGTCCAGACCTTGTCAATGTTTTTTCAAATGTATCCTTGTTTCATTGTTATAATTCATTTCTAAACCTGTCATTGGGTTCTGGGTAGTGACCTGGGATCTGGGCTTGAAAAAGTGGCTCAAATGTCCGGGAAAATGGCACATGTTTAAGGAAAAAAGTCCCTGGATGCATGCACTCCCATGCTGTGGGACCATCCAAAGCCTCCCAGATGCACCCTCGCCCATATCAAGTGAGCTTATGGGGGTTTAATGGGCTAAAATCTCAGTGGGATCCAAGGGATAGTTACCTGAGTGGTTGGGTGGCTCTTGGTAGTTTTGTTTCTTATGTGGAAGGTTTGTTTGATGTGTTTCCATTAATTCCACTTCATTAAGGTCATCTAGGAGGTTGAGTCCCATTATAGTGGACTCTCGTCACATATTTACCCCGGTTGGTCGGTTACTTGTGTAGATGTGGGATGGGGGTGTTACATAGTGGTATCAGAGCATGGTTGACCCCTTGGATCGGATGGACAGTGTGTGTGGTCTTGCATATATGTTAGTTTCATATTTGTTATGTATGTTGTGGACTATGTTTTGGTTGTGTATGCATGGTGGTGGTCATTTTTGTAGTTGTGTCTTCATGAGTGTATGGTTGTATATGCATTTGTTATGCATGCCAGTGTCTATATGTTGTTATGCATACATTGTCATGGTTATAGTTGTTGTCCATATGGTCACTATAGGAATTTTAGGTCATCATGATGTTCTTGATATGTTATGATGTTGATGTGTTGGTTTAGATAGAGAAGGAAATGCATATCATCAAAGTTAAGTTGCAGCACTAGACTTTGGGGTAAGAGCAGATCGTCATACATGTATTGTATGTTTTTCATGTAGGTAGGTTAGTTAATGGATTTTTATATGCATGTTTTTAATTTTATTTTTGTTGTGGCTACATGCATGGTAGATGTTAGTGAATCAGTGTGTTCATATGCACATTTGTCGAATAGTCATGAATGATAGTAATGTGTTTTTATATGCATTGTTGTTGTTTTTTTACGTTAGTTAACTTGATGATTGTGTCATATGTTATTAATGAGTATGTTATGAGTTAACTTGTTGTTGTTATATGTTATTTAACTTGATGATTAGGGTTATTTTATTAAGATCTTCCTGTTATATGTATCTTGTTAACTAGATTGAACTATGAAAATGGTTATGGCTATGATATTTAGGTATGAACTGACATATTTGTGATATTGTGTCATACTAATTTGGACTGACTGTGTAGATGTGATTGTTATGAATGAATGACTATTTTTTGTGAACTTATGAGGTGAACATGTTAGCCAGTTATTGTTATGGATATCATGACCATATTTATGATTGAGTTGATATGTTGTGAAGTTATATTGTGCTAATTAGATTGATTGTACAGAAAAGACAACCTTCCCTAAGACACATTAAGGTATGAGTTCACTTATGTCTTTTATTTGGTGTTTGAATGTTTGTTTATGTCTCATATTTTGTGTTTGAGTGTTTGGTGTCTATTATGTCATCCATTTGTTGTTTGAATGCTTGATTAATTGGATGATATGAGCATGTGTCTATAAGATTGCATGAAATAGTGATCTTGTTTTAAGATGGTTGGACTAACACACTACGTTTTGAGATAACCAATGTGTACTTCAGTATAAGTAGGTGATAGTTGTATTATTATGATTTTTACATGGCTGTTAGTCGTGGTAGAGCCTAATTTTAGTTAATAGATATGATTTCTTGATATTTGGAACATGTGATTGACATATGTGAATAGTTGCAGGGCAACATGCATGGTATTAGTAAGAAAATGTAATAGTTTGTGTGTTTATATAACTAATATATGGGTGATGTGACGGTACATAGTAGGAATTGAGTGCAACAAAGAAAAAGGTAAAATAAAGGAATGGGGTAAGAATTCCGTTGGATATGTTTGGAAACCCTAATTCCAAACGAATGAGTGCTTTGCATACATGAAGTCTTCTTAACCCTAATCTTGTCTGGAATTATGTGGAAATGTGTTATATTTATGAGCATATATTTTACAAGTATAACAGTTGGTTTCTAATTATGTTTTCATTCGTCAAGGGATTGGAGTCCCCTGAGAGAGGATATATGTATGTGTTCAGATACAAGGAAGTGTGTCTTGCATAAAAAGGTAAGGTAACTGGTATATTGTATATTTATATTATACAATGATAACTATTTTTTTATGGCGGTATGATTTAGGGGATTGCATAGAAAAAGAAACTACCATGAAATCTTGAAGAAGGATAAGGTTGATATTTCCCTTGGAAGCATTGGGAACCCATGCGGATTGAGTCATGATGTCTCTTGCTAGTTTTTTTCTTTCGGTATTTGTGATTGGTTTGTGCTTGATTTGAAATTTTGTTTATAATTGGTTCATGATCATGCCACTTTGTTGCAGTGTCGTATTTCTTTTGGTTTTTCATGGTCTTCTTCTTGCTTGCTCTTGTTCTTTTATTTAATGTTTTGAGAGCCTTGAGAATTGGTTTGGGAAAGAGGAAATTTAACGGAGCTTGGTGAGAGATGTGTGGTACCCAATAAGTGATGCAAGACTCGAATGAAGCTCGTTGCATGAGTAAAGGGAAGCACAAGGTAAGAGTATTACAGTCGGTTGAACTAGTTGGGTCCATTGTCATAATGGATAGTGAAAATACAGACATGAGAAAGGTAATCAAGTAAGGTAAAGTAAATGGATTTGAGGCATCATATGCCTTGGCTATGTTGGGAACTATTGTTCTCAATGTTGTGCATGTTGTGCGTGGATAAAGGGCGTTCTATTAACCTTGACCTTATGTTATCTGGTAACTATGTTGTGATCATGATTATGTTGATGTTTACATGTAGGTATGTATGTATATTGTGTCTAATAGGGTCGACATAGATCATGATTGTTTAATAGGGTCGACATGGATCATGATTGTTTAATGCTAATTTTATATGTATATGTGTGTGTATGTATGTCATTGTCTGACACGATCATGATTTTTTTATGCTAATGATTAAATATATATGTATGTATCTATGTATCTATTTCATTGTCTGATAGGGTTGTGAGGGATCATTATTGTGGAGGAATGATTTCTTATGTAGGTGAATGGCATGAATTAGGTTCCTGGTCTTATGGGAAATTGGGAATAGTAGCCTTGATAAATATATAAGGTCAGTATCTTGTGGATATGAGTTGATATTATATGTTTGTACTATGCATATGTTTATGTTATGGATAGGTAATGTTGAGGGATGCATCAACATAATGGAATCAATGTGATCGGTGGCATGTTGGGACATGCATGAATAGTGAAAGGACCCTAGAAGCAAGGTTTCTTGGTAGAGTCAATGTGTGTTCTATGTATGTGTAGTACTATTGTTGTGTATATGTTTCACATGTTGTATATTCAGTGTTTGTACCTATGGTGATGTGTACATGTAACATATGTAGTATTGTGTACATATGATGTTGTATTCTTGTTGTATATATGGTGTTGTGTGTATATTACATATGAAGTGTTGGGTATAGATGGTGCTATGTACATGTTCGATATGTGATGTTGTGTAAATATTGTATCGTGCACATGTTGGATATGCAGTGTTGTGTATATTTGGTGTTGTGTGCATGTTGCATATGCAGTGCTATGTACATGTGGTGCCATGTACATGTTGTATATGAAGTTCTATGTACATATAGTGTTTTATGCAAGTTGTGCATATGGTGTTGTGTGCATGATTGCACATGTGGTTTTGCGTGCATGTGGTGTTTTGTTCAAGTTGTACATATGGTGTTGTGTGCAAGTGGTTTTGTGTACATGTTATGCATGTGGCACTGTGTACATGTCATGCATGTGGTGTAGTGTACATGTGGTATTGTGTACACATTGTCCAAGTGGTGCAATGTACATGTGGGATTGTGTACACATTGTCCAAGCAGTGCATTGTACATGTGGGATTGTGTACACGTTGTGCAGGTGGTGTCGTGTACATGTGATGATGTGCACACGTGTGCAGGTGGTGTTATGTACAGGTGGTACTATGTACATGTTGTGCATATGGTACTAGTATACATGTGGTATTGGGTGCATGTCTTACATGTTGTGTTGTGGGGCATGTGATACTATGTATTGGAATTGTGTAGTTGAGGTATCATGACATGTGTATTTGTTGTGTTGTACTCTGTGTACATATCTATAATGTGTTGTACACCAGATGTAGGTGTAGGTGTATGTATGTGTTTTTTTGTACATCGGGTGTAGTTGTATGTGTTGTGTTGCATGTAGGGTGTAGGTGTATGTATTGTGTGGTGTTGTACATATTTTTTATATGTATGTGGTTTGATGTACACTGTGTTTATGTGTATGTGATTGAAGAGGAGGAAAGGAACTAGGTGTGTGTACAGAAAGAAAAAAGGCAGAAGTAGGACCGGTGAAGGATAAGTATCAATATATTATTTCAGTTTTATTATGCATGTGATATACGATTCCAAATTATGATGGTTACATGTGATTTGTGCTTATGGTTTATGGTGATTTCATTTGATTCATGATGGTTGTGCTTTTAGCTAACCAGATGTGATATGTTTATACATGATGCTTTGATCAAACAACTAGTTGGACTTCTGTGAGAGGAAGTAAATAGAAGTACAAGTGTACCTTATTTACGAGCTACCAATGAGTTATGATGTGAATTTACTTCAATTTATTTTGAATCTAATGGAAACTATGCATTCGGTACAAGAAGCATGTAAATGACATGTTGGGTGGTTGAAACTGATTGCAAACATTAGCAGTAGTAACAAAAGGAATTGAAACAGGAAACAATATGTTGGTAAAGCACTCTAGGAGCAGGGCCATTGTGGGACACCGATACCCAATAGTGTCCATTATTTTCCATGAGCATGATATGACTAGTATGATGGTTTTAAGGCAGGTATATTCCTTGGTTGTTTGAACTTCTATTGCGAGGAAGCTTTGTCAAGGGATGGATTGCCCATGATACGGGATGCTGAGAAACTTGGCAGGTGATTGACTACGCGGAAAGGGATTACCAAATTTCCCAAGGGACTGTGTAGAAGAGAACGGAAGATCGAGGATGAATTTGTTTGGTCATTATAATTTCTAGATGGGATCAAATGAACACTGGGAGTGTGCCCTGGAACAATGAGTTGGTAAATGTTCAATGAGAGGATAAGTAGCAGAGGATTGTAGTATTGGACATTGGATTCATATTTGACTTTGGTAGTGGATTTTGGACTTCCTAGGAAGGAGGTGAATCCTAATATTAATTTGACAGTGTACGTGTGAGCCTATGGATTCCCTTGTTGTTGATACAAGAATCACATCATTTTATTTTTTGGTTGAGAAAATGTGCATATGTGTATATTATTGTAAATAGTGTATCGATTTATATTTATAAAGCTCCATAGAAAGTATGATTGGATATATGGATGTCAATGTAAATACTGCAACGAGTTGTGTTATAAATCTCCATAGTAAGTGTGTTTTATTTTTAGCGGTTTGTTGGTTTGTAGGTGTCAATGAACACTAAGGATGGTGTTCCCCTAAGGGGGAGGTATCGGTAACAACACTGGTAAAAATTCCATGTAATAAAAGTTAATAAAGGAAAAATGATAGCCAAGGTTGATGGGACACTTATAAAAAGTTGAATGTTGGGAAAAATATCCTAGTGGGTGTTCATTTGGTTTATTATAGCTAAAGGAAATTGGCAAAGGTAACAAAAAAGGATTTGGAAAGACAAAGTGACATTTATTGGCATTTTATTTATGAAAATAATGGAAATTAGGAGAAAAGGAAGGTGAAAGGTCGCAAGTTGCATGTAAAGAGGAAAATGAAGGAAAATAATAGAAAATGAAGAAAATAGAGGCCTCCTTGATAAAAAGGCTTATGAGGTCCAGTTGAAATTTTTTTTGGCTCAAACCTTTTGTGAGATAAATTTGAGAGCTCTCTCATTATTCTCTCTCTCTCTCTCTTGCACTCTAGGACACTTAGAGTATTCTTCGAGAAATTTGGCATTGGATCAAGAAAGTCAAAGAAGGAAAGAGAAAGGAAGGAGAAAGCAAGGAAGAGCGGGATCAAGTAGCACAGTGTAGGTTTTAAACCTTTACAGAAATTATGTACAAAAGAACTCTTAAAACAAAAAATAAACAATAATGAGAGCATAAAACAATTGTACACAGAGGTTTTCCCCTGGATCCCAAAACCGGGACTATCAGCTTGATTTTTCATTATGTTCCTTTCAATGTTACAATACATATATATACATGTTGAAGCATTTATAAACCCCAATCCATTAACCCTGGATTAGAACATAACTATATTTCCCTTGACCGGATCTACAAAATACCATGGACATAAAACCATCATGCCCAAAACCATGTGTTAAACCCATGCACAAAACCAGAGGTATGTCTGCCCACCTAATATGTTGTGGAAATAATATAGCACACACCCAAAATTCTCCCACTTATTGTTTTATTTCCACAAAGTGTCATGGGAGAGCTTAGTCATTGGTCCATCCCTGCAACACCCATTGTTTCTCTACACCAAAAGAACTTATTAGTTCTCACAGACTTCGTCAATGCATCTACAACATTATTCAAAGTGTCCACCTTTAACATCAACACCTTTTTATCCTCAGCCATATCTGTCACAAAGTGATACTAAAGATCAATATGCTTTGTTTTTTAATGATAAGCATGATTCTTAGCCAGGAAAATTACAATTTGAATATCACATTCAATCATTATAGCTCAGTGTACCAACCCCATACTTGAACACGATCTCTGCAGCCAATATACTTCCATACTTGCATGAGTGGCTGCCATGTATTCTACCTCTATAATTGAAAGAGACACTATAGACTGTATTTTACTCATCCAACTGACTACAAATCCAAATAAGCTAAACACATACCCACTTCTAGATATTCTCTTATCTAGATCACCAACCCAATCTCCATCAACAAAGCCATGAATATCCAAAACTCTGTCGAATCATGTTCTTCCTTACAGCACATACCATAATCACTAGTGCCACACAAATATATGAAAACCCTGTTCATTGTTGTTCAATTCTCCTTCCTGTGGTTTTGACATAAACCTACTCAATAATCCCACTGGATGTGCAATTCCTGGTCTAGTACAGACCATTGCATACATTAGACTACCCACTGCACTTACATATGGAACAAGAGACATGTCCTCTTCCTCTTCTTGTGTCTTGGGACACTGTTCAACATATAACTTTACACCTATAGGAATAGGAACCTTCACCGATTTACTATCCTCCATATTGAACCTCTACAATATTGCTTCGACATACTTCCTCTGGTTTAACCAGATCTTCCTCTTTTCCTGGTCTTGTTTAATTTCCATGCTCAAAATAAAGTTTGCAGCACCAAGATCCTTCATTTCAAATTTGGAGAAAAATTGGGTCTTCAAATCTTGGATAATTTATTTGTCATTTCCAACCAACAACATATCACCCACAGACAAGACAAAATAAATAACACAGTCACCAATTAATTTAAAATAAAAACAATAATCCTCTTTACTTATGGTGAAGTGAAGTCCCCATATATACGTATCAAATTTTTGATACCACATCCTTGGTGACTATTTTAACCCATACAAAGATTGTTTTAACCTTCATACTAGTTGTTTATCACCCTTTACCACAAATCCTTCAGGTTACTTCATGTAAATCTCCTCTTCTAGATTCCTGTGAATAAATTATGTCCTCACATCCATATGTTCTACCTCAAAGTCAAATGCAACAACAATAGACAAAAGTAATCTAATATAAGTTACCTTGGAAAAAAGAGAAAAAATATCACCAAAATCAATTCTCGATATCTAGGAATAAGATTTTACTACCAACCCAGATTTTTATTTCTCCATCTTGCCTTATGCATTCATCTTCTTATTAAAAACCCATTTTCTCCCAATGGGCTTCCTTCCAGCCAACAATTCCACCATATCCCATGCCTCATTTTTGTTCAAGGATTCCATTTCATCAACCATGGCCTCCTTCCAAAGTTTTCCATTCTCTGAATTCATTGCCTCCGTGATAGTTCAGGGATCATCAAAAATAATAGATAACGAAAAAATTGAATAAAAAGTAGATGGAATATACCTTTCTAGCTACCTTATTTCTCGAACTGCCCTTCTTACAACTGGAGTTTGGGACTCTTCCTCTTCTCAATCTTACTCTGTTGTAGATTCTGATTCTTCCTCCTTTAGCTCAAACTTTATCTTCTTAGTTTCCTTTGGTAGGACTTCATGTTCAACAACATCTTTCACCTCTCTAAACGCCACATCTCGGTTGTACACAACCTTCCTTGTTTCTAGGTTCCAAAGCTTATAACCTTTTAAACCATCCTTTTACCCAATAAATATGCACCTTTCAGATTTACTATCCAAATTGGTTATTTTCTCCTTTGGAACATGTACATACACATCATAGCCAAATACCCTCAAATGTGAAAGAGAGGGTTTCTTACTAGTCCATACATCATGTCGAGTCTTATCCTCCAATGTTGATGAAGGTGATATGTTAACCAAGTAGCATGTAGTCTCCACTGCCTCTGGCCAGAATTCTTGTCCTAACCCAGTACCACTGGGCATTCTTCTTTCCTTTCCCATGAACGTCTTGTTCATTCTTTCTACAACTCTATTTTGTTGAGGTGTGTATGGAGTAGTATTATGTCGTGCTATACCAAACTTCTTACAAAAATATTCAAATTCCTTCCTATAGAGCTCTCCACAATTATCTATCCTAAACACCTTTATCTTCTTCTATGTCTTTTTTTCTACTAGAGCCTTAAATTATTTAAATCTATCAAAGACTTCATATTTCTTCCTTAGGAGATATATCCATGTATTCCTTGAGAAGTAATCTATAAATTACACATACTCAAACTTACCTAGTGATGGAACCAACACAAGTCCAAACACATCATTATGCAGAAGCTCTAATATCTTGTTCTCCCTCTTAGCACTAGAAGGGAACATCAGCTGATTCTGCTTCCCATATACAAAATGTTCATAGAAATCGAAATTCGGAGCGAAATTAGACATACCTTCTATCATACCATTACCATGCAGTATTCAAAGGCCCTTCTCTGCTATATGTCTAAGTTTTTTTATTCCATAGCATGGTATTTTCTCCAGAGACCACTGGAATTTCTACTCCACTTTGAGGAACCACAAAACTATTGCACCCATCAATAATAGTGTTACCCAAAATCTTGCACAAATTTCCAAATCGAACTCCTCGCATCAATACCACTGCTCCTCGAACCATATTGCAGGTATCTTTCTCGAACACTATTTTTACATTTTCATCACCCTTCTTGCTTACAAAAATCATATTTCTCGCCAATGCAAGAATATGCAAAGCACCAGGAATTGTTCTAATCCTTCCACCTTTCAACTTCAGCTAAAATTTTTCACGTCCGATGGTTTTGGCCTTCCTATCATCTCCTGAGAAGACATCACCACCATCATATTTATTATACTTGTAGAACCATTCCCTATGGGAGTGAAGTGAAAGGATGCACCTGAGTCAATCAACCATGCCTCATGATCTACATGTGTATTTGAAGAAGAATCCAATTACATATCCCCACCTTCATATGTCGTGGTTTTCACCTCTACATAAGGAGCATCATAAAATACCTTTCCTTTAGACTCGAGAGCTTTAGATCTATAGTCCTTTTTGAAGTTCTATTCCTTTCCACATTTCTAGCACAACTTTACAAGTTTTCATGGATATTTATATCTCCCTCTAGATTTAGCTATCCCACTCGAGAACTTATTTTCGTTTATGTTATGAGATTTTCCTTGTACAAACAAGGCATCTCCATTTTGGCCCTCCTTATTTTTCCGTCTCATTTCCTCCGATAGGAAGGTTGAGACAATTTCATAAAAATTCAAAGTAGTTGTATTACTACCTATTGCAACAACTAGATTGTCCCACGAATCTGGTAGAGAACACAATAAACTCATTAGGGGAATTTTAAGGTCTAAAATGGGTCTCCTAAGAAAAATGTACAACCAAAATAAACTTTATAAGAACCAATAGGATTCAAGATGATGATGCCAACCATGTGGGATGATTCACCATTTTTTAAGTAAAATGGTAAAAATATTAAAAAATAGTAAAATAATAAAACTACTTTTTGAACTCGTATTTTCAACTTATCTCCCAAATTTTTTACTCAAATTTCGAGGGGGAGTAATCGTTGGATGAAAAATTTAATTCCTCGTCCAAAGAGTACCCATGTTGCATACTTTCAATGGATCCTACTACATGAAAAATTATAAATACATGAAAAATGTGATTGCAACTCCTTGGATGAGGAATTAAATTTTGCATCCAATGAGTACTCCCACTCAAAATTTGAGTAAAAACTTTGGGAGATAAGTTGAAAATACGAGTTGAAAAAGTAGTTTTCTCTTTTTTCCCTCTAAAATTTGATGATTCCATCAATATTATTTTATTATTACCACTATTATTTTATAATTTCCTTAGGAGGCCCATTTTAGACCTCAAAATTCCCCTAATGGATGCACTTATCTTCATGTAAGATTTCAATATCAACAAATTACAACTGACTTAACACAATATTGAAGGTGTTCATACGCTTTTTCACCGAGTGTCCATCCTTCATCCTCAAGTTATACAATTTTTTTCGCAAGAACAATTTATTCCCCAAAGACTTACATTGGTACAAATTCCCTAACTTGTCCTGGAAGTCCTTCGCCGTAGCATCCCCAGATTCATTCAATAATACCAAATTTGAGATACACAACCATATTATGCTCTTTGATTTCTAATCCAACTTCACCTAGTCTTCATTTGACATTTTCGTTGGTTTAATACCAGAATCTACCGTGATCCACTGATCTTTATCCATCGGAATATCTTCCATCTTGAGATTCCACGACTCAAAATTTTGAAAATAAAATTTCTCGATATTTATATTTAAACTACTCGCCATATTCTTTCACCACAAGAATCAATCCTGCAGATCTCCCACTGAATAGGGTATACCACAGGCCTGAGCAAAAACCCTCAGTAGCAAATTCGTCCCCTTGAAGCCAACAAAACTTTGATACCAAATGTAGGTTCTAACCCAGTACAAAAATTATCTGCAAATGAACTCTTAAAATAAAAAATAAACAATAGCGAGAGCATAAGCATAAAACATATATACACAGAGATTTTCCCCTGAATTAAAAAAATGAGGCTACTAGCTTTATTTTTTCAATATGTGCCTTTCAATGTTACAATACATATATATACAAGACAAATAATTCATAAACCCCAATCCATTAACCTTGGATTAGAACATAACCGTAGTTCCCTTGATTGGATCTACAAAATACCATGGAAGAAAAACCATCATGCCCAAAACCATGTGCTAAACCCATGCACAAAACCATAGGTAGGTCTATCCACCTAATATGTCGTGGAAAGAATATAACACACACCCAACATACAATAGAATTTTTTACGGTTATCGATTTGCATGTGTGATTTACTTGCTATATTTGGCATGCATGGTATTGCATGTTGTTCTTCGCTATCATGGCATAGTTTTGCCAGGTGTGACAATTTTTTTAGCCTATCCTTGCCATTTTCGGATAGCCATGGTGTGATGGGTTTCTCATATTTTGGTTGAGAAAGATTTTCGGATGGATGCGAAGTTGAGTAAGGTGGATCTCCGAAATGAACACATTACCTAGTGATCCCTAAACCAGAATGTGGATTGCGATAAAGCCAAGCCACTGTCCTAGCGACCCCTGAACCAGAATGTGGGTTGCAATAAACCACGTATTATGTGCCTTGGTGGGCCTAGGAATCCTTGGTGGATGAATGGCAGGATAGACAATAAATCCTAGAGGTGGGTGCTCTACATCAGGCCTAGGAATCCTGGGATGGGATATATGGTAGAGCCTGGAGAGTGGAGTCTCGGTTAGGGCCTAGTTATCTAGTGTGGATTCTGGTAAAGCCCAGAGACTGGTGTGTCGATCATGGCCTAGTGATCTCTTGATTGGATTTTGGATTGCGGTAAAGCATAGAGACCAGGAGACAGGAAAACTACTCATGATGTAGGTGCAGAAATATGGTGGCATGCATGTTTGTGTTGGCCTAGTGATCTAGGATATATTGTGGTAAATACTGGTTTCTATTGATGAGGGTAGTTGCTTTAGCCTCCGGATCCCCTGGTTGGTTTTTTTGGTTTGAGTCCAACATTCATTCTTGGAATATGGTAGGGGGGTCACTAGCATATTTGGCCCAATTACCGATGGAAAAATGTCACTATTGTGGCACATAGACATCCCAGTAGTGACACTTTCCTATCCTGTCGCAATTCTGACACTTCTAATAACTGTCAGTAGAGTGACACTAGACACAACACGTGTCTTCATTTAGTCAATCTTACAATTGTGTTGTTTATTGTCGCTATTCCGACATCATGTGGAGACGTCAATATTATGACATCAATGCCTTCCCAGAATGTGTCGCAATACCGACAGACTGTTGTCGCACATATCGTCACATGTCTGACTATATTAGTTTTCTAGTGACGAAAACAACCATCGAAAGTTCCAAGATCGTCATCACTATACTGACAACTGGCATAACGTTGTTGCGAAGATTGGGCCATATCAGCGACAAAAAAAAAACCGTCAATAGTGCCACCTTATCCGTTACTAGTTTGACAGTAGTCTTAGCGAAGTTTGGGTTATACTGTTGTAATTGTGATGGAAACAACCGTATTTTAGTTTTCCAGTGATGGAAACAACCGTCAGAAGTGCCACGACAGTTGTCACTATCCCAACACCTGATATAAAATTGTTGCAATGGTTGGGCCATGTCATCGACGGAAACAACCGCTGGTAGTGCCACCTTATCTATCGCTAGTCCAGCACTAGTCTTAGTGATGTTTGGGTCATATCGTCAGAAACAATAGTTGGAATTGTGACTCTCCTCCTAGAAATTTTTTTGGGGAGAAAAAGTAATCCTAAGATGACCATCCACTTTAAGAAGGAACTCACATTTTTCTTATAGCATGATAGCAGTAATTGATAAAGGAGAAAGGAAGATGTACAACCTCCCAAGTGAACTAGGATGCAAGACAATTTTCTCAGCTTTCTTGCATCGTAGCCTAGCTCGCTTGGGAGGTCTTCGATCTTAGTTTCTCATTTATCAACTATTGGCATTATTTTAGAAGCGAAGGTTGAGTTCCTTCCTAAAGTGGATGATCATCTCAGGCTTAATTCTTCCCCTACGGAGGTATCTCCGATAAGAATTTGGTTATGGACCTACATTGAGCTGACTACATTAGCCTTAAGGAAAATTAGAAATACAGTATAAAATATACAAATAATATTGGCTAAGGCCAAATGTGAATATTACACCAAAAATTTCAACTATAATGAATATGAAGATATCACAACTATAAAGAAAAGCAATGGCCTATTGCAAACAAATTGGCCTACAATTGAACTCTTCTACTAATACATCCATGTGTTTGTTATTGTTGAAATGAAGGAGTCATGAATTTTTTGTCATAGTTAAATGGCCCATTGTTAAGGGGTGGGCTCCACCTCCACCTATAGATCATCATTATAGAACATTATTATTTTTGGCTTAGATACCACAAAGGTATCTTTTATGTCAAATCATTTAATATTTGTACCTGCATTAACACTCGAGCATACCTATCATGTTTTAAACTTTGGTTAACATCACCATAAGTTCTCCTACTTACCACAAGGCCACAACCCAAAAGACAGTTGAGTGACCATGTAATTAAATTCCTCACACAAATTAAAACTCTAGTAATATTATTCAATCTAAATCACCTAAGGCATCCCAGGTCAGGTTGGGAATGGAAATTTATTCAGGGATACTACAAGAGTAACATTATTATTACTCTAAAATTATGATAGGAATTGACTAGGAATAAATGAGATCAAGCTACTTTCTTTTGTAAAATGAATGTTAATATGAATAGGGCTCAAGACTGCTAGATTATTTGTCATGACTCATACGAGAATCTTGATTGTGAATTTCATGCCTAAAATTGGCGTAAGAACCAAAAGCTCCATGATATTTTGGAAGAATATAACAGGATGACCTCTACAACTCTAGAAAATGATTTTATTGCATGAGAATTTTTTAATAGATTAAAAGCTAAAAATTGGCAAATTAAGGATCATGAACTTGTAAGTTTGAGCATGTCAATATAGAACTATGGAAAATAATTTGTCGGACACTTGAGAAATAAGATTAAGGGACATATTAATGATTTTAAAAGAAAGGATAAATTTTACGCCTGAAATCATTGCTTCTATTAGTCATGATCAGTGAGTCTTTTACATGATGTGAAGAAGAGCTACAAAATACAGAACATAAAACTACTGTGTATATTTACAATGTGTTATGTTTTCTTGGGAACGATATTTCGAATCTCAGGTTCCAACAAGACATTTAAGTTAACCTATTTTTCACGACTCACGAATGAGAGGAAAAAATCATTTCTATTAATGTCCAAAAAATCACCTATAAATTTGGTCAATGGTACTGAAACAGTACATCCAGTGTAGGTACAAATGGGAGTCAAGGTGGAGGTGGGAGGATTAGGCAAAGAAGAGAGAGATTGTAATATGGGGTATTCAAGGCCAAGGAAGAATGTGTTATCATGGTTCTAGAGAAGAGAGTGATCCACACAGAACTTAGAAAAGAAAGGAGTGTCACAATGCGTATGGTGGAGCTTCAGAGGGCATTACTTCGTATCTGCAGCATCACAACTTGACATCTATAGCAAATAATGCCTATGACCCCTACTTGTTCCCATTCATTATGTGGTCTGTTATTCAAGATAAATAGAAATAGTGTTATTCAAAGCATGCAGAGGGATTATAAGAAAAAAAATCATTTTTCTTGGAATATGGCAACTCAAGCCAGATTCTTAATGTTTTTCTCTATTAAAATGGTCTTTTGTTAGAGTTATGCAGATAGAATCCCAGACCTTGTATCAAATCTTTGTTGAATTTTTCAACTTGATATTTACATCAATGCCATAATGTAAGTTGATAAGAAAGATACAATACATCAGAAAATCAAGCACCACTTTACAGTAATATCTCTTTATACTCCTACCCATTTCACAAGAAATTTCGACATCCTTGTCCATCTTCTCTACACATCTGACACAAGATTTAAATTTTGTCAAAAAACATAGTTACCGATGAAATGGGAAGTATTACCTCAAAACTAGAACTCTAACAAAAAAAAAACATCAAAAAACCATGAAAAAACAACCTGAAAACAAAAAGTTGTATTATGGAATAACCTCTCTTTTTTTCGGGGTAAATTTTCAACATGTTTTAAGAAAGGAAGTAAAAGGTAATTTGATTGGTGCAAAAAACACCCCAAAAATGAAAATTTGTATTGTGGAATAACCTCTTTTTTTCTCAGAGTAAATTTTTGACATTTTTTATAAATAGAAGTAGAAGCAATTTTTTTTTTTTTTTGCAAAAACCACCCCGCAAGTGGAAAGTGTTGAAACAAAAATTTTAGAACAATAAAAATTTCAATTAAGAAAAAATGAAAAAAACAACAAAATAATTGAAAAAAAAACAAAATTCATTATATTTTTTCTAAAACTCAAAAAAAAAAAAAAACAAATAATAAAAAACATTAAAAAAAATAAAATAAAATAAAAAAATAAAAATAATAAAAATAAAAATATACAAATTATATTTAGAAAATTTTTCTTAAACTAAAAACAAACAAATTTAACTTTTAAAATAAAAAATTAAACTTAAAAAATATAGTAAATTTTAATAAATTTTAAAATTATAAAAAAATTAAAAAAATTTAAGAAATAAAAATAAAAAACATTATTTCAATTAAAATTAAAATAAAAAAATAAAATAAAAATTAATTGATGATGATGATGATGGTTAACGTCCACTGAGATCAATCTTTGGTCTATCGGACCTAAAGAAAAGAGTTATTTAGTTTGATTTAAGATTTTATTCCTATGCTCAAAAAGCTTGGAGAGAAGCCTCCCAAGCTCACTATACTTTTGACATCTTAAAAGGCTAGGAAGGTCAATATTGCAACAAAGATTATGAAATTGAGCTCTAATGTGGTTGTATGCGGGGCACTCTAAGAGGAAGTGATTTTCATCCTCGATGTTCATATTCTCACAGAGATGGCAGATCCTTTCCATCCATGGTGTTTTAGGAACTGTCCAATGACCTATTTCACTATGGAGCTCATGAGAGTTCGTTATAATCTTGGCTATATTAATTTTCTTCTTTGAGCTAGTTAAAACAGAGAGATAATTTTGATCTTCTAGGGTGGGGTTGATGACCTCCTTATAATATCTTAATTTTCTTTTAGCTGCTAGATCTTTCTCACACCACATTTTTTCTTTGAACTTAGAAGTAACAATTTTTTTTAATGTTATTAATGTTTTGCAATGCAACATTCTCGTCGATCTCCCAATGGTTTAACCAGGCCCTGGTGTCTTTATACCAACCTCTTTTAAGCCTTAGGTGGTTTTGGCTGGAATTTAAAGCTAGCTTAGGAAGTCTATGGTCTCCTATGTTATTGAGCTTGTGCTTGTACAACAGAAGCCTAGTCATAGCTAGGCTCTCGATAGGGGAAAGACCCACTTCTATAAGGAGAATAGGATAGGGTGTATTGATTTTAATTTTAAGGTTATAAGTTATAAAACGCTTCTGGATTTGCTCAATATTTCTCCAGGATTCTCTAGAGATGCTGCAACCCCAAACCTCACATCCATATAAGATAACATGAGTGACTAAAGTTTCAAAGAGGAACTTCTTTCTATCCCACATTATGAGGTTTTCCATTTTACAATTATTTTCAAGACCAAAATAAGCTTTCCACCCCCCATTAATCCTTTTCTGAATGCTATAGTTCCAGTTGAGCTTGTGATGAATATCAATTCCTAGGTACTTGTAAGAAGACACTTCCTCCAAGTTACTATTGTCGTACATAAAATTAGCGTAAGTGTCCTTCTTGGATTTGATAATCATAACTTTTGTTTTGTCAGTGTTAACAGACATACCCATGGTAGAGCATAAATCCTTAAGAAGTCTAAGTTTCTTATGAAGATCAGATGGGCAACTTGCGAGAAGAACAATATCATCAGCATAGAGAAGAAGGATGATGACTATCCCAGCTAAGATCGTGCCAAATAAATAAATAAATTAAATTAAATTTAAAAAAAAAAAAAATTAAAATAAATTAATAAAAAATAAAAATAAATTAAAAAAATAGATTTAAAATACAAAAATTTTAATTTAAATAAAACATATTAAATTTTACGTAATTAAAAAATATATATATTTAAAAAAAAACAAAATTTAAATAAATAAATGCAAAATTTGAATAAATTTTAAAAATAAAAACTAAATTTAAATTAATTTATAAAAAAACATAAAAAAATTATTAAATTTTAAAAAGTAATCTGAAATTAGTAATAAAAAAATAAAAATTAATAAATAACTAAAAATAAATAAAAAATAAAAATATGAAAAAAATATATTAAAATTTAATATTAAGTAGTCTCCCCACTCGCCCAGCGGCCGACCCCCGCTACTACCTGGGCGGCGCCGCTCCTGGAATTTTCAAGTTAGATAAAAAAATTCAAATTCGATTTTTTATTTGTTTATTTATTATTTCTTATTTATTTATTTATTTAATTTAGTTTATATATATATATATATATATATATATATATTATTAATTTTAATATTTGTTTATTTTATTTTTTTTAATTTAATATTTTTCGCTAATTATTTTTTGAAATTTAAAACTCAAAATTTACTTATTAAAGTTTTTAAATTTTAATTTAAAAAAAAAAATTGTTTTTATTTTTTATTTTTTTCATTTTTGAATTTTTAAAATGTTTAAAAAAAAAAAAAAACAATTTTTTTTATTTATTTTTTTTTAATTATTCGAAATATTTTTTTTAATCTTATTTTTTATTCTAAAATTTTTATTTTTGTTTTATTTTTTTAAATTATTTGAATTTTTTTTTTAATCTTAATTTTTTTATTCTAAAATTTTTATTTTTGTTTTATTTTTAATTTTGATTAATTTTTTTTTAAATTTAAATTAATTCTATTTTTGTATTTTAATTTTAATAATTTTTAAATTTTCGTTTTTTTTTTTTTTTAATTATATGGTTTTCATTTAATAAGTTTATTTTTTTGTTTTTTTTGTTGTATTTATTTATTTTTGTTTAAATTTTTTATTTTTACAAGCTAATTTTGTTTTATTTTTATATTTTTATTGATTTTCTTATTATTTTCAATTTTTTTTTTAATTTGAGGTTTTTTTGTCATGTTTTTATTTTTTTATTTTTTTTATGTTTTATTACCAACATGAAAATCACCACTCTAAAAAACATTGTTGATGTTGCATCAATACTTTGCAAAATTAGCATGAAAATCACAAACATTTTAAAACAAATGTTCATACTTCATAAATAATAAAATTAAAGTGTGAAAAATATGCTTTAAAAAAAGGTGATTCTGCATCACCACTTTTCAAAATCGGGTGTTTTTTTTGCTACCTAAAAAAAGTAGGTACCAGTTCAGTTACCTATTTGATCGGTAACTATGTTAAAATTGCATCCTCATCAATATGGCCATCATGGACAGCTTGAAAAGTTGATACACTTTTTTCTGACGTACCTCCAACATCAAGTTTCTATGATTTGGATGAAGGATAAAATGTTTCAGTATTAAACTGTGTTTAAAAATTTTGGCAACAGAAAAAAAGCATGAAATTAATTCTCCAGATAAAAGAGAAATATGGATAAGAAGGCAAACATCTCTTAATATTTTCATGGAATGTGGAGTCTTTATTACTATTTTGATGGAGTGTGAACCTCTGCCATTGATCTCCAAGGCTGGAGGAGGATCCTTTCCAAGCATTTCTTCCCTAAGACTCTTCCCACGAGATCCAAATACTTTTCACTTTTCCCATATATCAACCTACGAATTATAATTTGTGAACAATAACCACGTCAAAACAAAATGATAACTAAATCAATACTCCTAATTTAGTGCATTTCATTACATGTTTTATGATCTCAAATTGACAAGGTAAGGAACAATAAATCTACAATTATATCAAAATCCAAATGAAAGGGGCATCATTGTAGGCTTTAAAATTTTAAATTATATTGAAATGTTAATAGTATCCCAAGTAACATATAAAAAGGTTTAATTTATTACAATTAGATCTAGGTTATAAACAAGAATATTATACCTTACCCTTTCTAGTCCACCACGAGTAGTTGCTTCCCTGTGTAACAAATGAAGATCCAAATCCTTCCCTCCTATCTTTGGGATTCTACACATTGAAAAATAAAAAATAGATGTAAAACATTTTGCATAAATAAATTTTAACTTAAATATTTCACGCAACCTTTTTTAATTTTTATAGATATTCAATAGATCCAATGTTAATCTAATAAATTTAGCCTCGGAAAATAGAAAAATATTAGTGTGTCTCATAATAAAATTGAATATTTCTTCACTACGAACATCAAAAAAGGGCTTTACAATTATAGTGATTTGTGCATTCCCATATTAGTAACAATCCTTTTGACAATCCTAAATCTGCATATATATATATATATATATATATATATACACAACAAGGGATATGGAGAAGTGGAAGCAGACATGTCATGTGATGGTGAAAACCTTAGTGTTGAAAACTTCAGTTATCCTGTTAGGTATCCCTTTAGAGTCCTAATGTTCCCTCCAAGACTCAAGGGTGATTATGGCAGACCCTTAAATCCAGGCCTCTCTCACTTAGGCTCAGACTCCTAGCATAGGGAGGAAGAGGGCCAAGTGGGTAGAGAAAACATTGACAGATGCACAGGAGTACGTGGGTACTCCTATATATTCACTCAAATATTGTAGGGAACCACAATGGTATTATGGCTATATGGTGTTGATGAGTGAGATAACTGAGGCTAAGTCTTCCAGCTTTCAGGAAATCCGAGCATCAGATGCGGATTGATGCCATGCTGGAAGAGTACTCTTCCATCATGAAGAATAGTGTCTAGGAGGTTGTACTTTGGCCAGAGAGAAAATATATGGTTGCTCTATATAGGTATTGTAGTGTGGATAAGTTCAAAGCTATATTTGTGGCTAAGGGGTTTTCTTAGAAGGAGAGCATTTACTATGACAATACCTTAACCCTAGTAGCTAGATACTCATCCATAAAGGTAGTGATTTCTATTCCAGCGAATATGGGTTGGAGGATTTCTAACTCTACCCATTCACGTGAAGCAAGTTTTCGTAATATACAAAGTTACAAACATATCTCAAGGAATCAGTTAAGAGTTAAGCCCCGACAATTAATAAGAAGCATGTCTATAGGTAGCTACTTCCTCACATTGTTGTAGGTGACAACACTACCTAGAAATAGTAAAATGGACTCTTATTTGAATTTCCAAGTGGTATTGTTGTTGCTTAGAAATTGCATAAACAATGCATATGAAAAGGAATTAATCAAGAAAATCTTGTCATGAGTTTAATTTTTTTTTTGAATGTACAGAATTCAAAACTCAAATTAATTATAAGTATTCCAATTGAAGATGGCCTTTAGAGAAATTTCATTGACAGTAGATAAGAATCGAGAATAGGTGATTATGTTTTAAGCCGACAACACATTAACCAAAACAATATGTGTGTGTGAGGGGTCATTCCATATCAATCAATTAGTTAAGAAAATGTTGTGAGTAACTATCCAAATCACAAAAACATGGGCATTCAAGCTATAATTCTTCCCATACATTGAATTTAGGGTATGAGGCAGCCTATTCAAAGGAATATGGGAATGCACAGAGTTTCACAAAGACCCTAGCCAATGACCGAATCAAATAATGGAAGCCAAAAAATGGTTTTTTTTGTGTTGTAGCTTCACAATTATATGAAGAGGCATTTAATTGGTTGGTGCAATGGGGTTGTGGTAAAACTCCCTAAGGAATGAAGGAATTTCACTTGTTGCAACTACAATGTCAAGATACAATATTACAACCAACAATGCTGCAACATAATCATAATGATGTTATATGTATTATTAATTACATAACATAGAAAAACCCATCATAACAACTACAAAGAAATTAATTGCACCAAATATAGATATCTTCACCCTAGAAACTCAAATGGGAAAGCCAACATTTGATGGGGACTAGATTCTTCTCAATAAAGTTTTACAAAGGTGACATATGCAATTTCAACGAATATTCTGATCCATTCTTACTCACCAGAAAGTCACTATCCAATGACCCAATCAAATAAAGGAAGCCAACAAATGTTTTTTTGTGTTGTAGCTTCACAATTATATAACCGAACATTCAATTGGTTGAAGCAATGGAGCTGTGGTGAAACACCCAGAGTAATAAATAAATTTCAATTGTTGTAGCTACAATTCATACATTATTACAACCAACAATCCTGCAACTTATTCATAGTCATGTTATATACGATTATTATTTATGCATCATATAAAAACCAATCATAACAACTATAATGAAATTAATTGCACCAAAGACAGATATTGCACCAAAAATATCTTATCTCTATAATTCAAGGTCAAATGTATGGCGTAAAGAAGGAATTCCAATCTAATCTCACAATAACGAAGGTCTATTTTTTAATCAAGGCCTTTACAATAGGGTGAAATCCATAGTTTAAGATTCTTATTCAAAAGCTAGAATCTACTTACAAAGGTAAATCACCACTGTGACAAAAAAATTTGCATTATGGAGAGTGAATTATATCAAATAGGACCAAATCTCTATTATAAAACCAATCCTCAAAAATAGAGCAATACTTTCATGTCTTATTTATCCAAATACCCATATAGGAGACTAAGTAATTCTTGGAATGGAACTAATCTAAGATCTGAGTATATATATATATATATAGGATCGAATATTTCCCCCAAAAATCTCAAAAGTTTGAAGAAGGTGAAGATTCCAAGGTTGACCTATGATAGCTCGGGGTCCTTATCTTATCTCAGGAGGTCTGTTTCATTAGAATGCAAGACACCATCAGAAGCAAGTATGGAAAAACCTCATATTTGGTTTAGGAAGACGAGAAATATTGAAGAGGAGGGGCATTTTCAATTCTTGTTTTCTAAAGAAATTGTGTGAAAAAAGGAAGAATAAATGTGTCTTCATGTATGACGAGTCTGGAAATACGAGGTATGTATCAGTAAAAAAAAATGCTAACAATATCCTTATGTATTCTTGAAGGGTTCATGTTAAATAATTTCTTGAAGAAACATAAAGTACCTTGAAGTTTGAAAAGCTTCTAAGACTGTAGGGTCTAGCATGCATCTCACATATAATCTTTAGTATTGTAAAATCATGATAATATTTGGAAGAAAATATATTATTTGATTAGAATCAAAACATTGTTGAAGAGACTAAGAAGTGACAAGCCTGAGCTCAATATGCTTGTGGAAAGATGAGAAAGTCTACGCCTATATCTCTAAGGAAGTCTGAGCTATCATATATGTATAGAATATTAGTTCATTATCTCAGTGACGTCTGAGGTTATGAAATTTATGGTTATATATTTCTAAATAAATTTGAGGTATGATATCACTATGGAAATCAAGTCTCTAATATTTGTGAAGTCCAAGCATGAGTTCTTCTCTTGGAAGTTTCGATCATACTCTTTGTGAAAGTTTGAACCTATTATTTATGGAAATATGAATTCATCTGTGGAAGCCCATAAGTATATCTCTGTAACATACAAAAAGGATCAAGTCTCATACATGTGATTTAAACCGAGTTGTTACCTCTGCAAATAGACCGGAAGTCCAAAGTTTGAAATTTAGTAAAGGTGATCATAAGTAAAATTTAATAACTCTGAGGCATAGACAAGAATCGTGAATATGATAGAATCATATTCCTCAGTAAGACCAAAGGTCTCATAATAGAGGACGTTCATCATTTAATCATACCTTGTTTAAATTAAATCTTTCATAAAGCACTGTAATATTTGATAAGATATTCCCACAATGAAATCCCTCTTAATTCCTTAAGGAGCCTAATTATTGTCACCCGAAAGAAGTGTGGAAATATCTCTATTCTATTCATAAAATAAGGACATAATACATTACTGGGAGATGACCCGGTTGTGTTGAAAGCCGGCCTAACTTATATTGGCCACAAATTCACATTGCAATATGAGGTATGTATTAAAATCAAAATCTCAATTATCATTTTAAAATCATTGCCTTGACATGCCTTATATCTCTTGAAGATTGAAAGGACTAATTGTATTATTAAGAAACCCTTAAGGTCAGAAAATGAGTCTAAAATATTTTGTAATTAAAGTCTTTATGACGTTTGTTCTCTCATTGGAAAAGACACTAGCCTTTTCATTTCAGAGAATAAGTTTCTTGGAACTTTTGAAATGTTATATGGGATAGTTATTGATGATTGATATGAGACGAAATTCTGGAAAATGAAATATGAGTATGGATGTTAGGCTCCAAAGACTAAAATGCATCAACATTTATTGTCATGAACTATGTTGCACATCAAGAAGAATGAACGCCTTTGTAGAAAGCCTATTAGAGTAGAAAAGAGGCCAAGCTCCTATTTTTAATTAAATTCTAAATCTCTCTTAAGGGAGATGAATGTGTTTTAAGCATCCTAGGATGAAAATATCAAGTTCAATATTTGAATTGGAGAAAATAAATGTTAAAGATAATGATGAAGCTTACTCCTTGTACATTGAAAGAAAAATTGCTACGATGTTTTGAATAAGTCAAGATATTTGACTGGAGATATTTGGTTGATCTACGTCAAAGAAAACATGTCATATTTAGGGTTTATAAACCCTAGTACGCAACGGGGTTTGAAAAAGAAAATTCCTAGGGTTCATGGACAAAACCCTAGGATTAGACGTTTTTGTTGAAAGTAAAAACCCTAAATACTCATGACGATGTGGATGGAGTTGATAAAGTTGTAGATGAGCGCAAGGAATCCAAAAATCATGAATTAAATGACATGTTATCAAAAGATAAGTATTCTATTTCTATTTTTTTGTTTATTAATATTGTTGTTGTCTCTATTAGTCTCTTGTCTTTGTATATTTGGTTTGGTTGTGATTGTTCTTACATGATCTCCTAGTGAGGATTGCAGGTACATGATGAATTCTGCTAGAGTTGTAGTAGCAGATGGAAAGAATGGAAGAACAAAGCAAAGATAGTGATAAGAAGACTCGTGTGGAGCTTTGGACTCATAGGGGGCAAACTTAAACCATAATCATGTTATATATGATTATTATTTATGCATCATAGAAAAACCCATCATAACAACTGCAGTGAAATTATTTGCACCAAAGACCGATATTCTTGCCCAAGAAACTAAAAAGGGAAAACCAATCATTTTATGGGGACTTGACTCTACACAATAAATTGTTACATAAGGTAAGCTATGTAGTTTCAACTGAGATTATGATCTGTTCTTACTCCCTATCGATATCAGAAAATTACTTTAACCCACGGACAATATTTTGAAGGTATAAGGCAACATGGCCAAATGAATATGGGAATGCACAAAGTTCCACAATGACCCTAGCCTGTGACCCAGAAAATGGTTATTTCTGGTGTTGTGGGTTTACAATTAAATAGCCAGGGAATCAATTGATTGAAGTAATGGGGCCATGGTGAAACTCTAAAACGAAGAAAGAAAGTTAACTTATTGTAGCTACGATTCCAACTTACAATATTAAAACCAGCACTCATGCAACTTAATCAAAATGATGTCATATGTGATCATTATTTACATAACAACTACAAATAAATTAATTGCACCAAAGGTAAATATTTTACCCTTGAAACTCAAATGGGAAAACTAACATTTGATGGGGACATGATTCTAGCATCATTCTTCCTGCACAATTGAAACATGAAGAATGCATGCTTCCAAGTAAAAATATGATGAACACCACCAAGATGGTACCAAAACCTTACACGCTCTAAAATATTAAACTATGATTGTAAAAATATGTTATTTATTCACATGAAACTTCAATTCATGAAATGTGGTATATTTCAATATATTAATAGTATAAAAACAAAAAAGGTTTCAATTTTTAAAATCATGTTCAAACTTACAATCAAATAGAGGAAAAAACACATACAGAAAACCAGATCATAATCATGAAAAAGCTACATCCTGAATTATGAAGTGTAAAGGAACTTACAAAATGTGACACTATGAACTTGGTCAAGAGCACAAGAAAAAAGATCCAGGACATGACCATAGTTGACAAGTTGTTTTGCAAGGCTGTCATAAAATTTGATAGCTTCGTGATAATGTAGAGCTAAATCCTTGTCTAGGTCTTTGTGGGAATGTACGAGCTTATATAGATATTTGGACACAATCTGCAACCAATTGAATGTCTCAAATATCTTGCCATAACAGAGAAAACATTAGGCCACAAAAACACAATCATTCTTTGACATTCAGGATCTAGATATTATTTCTACTAGTCTACATCACCAAAAACAAAAAAATTGATAACAATAGAGATTTTGAAAATGGAACTTTCAAATTTCTGGAAACAATGAAAAGGTGCATGCACACCACACAATCATAGTGACACACATGCACACACACAATGTCAAATGAAGACCCAAAGTATTACATATGTTGTTTCTGGTGACTACTTTAAGGTGGCTAGTTTTTCTGTCCCATTATTCTTTCTAATAATCAAGTATAAGAGTGAAATATCCACCTCAATCCATTGTAACACATTCAAGAACCCTGCTATGCAGCCATTTTTCATTTCTCATGATGCAAGAGGATTTGTACCTGTGCTATCAAGTCATTCAACATCCATAATTATATATACAATAAATACAAGTAATATTTGTAGTAATTTTCACTCTAAGATGTGTTCTTATGATAATGTTAGAATAGATGTTGAAAATTTCAAAACATACATGAATAATCTCCTCTTCATTTCAAGAAAAATTTATTGGAGTCACCTGAACTTGGAACAAGCCTCCCACGATCTTGAAATAGTAGCAATTAAGTCAAAAATGACTTTTTTTTCTACTACGTTGGATCGAGGGAGGTTTTCTCCAAGATTAAATCGCTCCAATAAATTATTCTCTACTAAACAAGGCCAACCACGTGAAAGTGGAAGCTCTTATGCCCCCCTCTCACATCACTCTCAATTCCCCAATACCCAATTTATATTTCATTTTTTACAAACATGAGCACAAGAAAAAATATTCAATGACTAATTAAAAATAAACTCAACAAAAAGTACGCAAGAAAACATTGAATGTGTATGGCATTAAAATATTATTATAAATTATTTTTTTTGTAACGCAACAAAATTTCCAAGTATGGTACGTCATTCATCATCTATCTTATAATAATACAATATTTTACATAATCAAATTTTCTTTTGCTTCTTCCTATTTCTAAATCCCCTAACTACATCATCAACATCATTTTTCTCTACTTGTGTTTGGTGCCTTTCCTACATAGTTGACCTAGTCGGGTACTCACGATGTCTATTCTCATGCAGTAACGGGGCATCACCTACAAAAACAAATAATATTAAATTTAAATTGATAGTTTTAAATATCATTGAATTAGTTTGGTAATATTAAAAAAAAATTGCAATGACATTATTTACTTAGTGCACCAGTTGTCACTATTGGAACCATTTGAATCGTTGCCTAGTGTTCCTCTCCGGTGGTAGGATGCTCAAGTACAACATTCTCTATTATTTAAACAAAAAATGGTATAATGACACAACCCTCAATGTATAATTAGAAAAAATCATAATTAGAAACTAATTACTGTCATGGGCCTCATTGATAGAAACACTGTCGTCTTGGTCCCCACTAGAACGATCAGGTTGTACGTGAGGACCATGTTCCGGAAATATTTCACTCTCAAACCACTACTCTACAAATGGGTTGTTTGGATCATTCAAAGTGCTTCTCCCCTGATTTAAACAAAGTTGTTAGAAATTAAATTTATGGACGAAAAAAAAAAAATTTAAAGGTTAACGTTTTACCTTATCATGCATACTGGATCTTGGGACCTGTCCCAAGCTTTTACGAAGTTCAACTAAGGCTTGATAGATGGAATGGAAAGAAATATTTCTATCTTCCTTTGTGGTTTCCATTCCAAAGTCGTCACCCTACATTGCATAATATTATGTATTTTTAATGTTATTTGATGGGATTACAAAAATGTTGGAAGACAATAAAATTAATAAGATATTTAGTTGCTTAAAATTCTTGCAGCTAATTTCAAGTAGTTGCCCTGGCCTAGCTTGTGCTGGCCTTGTTTGTCGATCCTAGATTTGGTTGCCTTCAAGGTGTCAAGAAACCTATCATCAAAATCTTGAAGTCATTTATGTAGCACACTTTTGTTTTAGACATAGAGAAAATTAAATCTATTGAATTAAATTTATAATTTACCTTGCAGGTCTAGTTGGCATTTTTTCTTGTTTCTCGGCCTTTTTATTTTTTCCATCCTCGATGAGTGCTCCCCACTCCCTCTCTGGAATTATGAGAGGATGCTCATATCTAGAGTTATTTTTCAAGTAAGTCCTATAGGTTTCCAGCGTATATTTCAGATATTGGCCAACTTCCCGGGCGACCGATGTTCTATCAAAATTGCTTGCCCCAAAAAGGCCTTCTAGATAATCTAGAAGTTCTTTTTTCAGGTTGGAATTCTAGGAATTCCACCTTGTGCATGTGGTTGGGCCAAAAATTACCAATGAATTTCCCTCCAAGACCCTATAGAAATCATTGTTTCCTACACAGAAAAATATATTATCATTAATTTAAAAATAATAATCATGATAAAATATGTTTTAGATAGAGTACATGAAATAGTTAAAATATTAAAACTCACTTGGGAGTTGTATTTTCTTAATAGGAAAAATTTCATTGTTCACCAAAAACGTGCCTCGAATGGTCCCTATAGAGGTGACACGTGTAGCTCCAAGAAATGTAATCATAAATTTAGCCATATAACGCTCATCACTGCCACCACGTTAAGTGGTTGGCTGTGTGTCTTCTTGGGGGTGTGTTTCTTGGCTGCTACCTAAAGGCATATGAGGTGTACGAGGGGCTTCCTCAGGAATCTCTTACCTTTGTGTCCCACTACTACCAACATTGGGGACAACAGGTTGTAGAAAACGCTACATACGAAAGAGTTTTTTTGTTATTTTATTAATGTAAAAGTTATAAATCAACTTATCACAATTGATCTTATTCATAACAATCAAAATATCATTTTGATTTTTGGTTATTACCTCATATGTCTGAAGCTGGGTTATAACTTGTAATATCTTTTGTTTTATTTTAGGTGTTTGAGGCACAATGTCTATCAAACGCTCAAGTTTTGTAAGCCTCTCTCATAAAACAATAATAAATCCAAAAATAAAATAAATATTAAAAGTTATGAATTTATGCCTAACTCTTTAGATTGGGTTGTTCCTCTAAGATAGGAGTTAGTTTAGGTAGCTCCTATATTGGTGTGTGTTTGGTTGAGAAATTATCTCAACCAAGGTGTCCAAGATAGCACGCACTATCTTGAGACACAATGTCCTCATCTATTTAATTGTAATATTACATTATTTTAATAATATGAAAATATGTGAGGAAGTCGTGAGGCTGAAGCCTTTTCCACCAATGTTTTGTCTCTGGTTTGTTATGTGTGTTTTATGTATTCTATGAGTTGATTTGATTTTCAATATGTGGTATCAGAGCCACGGTGATGCTACGTGTATGTGAGTTTTTTAAAGAATGATCAAGCAATCTGCGTAGAATTTATGCTAGAGCACCCCTTCATTTGGCACTACGATGAGTTTTCTGGACTGTGCGTGGTCTATGGAGTATTAAGAGAATTTCATTCAATCCAAGTTGTGAAGCGTGGATGGAAGTGCATACGTTGCCTGTCTATTTGCATGCCACATGCTCCTGCACCGATTGCAGATGTACAAGCTTGAAGGCATAGTTCCTCATGAGCAGCGTAAGAATTTTTTCTACCTGTGAGGAAGCAGTGAGGATCTCCAATGTTTTTTGAAGGATGATTACATGTATATTTTATGGAACATGACTGCACTTTCTTATACATAGATTCAATACTATGCAAAATATCTCACCTAGACCATTTCAAAGTGATTTGTTTTTAGTTTTTGAGGAGGGGAAACTTGGATAATATCCAACCCCGTGAAGTTGAGCGAATGTGCTCAAGGAGGATTCAGAGAGAGCTTCGGTTGCTTGCTGGAAGTGAAGTCGATCGCTGGTTGGAGAACCTATAATAGGCAACTCCACAGTCCCATCTAAACTGCAATGACACTGGTTTTATGTTTCAGATTATGGCATAGATCCAACTTGTTCCATCGACACAAGGCACCGACATGTAAGGTCATCTTGACAATGATCAAAGAGGTGAGTGAGTACACCATGTCTGGTGTATCTGTCCCATGAGGCGTTGAAATTAATCTCAAAGGAGGCGATTGAACATTCAAGGCACAGGTTCAAGCATTAAAAAAAATGAGTTTTGACATTGAGGAGACATTTTAATACAAGTGCATCTTGAAATTGTATAGTCTCTTGTTATCCACCAAGAGTCTTTGTGACATATTTTTTTCTATCTAAGATGAACAGTTGTATTAACACTTGAATTTATGTTATCTTCTCCCCTTCAACAGGCTGTTTGGCCATAATAAGCACATTCTCCACAATCAGATCCAACCCAATTTCAACTAGGATATCCCCTGATTACCTTAGGCAATCCTCATTTTCAATCTGTTGTCCTTTATTTTTCTAGCTCCTAGCCTAGCCATTCAAAAGGTTGAGTTCGGAGAGAAAATTCTTTGTTTTCTGAATTCATTTTATTCAACATAACAATAATACAAGGAAATTGCATTTTCTTTTTAAATCCACAATGGAAAGAAAAGTAGCTCATATTTTCAACATTGGAAATTGATATACACACATCAATGATGTAGGGATGAACTGCAGGAACGAACTGTTATGTCTCCATTAATCGCTATCCACATCAATTTCTTTATTGAAAGCTTCTTCACTTGAATCCTCAAGAATTCAGTTGTCTCCATTTTCCCCATAACTTTCACGAAATTGTGATTCATATGTTTCTCCTTCTTCATGGAACTTTGGTTCATATGCATCCACCTCTTCTTCTGGACTCTGTTTCTATAAAGGTTCATCCTCGAAATCGGAGTAAGCATGTTTCCTTCGTGCTTTCTTTGCTGGTGAAGCATTCATCTCTCCATCATTGGAATCTTCCAAACCTACAGTAGCAAGAAGGTCTTCAAACAGTTATGCAATCAAGAATAAAGATGAGGTTGAGCATGTAGCGAAGGCAACATTCAACACACGAAGGATCAATGTCGCTGGTGAGCATTATGAACAGTTTCAAGTGTGTTTTTAATCTTCCATTCAATTTTTTCAAGTGAACGTACACTTCACTTTTTCATTTACTAAAGGGACTCATTAAAATTATTTGAAATGAGAATTTAAAATAATTGTTTTTTAAGTTTTATAAAAACACTGAGACGTGCAAAGATAAGTGTGATTATTCAACATTTTCTCACTCAAAATTTTAAAGGGGCTCACGTAGACACTTTCAAGAAATTGAAAAAGTGTAAATTCATATAAGTGGAAATTTCTAAGGTTGGGTGAGAGAGAATAAGTGGAGAGATGATTAGTGTGTTTTAATGTTTTTTTTTTTTAAACGTGAGTAGTGAGGGAATTAGGAAAAAGGAGTGGATAACATATTTTGGGAGTCATAAGGGTGCATATTGGAATTGATTTCCTAATAAGGTTGATTTTTGATATATATATATATATATAAAATTGGAGTGATAAAGTGCATTAAATTTTGTACATTTGAGAAATAAGGTGAGGAGTGATAAATGTAAAACTTTTTTATTATTATTTAAGGAGTATTAAGGTGTGAGAGGATTTTTTCCTTGTAGTTTTTTAAAGTAATAAGGATATTTTACTTTTGTAATTATTGAAGTGATAAGTCGAATGTCGAAAGTAATTTTGTGGAGAAATAAGGTGCATATTTTGTAAGTTTGGAGTGATAAGTTTTTAAAGGAAAGCTTATTGTTGTAGGAGGTTGAGTCAGTTTTTGAAGACATTTTTTCCAAGAACTTCTTGAACTTTGATTCCATGAAGATGTTGTGAAACTGAACGATTATGTACTCCAATTTTTAATAAAGCATATATTTTTGTGGTGATTGTGTCCTAGATCTGCCCAAAATTGAATAAGGGGATCTTAGGTACACCATGTGTGTGTTTATGATGGCGTGTGTTTTTATGGCTTCATGACATTGCTTATGATTTGTGTCTAGTTTTGACACATAAATGATCTCATTTAACACATACATAATTTCAATGCAAGCAAGCACAAGACATGTAACAAAGTAGTTGCAAGGAAGGATAATTAAACTCAACACATGCATCTGCGCCACTACAACACATAATCAATGATTATCAACATCAGCATTCTACCTCAACAAGCAAATTCACTTAATACAATCCAGTTAATGTGTTTGAAAGCACAGTCTACATCAACATTCTTGCACATAAATTTAATAATTTGTAATCTGAGTTGGATTGTAAGGGTGCACTTTCGGTTGAAACTGACACCCAAGTTTTGAGTTGATAAAAAGTCAAGAGCATCAATTCTCTTCAACTAAGTAAAATTAAGACAAGTGAATTCCTTTTTATATGTGAGTCATTAAAATCATTGTAAACTTTTATGGGTGCATTTTAGACAGTGTTCGACACCCTTCATTTAAAATACAATCAAGTGAGAACATAAAGTGGGTAAGTTTTAACTCTAAAACAAGCAACAAGTTCACATATTATGCAAGTGAGTCTAAGTATTCATTCAAGTGAGCATGAAGTAATAAAGCAAGTGAAGCGAGCATTCAACAAAAGTGATCATCCTCAAGCGAGCATGAATTCAAGAGTTCAGTCAAGAAAGTTCTATAACTCTAGCAAGTGTTCCAAGCAAGCACAATAAGCAACAAATCAAGCGAGCGTTCCATTCAAGCCACACAACAAGCAAGCTTGTGATTCAAGTAACAAATTCAAGTGAGATAGTTTAAAGCACGACATCTATGACAAGTGAGCCTGAACTCAAGAGAGCGAGTTCAGATGGTGCAACACATCTAGCTGATAGAATTTCTTCACAAATTGATCTTATCAAGTGCTGAAGACATGGTGCAAATTAGCAAAGACATTCTTGCTGATCTTTCATGGCATCTACAACAGACAAATGAAACCATTTAGTTTCTTCAACTGGAGTCGCAACTACAAAGAAATGAGTTGCAAGAGAAGAGTGATGCTTCCAAGTCTTTGAACCATCCAGATGATAAGTCATTCATCCAAACAGCTTCAAGTGTCAAAATTGTTCCAGTTTAACTTTCTTGCAAGCCAATCATCAAGCCATGGGAAGAAATCCAAAGTAACAGAAATCGACGAGGCTTAGGATATGTCCAAGATGACACCAAATTGCATATTCCCAATTATTCAAAACCCATTAAGTTTGTGAATGCAAGATTTCTTGAAAAAATCACCTTAGCACGTTCTGAAAAAGTTTCAAACAAACAAAAATGCATGCCACCCGAAGTTGTAGTAAAACCGAAATGTCCTCATTGTCAAAGAACTATTCATATGGAAGATTAGTGTTTTGATCTCCATCCTTGTTGCCATTGTGGCAAACCAAATCATTCATCTATGAAATGCTGACCAAAAACAATCAGCCAGATTGAAGATAAATTATGAATGGATTGATCCTTGGGAATGGTCATCCACAGTCAAAATATTGTATCAGTTCTAAAACCGAATAAAATCACATCTAGTGCAGCCGACAGTGAAAATAAAATGGTACTCTCATGCAATTGAACAGGGGAGTACACCAGTGCAACACTCCTACACATGAAGGGAGGGAGTTCAGGAATAATTTTCAGTGGATTGTCTCTCCTTTCAGTTGACAAAGGGGGGAAAATTTCAATGAAATTGACGGTGGTTTTCAGACTGAAAGTCTTGACAAAAACAACAAAATCAGCCGGTGGACATCTTCATTAGCGAGTGTGAAGTTGACAGCAAAGCAACGGTTAGCAGTTTTTAACATAGCAAAAGCAACAATGAGTTGTTTTTGACATCATCATCCAATAGGCGTTCAACAAATTTTGTCAGTGGACAAAGGATGATGATTTCGCGCAAAGGACAGATGGATCCTTTTGCAACTTGGCATGTGATGGAGTTGTCAAGCGAAATTTAGAGATGAATCAGACATGCAACTGACTCATGGTCTCTTCAGATTGTAGTTTTCTCAGCACCCAGCTTTGGTGGTTTTTTAGGCAATGTTTTTGAGGATCAACATGAGAACTTGGAAGATGGTTCCTTGTTCTTATTTTTTATTTATCATTGAAGAGGGGAATGTTAGCCTCTCTCATAAAACAATAATAAATCCAAAAATAAAACAAATAAAATAAATATTAAAAGTTAGGAATTTATGCCTAACTCTTTAGATTGGGTTGTTCCTCTAAGATATGAGTTAGTTTAGGTAGCTCCTATATTGGTGTGTGTTTGGTTGAGAAATTATCTCAGTCAAGTTGTCCAAGATAGCACGCACTATCTTGAAACACAGTCTCCTCATCTATTTAATTTTAATACTACATTTTTTTAATAATGAGAAAATATGTGAGGAAGCCGTGAGGCTGAAGCCTTTTCCGCCAATGTTTTGTCTCTGGTTTGTTGTGTGTGTTTTATGTATTTTATGAGTTGATTTGATTTTCAATAAGTTCCTTGTTTGTGTTTTGAATCTTTTTTCATAGGAAAACAAATTTGGACTTGGGGATGAATATAAATCTTCCTCATTGAGGGAATCATGATGCTCACCATGGCTAGAAATCTACATATTTGAACAAAATTAACATTATTTAAATTATGTAAACAATAAAAATACATGAATATAGAGCAAGGTTGGAACTTTACATGTTCTTCAGTTGGCCCCTTTCCACGATCGTCCCGCCACATTATAAAATAATAAGAACCAAGAAATATATAAAAAAAAATTGTTAAACGTAAAGAAACTAATATGAAAGAAAAATTGTTATTTGGTTACCTGTCTTGGGGTTGTTCCTATACCACAACTAGTCTGCCACATTGCAATAAAATTAGAAATGCGAAAACTTGAAAACAATATCTAATTTGAAGGCATGAAATGAAAACTAAAATAATTTCTAAATTTACCTTTATAATACATAAACTTTTTGAATTAAAGAGTACAAATTTTCCATCAAATGACATTCGAGTTTAAAGAGAATAAATAGTAAATCAGAGATATTATGAAATTTCCTTCTCTAAGTTTTCTGATTAGCATACAAAAAAGAAAGTTAGAGGCGCATTTGAAGGAAACACATAGATATTTTCCATTTCCTTTCATCTAACCCATAAAAAAAACAAAAAAACAAATTTAAAAACAAATTCCAGTTACTTATGCATGTGTTTCTTGTTGGCCGCAAATATTCATTCCAAGGGTTCCCTTCTTCATTTAAAATTTCAAATTTTTTTCGCCTGAGAAAACATAATGTCGTTGTAACAAAATAAGAATAGAAATTTCCATGTATGAAAATAATTTTTCGAGTTCACAATTATGAATTTAAGAACAACAAACAAACATTAGAATGACATATATGAAAAATTCCATCATACATTTCGTCAAAAGGTTATGATACAACCTTATATATTTCGGGTTATACACAGAGTTTTAAAATATTCAGAGTAGGATTTGCAAGGATAACTATTGGATAGATGAAAAAGTTTTAGAAAATTCAGAGTAGGACTATGTAGGGCCATATTTTATGCTTGTATATAATCCCAAAACTTGGTAGGGGTAGGATATAAATATCATACAAAATGTTCTTTTAGTCAATTTATATTAGAGTCTTGAATGTCTGTCTGATTAAATATGGTCTTGCATCAATGGGAAGAATAATCAGGTTATCTTTTTCCAAACACGTTATCTGGAAACTGATAACCCTTCTTCACTCATTATTTTTTGGAAATTGATAACCATTCTTCACTCATTAATTTATGGCATGACCAAATAGAATAACCTATCAACTTATCAGATACACAGATTGAGACCTTCAAAATGATTTTTCAAGAGACAGAAATTCCTATCAGAGTATAAGCAGATGTTTAGAGTTGAAAATTTCCATCAAGGGAGTTCACAGTAAGGAAGGGTTATTAAACATCCCTCTTAGAAGAAGTGAATATATGAAAAAAAAAATTCAATAAAAAAATTTGGCATCCAAAGTGTTGGATTAGGTGGCAACCTTATATTGCAACATGGGAGAGAATATTTTTTCAGGAGAACCTCTAAGGCACACATGTATCCACGGTCCTACATATTCAAGACACTCATAAGAGAATGGAGTTAAATGAAAGTTCCCCTGATGGATATAGCCCAATGAAGGTCTGCTTGATAAACGAAGACAACACTCATATCCTCCTCCAATGCCCCTTTGCAATACAAGTGTGGAAGTGTTTGGAATTTTTCCTGGTGAATAGTACTCCTGAGTCCTACGATGAATGTGACTCATGTTATTTAGAATGGCATAAGGGCCCTTGGAAATCCTCAAATGTGATTTCCTTTTAGCAAATGACCCCTGCTAATTAATTAACAAAGTGCTAATCCAAACCTAGGTCATGTTCTTGGGGTAGTTTGATAGCCCTTGCTCATGGTGATTCTCTATTGACCATTGACCCTTGAACAACACATCAAAATTGATAACCTATTTATCAAATCAATATACCACTTGGATTGGCTTCAATAAACCAAGTTTTTCATTAAAATAGACTAAAATGCATACTACCATAAAATTCCAATCAACCTCAATGACATTTTTAAAACAACCTTTAAGATAGGGGGGAGGACATGATCAAGACTTTACTAGGCATTTAGGTATGAATTAATTGTCATGTTTCTTCTCTCAAGTCCTAGCCAATTCCCCAATACATTTCACATGTTTGATGAATAATTTCCATAGAGCATTTTTTGACACATTTGTCAATGAATATTTTAGCAAACTTGGGAATAACGTGCCAATTTCCAAAACATTTGAAGGAATTCACAGATCTACAGTTAAGATGTTCAGAAACCCTAATCCAAACAAGAATAGTACTTAAGATTCGTAACAAGACTACTCAAGAGTAGATCATATCAATAATAATGCACACGAGAGAGAGAGAGAGTGGGTGAACCCATGGATAAGAAATATATGTTGCATGTAGGGTAAAGAATCATGCTTGTACACTATATATTCACTCACAATATCAATACAAGATGATGTTACAAACGAGTCACGAGTTATGTATTTATGCACAAATCATGAGGTCATGCATCTAGCTCCATGAGGCTAGTTACGGTCCTACACAAATGCTTGGGCCAACCTAAGTCCCCCTAAATAGTATTAAATAATGTTCACAAGGTCAACACTTAAGCGATAACCTAGTGATGCAATTAATGAAAGCACTTTGCCATAAATGATCTCATGTGAATATTACCATCATTCCAACAAATTGTGCACTAACACTTTTTGGGCATGGATTTCCACTGGACATAGTACTTGAATGAGTTGATGAACATGCAATAGTATGGAGGACACAATAACACAGGAATGAATCCTCTAGTACAAAGGATGTTGTCAAGAAACCTTTCGCAGGGAACCTAATTTGTTCCATTTTTTGGAAGTATCAACATTTCAGATCGTAGTGGGCGAGGCATATCTCAACCAGGGTTTGGATATTATAAAATATGTAGGCTCTCTTGAGATCATAGAAAAGCAGCCATGGTAGATCTCCTTGCTTATATAAGGAGGGGAAACCAATATGGCCACCCCTTGGCTCCACGGTGTATGATTCTTGGAGTATAATTTTATTTTTTTGTTATGGTATGTAAGATGTGTTTCCAATAAACATTATTCATTATATGGATTTTATTTGTATACATATAAACTTTTAAAATTTAAAAATATCACTAAAAAAACTATGAGAATTCTCTCCCTCTCTATTAAATTGATTAATGAAGAATTATCAAAAGGTGTGTGACTTCATCATGTAATTTATCTTATCAGCATATTGGTAGCAACCGGAAGAAGAGACACCTATATTAGAGCATAAACTTTATACTAAATCAACAATTTTCTGCACAAATCATGCCCAATGTTACCATTTTCAGTGTTGTTCCGACGCTTAGCTCAGGGATTTAAAAATATTAAGTCATAGTGAAATCTTCATCTATATGTTGTTTTGTTGTTACAGGACTGCTATATTCGAAGGACTGAAAAGGAAACATGTCACACAAATATCTAGTTTATGGAAGAGAGTTGAACTCATAATCCTTCCTTAGTGGCATGGTGTTGAATTGTGTCACTTATATGGTCATGAAAACGTGTAAAAAAAAATAGTGTATCAAAGACATCAGCATAATTGGATTAAAATAAATGACCATAAATTTGAGTAAAGATTTGAATTGGTATGATTGCTAAATCTTAGAAAACAACATTGGTAGACGAGAAGAAAAAAGACCAGGAAAAAAAATAGGATCAAACTCTTTTTTTTGAAATATGATAGTTTCAAGAACCTTACAACCTAAAAATAACAAGTGAGAAACAAAACACATTATCATAGTGCTATATTACCCTAGACAAACCAGGATTTCAGATATTCATTAACTCTCATATTTACAAAGAAACCAGAAACATTTATCTTAGAAGAGAGATGAACGTATATTCAAGTTGAATGAAACCAAAAGCATCCCACCTCAGAATGTATAGATGGAAAAAAATATAACATGAATGTAATAAAGGAAAACACTCGATCTTCTCCTTGAATGAGATTAGAAATTTCTGGCACACACATGGTGAAAATTTGCAACATAAGATTTATTTAATGGAAAGGAAATCACTTCACAAACAATGACAGGAGGTGGAAAAATGATAAATGATCATACTACCAAACTAAATTGAAAATATTTTCTTTGGAATAATTAAACCATGTGTCTTTATGGTGTGGCTTTACATTTACTATTAATAAATTTCACATAAAAGTTAATTCCCCCTTAAGAAAATGGTGAAAAAGCCATGCACCCTACAGGGCTTTGGTAACAAGCGCTATACTAGAATGAACCTAATAAACTTCATTAAATACTTATGCGCAAAGAGCCAAGGATATCAATAGAATAGGAAAATATATATTTACTTATTGAGAAATCATTACAGTAAAGTTTCATTCTCTTTGCCTCATAAATCCACACTTCCTGTCCAAGTATATTAGGAATGAGCTTGGAAAGAACCCTGTAGTAAGTGCACTACAACATTTGTCTATTTCTTTAGGGACTTTAAGTTGAAATCGTTCTCTATTTCCCAACTGAATTCCATGGAGTAATATAGTATTTACACAAACTAAATAGATCCCAACATGATCAGATGCATGGATCAAGTTTTCAATCACCAATAGCATTTAGATTGTGCTTCATTTTTCATAGTTGGTTGCTTATACAATAATGGGATGAGGATATGGGTGCGTTAACCTATCAGATACACATAGGAAAACCCAATTGCCAGAAATTTTGAAGGAAAAATATACATGGTTGAAAATGTTTTGGTCCAGATAAAATAAGCTTTGGTTGAATTAGTTAAAATGTCTCTATCTAAAATATGCAAATAACTAAAGGAGACAAATATTTTGAAGTCTTTTAAAACCCCCTACCAATCAACCTCCCTTATCAAAGTAGTCACCATTCCTTAGGATCCCATCACCACAACGGTAAATATAAATTTTTATGGGGCATCCAAAAACAATCCCAGGGTATCAAGGGTTAGTTGTGTATTAAATGATATTATAGTCTTGGATATGTTAAGAATATTGGATCACTTTCCCTTCATATTGTAGGGTTCTACACTTTTTTAGCTGCTTTAGAAGGTAAGGCGGTAAGGTTCTTCTTGGGAAGGATCGGTAAGGCGGTTCTTCTTGGGACTTGTAAGGAGGTAACGAAGTCTAGGTTGAGTTCTGCACTTGGGAGGGAAGGCACTACATTCATCTGTTCTGATATCCAGGGGAAAAGGCCCTCCATTTACAGACTCAACCGTTATCTATTGGTTGGGTGGGTGGGGTTTATTCAGTAAAAACTTGAGTGGAGATCTATTGATCTTGTGCTATCTCCTCAGTTAGGTTGTTAAGGCTAGTGGAAATTATTGTAGGCCACGAAGGAATGAAGTGAATTTAGAAATCTACCCGTGATAAAAAAAAATTCAAGAAACCCCCAATTATTCTCAATGGTCTACTTTAAAAAAATGATAGAGGAAAATTTTCTAGTCTAGAGAGAACAAGACTTCCCATTCATATTATTTATTAAAATCTGAAAATTATTCTACTTCATTGCAGCCGGAGGAGCATGTTGTGCTTACCCCATACAGTGAGTCAGAACTCTTTGTGGATAATACATCATTTTTGCACAAGAAATGGATTTTCCATTGTCTCCACCACCGATGAGACAGAAAAAACCTTATAAATCAAAGTATAGGTAACAGGGAGTTCAAAAAATAACCTTATAATTTGCAACCATCACTTTTTCCTCAGAAAAAATAGATCTTGAACCCAGTGGACATTGTTAGTAGGCTTGGAGATTCTTCGGACCTTGATGCAACAGAGGAAGGGTCAGTCATCCACAGAAATTTCTTGAATACCCCTTCCGATCATGACTCCATAGAAAAATAAAGATATTTCTTCTTTGCTATGAGGCCCATCCTCGACAGTAGAAGCAAGGCTGAACCAAGCAGTGGCGGCCGAGAAACAACCACAATATGTATGAATCCTAGAAACTCAAGAACAAACCATTTTTTCCGCTCAACCCACAAAATCAATATATTGTCTCGTGTGAGAACTTATAAGAAATATGTCACTGAGATTAGAAAAAGTGCTAAGTATTCTTAAGATGGAATGAAATATTGGAGGAATATGGCACTGTGTCTTTAAGACTTTTACCTCAAATTATTAAATTTTATATATAGACCTCACCCACTTCACTGGTGTGTAGTCATTGTGTACCGATGTAAGCTAGCAGAGTGAGTGGGAAGGCAATGAACAACATTACTCTCATATGATATGTACCTTGATCCTTGTGATATGTGATGTCTTTTGTTATATCTTTTATTATATTTTTTAATTATATATATTTTTATTAAATTGTATTTTAGTTTTTAAATTGAAAATTTATTCTGTATATATGTGTGTGCGTGTGTGTGTGTGTAAAGTTTTCAAATTATAATAATAATTCCTTTTTAAAGTTTTAACTTTTCATTAATCAAATTATAATTTTAAGAAAGCATTTTAGATGTAATTTTTCATTTATTTCATAATTGTTTTTGCTATTTTAACTAAATTTAGTGATTAGAAAATTTTAATTCATTAATATAGTTTTTCATCATGTCATTAGATAACACTATTACTATAGTTTAGAGCATGGTTTTCCTCCGAAGAGGTCCTAAACATGTGACCTCTTAGGAGGAAACACATGCTCTAAATTGTAGTAAAAAATAAAATCGAGCAAACGAGGGAGGCACAAGGGAGAAAACAGCAAACGAGTCGCATGAACGTGGACAAGGAACATAGGTGGTCACAAATTTGAATTTTTTATATGACTTCCCTCATATGATCTGACCCAACCTCACCCGAACCGCCTGAATGCATTTATTTGGGCGCCCTCACACAACCCAACCTGATCCGACCCACCCGAATGCATTTCCTTGGGCACCCTCACAAGACCTGACCCTACCCGACCCGCCCGAACGTTTTTCCATGGGCACCTTCACACGACAAACCTGAATCGACCCGCCCGAACACGTTTCCTTGGGTGCCCTCACATGACCCGAATCGACCCAACCCCAACACGTTTCCTTGTGCGCCCTCACATGGCCCAACCCGACTCAGCCTGCCTGAACTCATTTCCCTGGGTGTTATCAAATGGCATGACCTGACTCGACCCGACTGTGTTTCCTTGGGCGCCCTCACATGACCCGACCTTCCTAAATGAAGGCACAAGGGAGAAAACGGAAAATGGGTCACATGAACGTGCACAAGGAACATGAAGGGTCACAAATTAGAATTTTTGATACGGACTCCCTCACACGACCTGACATGACCTGACCCGAACGTGTTTCCTTGGGTGCCCTCACACTACACAACCCGACCTACCCAAACGAAGTCATAATGGAGCAAACGAAAAATGGGTCACACGAACATGCACAAGGCACACAGGTTGTCATAACTTAGCATTTTTTATATGAACACCCTCAAATGACCTGACCTGAACCACCCAAATTTGTTTTGTTGGGTTCCCTCACATGACATGACCTGATCTAACCCACCTGAACGCGTTTTCTTGGGACTACCACGTTCCACCCTTCATCTGACGCCCAAACAGTCCTTATTTTCTACGTTCTAGCAATGGAAGAGGGTCCTCCTATTATGTTGTTGTTATGGGTTTATTCCAACCCAAAACAACCCTGCATTAGCATTGTTTAGAGGTGGTATGGTCTGTGGCCAACCACAGTCCTCTTCCTATGCTCAGGGGCCACTCAAAACAGAGATCCCTCCATCATAAACTTATCCAGGTGGATATTGGTGGCCACACGCCTATTCCACTTGGACCCCCACAATTGTTTCTTTCAGTTTTCTTAATTCTAGCACAATTTATTATTTTTTGCAGTTTTTCAGGTCTTGAATTTCCAGAGCTATTTTGAGGCCCTAAACAACATTTTTTGGGAAAACCATGGCCAATTTTTTGACAATTTTTGGGCACTCGAAAGTTGTAATCCTCGGATATATCTTTCTAACAAGGTATTTTTCATGTCAAATGAAGATCGTATGCCAAAGTTACGTCCACGGGAAGTTGATGCACCAATTTACCCAAACGAGGCCCATAGTTTTGGCGCTTCATTTCCTAGGGTTAGGTTTCTGGATGTTTATGGTTTTCCAATGTTTCTCAATAATAAATACGCCTTCGAGCCTCATTGTAACATAATTTTAGAGGAATGTGTCTGCCACATCTCTTCTCAAAGATAAGCTACCAACGCCCGAGCTAATTTATTTCCATTCTGTATGTAAGAATATACTAGTCTTTAATATTAATGAAAGGAATTTATATTTTTTTTGCATCTTTATGTCCATGTTTATATTTTTATTCTGTGGCATTCCTACATAAATTTGTATCAGTGGTATCAGAGCACTCTAGTCTTTCTCTATTTTTCTTTGCATGTCCCCAACAAGGTAATGGTATAAGGAGTTAGGGATCAATTTGGTTGAACCCTTGCAATATCATCCTCACAAACCCCAAAGGCCACCCATGGAAAACAAAATGAAAGATGAGGGAGCAAGAGATCCTATCAAAATATTTCTTAAGGAGGCCCTCGAGAAACAGAGGAACACAATTATGGATAATTTTTCCCAAATCCTTTGGCACATGCCCAGAAGTGACACATCTTCATGTGGCAGCCACTCTGGAGGCACCACTTCATTTAAGGTACAAGTCAACTTTGAAATTCCCATATTTGAAGGCCAGATAGATGAATATGTCATAGATAAATGTTTAAATTTGTTGGAAGGATATTTTTTTGTTCATGATTTTTCCAATAGGGAAAAGATTACTTTTTCACTCCTGAAAGTCACCCCCCACATCAAGGATTGGTGGGAAACCTAATATGAGCAAAAGAAAGAGGGTGAACCCTCACTATTCTCGGTCGCATCCACTTGGAATTATTTCCGAGACACCATAAAGGAGCAATATTACCCTGTCGGGAGCTATGAAGACAAGTACATACAATAGACTACATTGTGGCAACAGAGGTATGAAGATGTGCATGAGCTAACAAATATTTTCCATACCCTGCGCACAAATTTGGGTATTAAATATTTATAAAAACATTTGGTTCTCAAGTACTGCAGTTGTTTGAAAAAATACATTCAAGAGGAAATGGAGTTCCTGGACATCTTCTCGCTTGGTGCAACATACCGATATGCTACCAAAATTGAGCATAAATTAAAGCAGAAGAAGCAATACTTTGGATCTATGAACCCAAAGCAGAACAAAGGCTCCCCCAAGCCATAGAGAAAAGGACAATGCCTGACTGGGACCCCCCAGGAAACTCCTCAAAGTCGCAATCGAAAGGTGATGGGAAGGCAAAGGACACCGGTAAGTGGTGTGAGTTACATAAAATCCCCTCTCACAACACGCATGAATTTCACACAAAGAAGGCGCTAGTGGCCGAGCTGAGAGACTCAAAGACAGATGCATGTTCTAATTTTGAGTTAGAACCTGACAAGGGAAATGACAAGGGTAAGGATTTCATTGACATAGAATCCACTATAGAAATAGCCACCACCAAGCTCCAAAAGGTGGAACCCAAAGATCTAGAGGAAACAGAGTGCCTCTTTAACTCATAGATGTGGGTGAAGGGCTCGCTGCTACAATTTATTATCGAAAACGTGAGCCAAAATAACCTAATTTCAGAAGAGTTCGTGAAGTTTTTGGGGCTATCAGCCATACCATACCCGCAACCATACACCATCGGGTGGATTTGCCAAGGACAAGATATCTGTGTCAGCCAGTAATGGCACCTTCCATATAGCATCAAGCCCTTCATGGATGAGGTATTATGTGATATAGCTCCTCTTGAAGTTTCTGATGTATTATTAGGCAAACCATACTTGTGGAAGTGTCATGTAGTTTAGTTATAGGTCTCACACTTTTATTATTTCTTTGGGTAATAAGTTATACAAGATACCGAAGGTAGCCCCACCTATCGACATCTCTTTGATCTCTGCAAAGAAATGAAATAAGATCATATCCCAGAATAGGAAAATTTTTTTCTTTATAATTCACTCTGAAGGTAAGGGGAATATTGTAGCCACATCCATGGCCCTCGGGAAGGGTTCCTCCATGCAGTAGAAGAAAATGGATACGATCATGGAGGAAAATAGCAACATGTTCTCCTCACATGGAGGGGTACCCTTTCACTGTTAGGTCAAGCATTTGATTGATATGACTCACAAAGAAACTCACCAATATATTTCTGATCCATTATGGAAAATGAAGAGATCAAACAACAAATCTAGGAGTTGCTACAAAAATGGCACATCCGACCAAGTTCCTCACCTTGTGGGAGCCCAATTGTAGTTGTGCATAATAAGGATGGGACCTGGAGTCTCCGCAGTTATTATCAGGAACAAAACAAATCATTGTTAGCAACATTTATCCAATCTCATTAATTGATTACCTCCTAGACCAAATCAAGGGAGACAATTATTTCATCAAGATCGATCTGAAATCTGGTTATCACCAGGTTTGAATAGAGCCCCCAGATGTATGGAAGACCTTCAAATCCAAGGAATTCCATTTTGAATGGTTGGTTATTCCCTTCGAGTTGATATATTCCCTGCTACTTTTATGAGGATAATGGATGGCATCTTGTGGCCCTTCACCAACTCGTTCATGGTTTTTTATCTGGACGACATCCTAATCATTAGCAAGAGTTGGAAAGAACACTTGCAACACATTCAGAAAGTCCTTTAAACCCTTCGTCAACACAAAATTTGTTCCAATTTGTATAAATGCACCTTTGGCATGAGACATGTCCAATATCTAGGTTACATCATAAATGAGTGTGGCATGCATGTGGATCTGACTAATATCTAAGTCCTTCGGTATTTTTCAGCCCCGACCACTCTAACAAAGCTTCGCAACTTTTTGGGCCTTGCAAATTTTTATTGGAGGTTCATGTTGGTATTCTCCCATATCACTTGGCCTTTGAGTCAGATTAATAAGGACGACGCGAAATAAATTTTTTCCTGGTCCGAAACCCAATAGAAGGTGTTCGTTGAGTTGAATCACTGCCTCTTCTCTACACCGATACTCACACTATGAGACCTACAATATCCATTTGAAATTGAGATAAACACCTCTAACTATGTTATTGGTGTAGTTCTCACCCAACATGGGCATCCAATAGCCTATAATAGTGAGACACTTTTCGATGAAATTATAAAGTACCCCACCTATGATAAAGGGATGAATTCCATCATGTAGGCTTGCTCGCAATCAAAGCATTACATTCTGTGGAAGGAGAGAGTCATCCACATCGATCATAAACCTCTTTAGTTTATACAGACACAAGGAAAGTTATAGAATGATCACCACCAGAAGTGGTCTATATATATGCAACAATTCCACTTGAACATTAAATACATAAAGGGAAACACCAATCATGTTTCAGACTACCTGATTTGGTCCCCAGTTGCATCGTTGACTACTGTTATCAACTCTTGTAGCCATGAGACCTCTGGATGGCCGCAATTGTACAAAAATGATCCGTAGTTGTCTTCCACATACCATATGCCAATAGATGGAAAGAAAGTTACTGATTTGCACCTCCATGATGTATTATTATTCTACCTGGGCCACCTTTGTGTTTCTTCAAGTGAGCGTGCCAAGCTAATTTTGGAGGTGTATGACAGTCAGATCGCAGGACACGTTGGTGTGTTGAAAACTATGGTTGTACTACAAAAGTAATTTTATTGGCCAAAAATCTGACTAGATGTTGGTAAATATATCAGATCTTGCACTACCTACACCATCGCCAAGAAAACCATCGAGAAGCATGGCTTGTACACTCCTCTGCCTACTCCCAACTAGGCTTGGGAATCCATATCCATGGAATATATGTCTGGCCTCCCTTATACCAAGCACGGTGATGAATATATATTTTTGGTCGTAGACAAATTTTCTAAGATGGTTATATTGGTGACCTACAAGAAGAGCATCACGACAGAGGACACTACAAAAATCTTATTTGAATGAGTATGGGTACATTTTGGGATCTCAGAGACCATTATATAAGATTGGGATAGTAGGTTCCTGAGTGCATTTTGGTCAAGCCTATAGACACTATTAGACACCAAGCTCACCAAGTCGACTGCATTCCATCCCCAGACTGATGGCCAGATATATGTTGTCAAAAGGATGACAGTGCACATACTCTGCATGTATAGCTCCAAGCATCCAAGGAATTGAGATGAGATCCCTCCCTATGTGAAACACCATTATAACAGAGCTCTCCATAGCTCAAATGGTCACAATCCATTTCAAGCGTGTCTAGTATTTCAACCATTGTGTTTGAGTGATGTTGCCATGCATCATGCGACTACACAGGCATAATCCACAAATGTACTCTCTGAGGATGATAAATAAAACATATTTATTCAACATATCTAGCACATTCACCAGCATGTTCATGATATCCTAGAGAAGTAAATTCCAAGTACAAGCAGTAACATGATCAACATCGAGTGCCACACAAGTTTAAGGTGGGGGACAAAGTTTGGTTCGATTTGTAGAAATCACGCGTAACCAGAGCTGATCGGAGGCTTAAAATAATTTGATATGGGCCTTACACCATTATAAAGGCCATGGGAGATAATTATTTTGAGCTCAGCATTCCCCCATTCCTTGGCCATCACCCAGTGTTCAATGTGGACTGTGTTCAACCATACTTTCCACCATTACTAGATACATCAGACATTGTAGAAAAAGTCACACCCACAGAGCTAAACCCTTAATACATAGAACAAGCCACAAATGATAAGATAATGTACATGAAGATGAAGAACACTCGCGAGCAGGAGATCCAGCTGTATCGGGTTGTCAGAACTGGCCAACTCTTGCACCAAGGAAAGTGGCTTACGAGGGACCAAGTTCAACAGAAGTTTCCTCATCTCATGGAGAAACTCAATGCATGGGAACCATTTATTCCTAAGGGTGTACGATTGATCTAGGTGGATATTGGTGGCCACCCAACTATTCCACTTGGACCCCCACCAATTTTTCTTTCATTTTTTTTGTTTCCTTAATTATAGGATAATTTACTATTTTTGGTAGTTTTTCGGGTCCTAAACTTCCAGAGCCATTTTAAGGCCCTAAACAACGTCATTAGGGAAAATCTGGGTCAAAAAAAAGTAATGATGGATGTTAGCTTCTTGAAAGTTATATTCCTTGGATCTATCTCTCTAACGAGGTATTTTTCACATCAAATGAAGATTGTATGCAAAAGTTACATCCTCAGGAAGTTGAGGTACCAATTTACCCAAACATGGCCCATAGCCTTGGCGCTTCATCTCCTAGGGTTAGGTTTTTGGATGTTTATGGTTTTCAATTGTTTCTCAATAATAAATAGGACTTCAAGCCTCATTGTAACATAGTTTTAGAGGCATGTAGCCACCACATCACTACTCAGAGATAAGCTACCATCGCCTGAGCTAGTTTTTTTCCATTCTGTATGTAAGCATATTTAAGTCTTTGATATTAATGAAATGAAGTTATATTATTGTTGCATATATGTTTCCATGTTTATATTTGTATTATATTGTGTTCCTCCATAAATTAAAATCAGTGGTATTAAAATAGTCTGCATTTTCTTTGTTTTTCATTCCATGTCCCTAATGAGGTTAGGGTATAAGGAGTTAAGGCTCGATTTGGCTGAACCCTTGCAAGATCAGCCTCGCAAACCACGATGACCTCCCATGGTAGACAAAAATAAAGATGAAGGAGCATGAGATCCTATCAAAATATTGCTCGAGGAGGCCCTCGAGAAACAGAGGAATGGGATGATGGATAACTTTTCCCGGATACTTTGGAGAATGCCCAAAGGCAACACATCTTCATCCGATAGAAATTATGGAGGCGCCACTAGCTTTAAGGTAAAATTTAACTCTGAAATTCCCACATTTGAAGGCCAGATAGATGAAGTGTCGTAGATAAATGGTTAAATGTTTTGAAAGGATATTTTTCTGTTCATGATTTTTCCAATAGGGAAAAGATTAATTTTTCACTTCAGAAAGTCATCGCCCATGTCAAGGACTAGTGGGAAACCTACTATGAGAAGAAGGACAAGGGGGAACCCTCACTATTCTTAGTCGCACCCACTTGGATTTCTTTTTGAGATGCCATCAAGGAATAATACTACCCTCTTAGGAGCTATGATGACAAGTACATACAATGGACAACGTTGGGGGAGCATAGGGATCAAGATTTGCATGAGCTGATAACTATTTCCCATACCCTATGCACAAACATGGGTATCAAATATTCTGAGAAAAATATGGTTCTCAAGTAATGCAGTTTTTTTCAAAGATACATTCAAGAGGAAATGGAGTTCCTGGACATCTCCTAGCTTGGTGCAGCATACCATTATGCTACCAAAATTGAGAATAAATTCAAGCAGAAGAAGCGATATTTTGGATCTACGAACCCAAATCAGAACAAAGGTGCCCCAAGCCATAGAGAAAAGGATACATCCTGACCAGGAACCCCCAGGGAAACTCCTTGAATCCAGAAGTGAAGTGTGATGGGAAGGCAAAGAAGGACACCAGAAAGTGGTGTGAGTTCCATAAAATCCCCACTCACAACACTTAAGAATGCCGTGTAAATCAGGCACTGTTGGCCAAGCTGAGAGACTTAGAGATTGATGCATGTTATGATTTTGAGCTGGAAGCCAACAATGGAACCGATAAGGGTAAGCAGGTCATTGGTGTAAAACCCACTACGATGATAGCCATCACCAAGCTACAAAAGGTGAAACTCGAAGATCCAGAGGAGGGGGAGTGCATCTTTCAATCACAGATGTGGGTGAAGAGCATGCTGCTATAATTAATTATCAAAAATGGGAGCCAAAATAATCTCATTTTATAAGATTTTGTGAAGTGGTTTGGCCTACCGAACACACCACACTTGCAATCGTACACCATCGGGTGACTTCCCGAAGGACGAGATCTTGGCGTCAGCTAGTAGTGTTGCCTTCCCTATAACATCAAGCCCTTCATGGATGATGTATTGTGTGATATAGCTCCTCTTGAATTTTCTAATGTATTATTAGGCCAACCATATTTGTGGAAGTGTCATGTTGTGTATAATTCTTTGCCTCGAACTATTTTTATTATTTTGGTAATAATTTATATAGGATATCATAGGTAGCCTGGCCTACCATTATATGTTTGATATATGCTAATAAATGACGTAATATCATCTTACAGAAAACAACAAAAAAATTCTTTCTTATTTTCTCTCAAATTAAGGGCAAAATTATAGCCACATCCACGTCCCCTAGGAAGGGTTCCTCCACACAACAGAAGAAAGTGGATATGGACGTGAAAGAATACAAGGATATTTTCTCCTCACCTGGAAGGGTACCCTTGCACTATCAAGTCAATCATTTGATTGATATGACTCGTAGAGAACTTCTACCAAAAGGGATGATATATCACCACTCCATTATGGAAAATGAAGATATCAACTAGAAAATCTAGGAGTTGCTGCAAAAAGGGCACATCTAACCAAGTTCCTCGACTTGTGGTATCCTGATTGTACTTGTGTAGAAGAAGGGTGGGACCTGCAGGCTCTGCATTGATTATCATACACTTAAAAAAATCACTCTCTGGAACAGTTATCCAATCCCACCAATTGATGACCTTCTGTACCAACTCAAGGGGGCCAAGTATTTCAACAAGATCGATCTGAAGTTTGGCTATCACTAGTCTCTAATAAAGCCCACATATCTATGGAATATCGCCTTCAAATTCAGGGAAGGCCTTTTTAAATGGTTGGTTAAGCCCTTTGAGTTGAAAAATGCCCCTGCCAATTTTATGAGGCAAATGGATAACATATTGTGTCCCTTCACCAACTTGTTCAATGTTGTTTATCTGGATGACATCCTCATCTTTAGCAAGAGTTGGGAAGAACACTTACAACACATTCGACAGGTCCTTCAAACCCTTTGTCAACTCAAAATTTGTGCTAACTTGGAGAAATTCACCTTTGGCATGATCTAGGTCCAATATGTGGGTTACATCATAGATGAGCATGGCGTGCATGTGGATCCAACTAAGATCAAAGTCATTCAGGATTGTCCTACCCTGACTACTCTAATAAAGCTTCACAACATTTTTGGCCTTACAAATGTTTATTAGAGGTTCATGTTGGGGTTCTCCCATATCACTTGGACTTTGAGTCATATTACTAAGGGCTGGGTGAAAGAAAATTTTTCGTGGTCCAAATCCCAACATAAGGCATTCGTTGAGTAGAAGCACTGCATCCACTCTGCACTGGTACTCACATTTCTAGACCTGCAACAGGCATTTGAAGTTGAGATAGGCGCCTTCGACTATGCTATTGGTGCAGTCCTCACCCAACACGAGCATCCAATGGCGTATCATAGTGAGCACTTTCCGATACAATTCGGAAGTACCCCACCTATGATAAATAGATGTATTCCATTGTGTAGGATTATCAAAAAAGAAGCATTACATTCTAGGGAAGGAGACAATCATCCAAATTGATCACTGACCTCTTCAATTTATACAGACAAAATGAAAGTTGCAAAATGATCAACATCATAAGTGGTTTACATATCTACAACAATTTCACTTGATCATTAAATAAAAAATGGGCAGCACCAATCATGTTCCAGACAGCCTTAGTCAGTCCCTAGTTGCATCACTGACTACTAATATTCTCAACTCTTGTACCCACGAGACTTCTGGATGGCTGCAACTATAAAAAAATGATCCAAATTTCTCCTCCGTATAACATATGCTAGTATATGGAAAGAATGCTCCACATTTCCACCTCTAGGACGCATTATTATGCTACCTGTGGCACCTTTGTGTTCCTTCAAGTGAGAATGCCAAGCTGATTTTGGAGGCACACTATAGTCGGGTCGTGGGACACTTTGGTGTGAAGAAAATTGTGGTTGTACTAGAAAATTACTTTTATTGGCCAAAAATTTGACTGTATGTTGGGAAATATATCAAATTGTGCATTTCCTCTACCATCGCCAAGCCAAACATCAAGAATAAAGGCTTGCACACTCCTCTAACTACTCCCAACCAATCTTGGGAATCCATCTCCATGGAATATATGTCTAGCCTCCCTTATACCAAGCATGGTAATTACTATGTATTTGTGGTCATGGACAAATTTTCTAAGATGGTTATATTGACGACCTGCAAGAAGAGTGTCACGACAAAGGACACTACCAAACTCTTCTTTGAATGATTATGGGTACATTTTGGGATCCCGTAGTCCATTATATCATATCAGGATAGCATATTCTTAAGCACATTTTGGTCAAGCCTCTAGACACTATTGGACACCAAGCTCACCAAGTCGACTGCATTCCATCCCCACATTGATGACCAAACAAAGTTCGTTAATAGGATGATAGTGCACATACTCGACATGTACAACTCCAAGAATCCATGCACTTGGGATGATATCCTCCCCTATGTTCATCACAATTATAAAAATTTCTCCATAGCTCGACTCGTCACAGTCCCTTTCAAGTGGGTCTAGGATTTCAACCATTGTGTTCGATTGATGTTGTCATACCTCATTCAACTACATAGATAGAATCCATACATGTATTGTCTGAGGTAGATAAAGTGGCTAAATTTATTGAATGTATCCAACACATCCAAAAATAGGTTCACGACATCCTGGAGAAGTCCAATGCCAAGTACAAGTAGCAACATGATCAACAGCAGGTGCCACACAAGCTTTAGGTGGGAGAGAAAGTTTGGTTGCATTTGCAAAAAAAATCCTAACCAAAGCTCATCGGAATCTCAAACCACTCTGATATGGGTGTTACACAATTATCAAGTTTGTGGGAGACAATTATTTTCAGCTCATCATTCCCCCATTCCTTGGTCTACACCCAGTGTTCAATGTGGACCACCTTCGGCCATACTTTCCACCGTTACTGGACACGTGAGACATTGCAGAATAACACCAAACGAGAGATAAGCTTCGTGACTGCATGGAATAGGTACGAACAGTCGGACCATGGACATGAAGATCAAGAACACTCAAGCAGAATATCCATCTGTATCAGGTTTTTGAAAGCTGGCCAACTCCTGCACCAAGGAAACTGGCTCGCTAGGGATGAAATTCAACAGAAGTTTCCTCATCTCATAAAGGAACTCAATGCAATGGGGACCATTTATTCCTAAGGGGGTAGGACTGATCCTGGTGGATATTGGTGGCCACCTACCTATTCCACTTGGACCCCCACAATTGTTTCTTTCATTTTTTTAGTTTCCTTAATTGCAGCACAGTTTACTATTTTTGGCAGTTTTTTGGGTCATGAACTTTCAGAGCCATTTTGAGGCCCTAAACAACATTTTTGGGGAAAATTGGGGCCAACATAGGGAATAAAACAAATTTTTCCACTCAAAATTTGTATTCCTTGGATAGATATTTCTAACAAGGTATTGTGCATGTCAAAGAAGATCATATGAAAAAGTTACATCCTCGAGAAGTTGGTGTACCAATTTACCCAAACAGGGCCCATAGTTTTGGCGCTTCATCTCCTAGGGTTAGGTTTTTGGATGTTTATGGTTTCCAATGTTCCTCAATAATAAATACGCCTTCGAGCCTCATTGTAACATATTTTTATAGGCATGTATCTGCCATATCTCTTCTAAGAGATAAGCTATCATCATCGTAGCTAGTTTAATTTCATTTTGTATGTAAGCATATTTCAGTCTTTTATATCAATGAAGTGAAGTTATATTTATGGTGCATCTCCATATCCCTGTTTATATGTTTATTCTTTTGTGTTCTTGTATAAATTCATATCATAAACCATTCCAACAACCTGCGGTTCACCCTCATCACACTCGGCCTACCTGCAGTGGCTTGGTCCTCCATGCAATCACAAAACAACCTTCAATCTAGAAACTTTGGACCCTATTCTACCCTTTAAAACAACCCTAAACTCCTTGTTGTCATTGCCTTTGTTCCTACAGAAAAACATAACCCTTCTTCCCCTTTACACTACCCTTTCATGTGTGAGAGTTGCACCGAATTGGATCTGAGAATGCCTCAGATATCACCTTCTATTTATACCAAAGAGAAGGGCTCTTAAAACGTCACATGAATGCTTCCAAAACTATCATATGTCATCTTTACACCAAGCCAAACTTGACACACATTTGTAAACCCCATAATATAACTTCAAAAATTCATATCTCCACCTCTACAAGCTGGAATTTGACGATTCTTGAAGCGTTGGATTCTCCTTTTCGCCATCTATCATCTCATGCCATAAAATTTAGAAATGTTATCATGAAAATTCCTTAAAATCAGATTGATTCAAAACCCCATATATGGGTTCCAAGCCCACAAGTGACCCTTGCAACACTTTTCTCTCCAAACCCCGAAACTTAAGGCCTAGAGTAACTCCCATGCTACTAAAAAATCAACACTCCCTCTGAGAGAGGGAGGTACTTCCAAGACTAGGAAGTAACTCATCATCATCGTCACTACTCACAACAATCTCCTAACTCTTGGCGCTCACCTTCGCAACAATCCCTATTCTATGAACTACGCCTCTCTCAGAAGTGTCACTATCACTACTGGAAACATCCTACCTCTTCTTCTTTTCCGGTATCGCTTTCCAATATATCCATGTTTCCTTCCTCATAGATGTGGAAGAACCATTTCTCCCCATTGACTACGTTCTCTTCTTGGGCTACAAATTCTCCCTCTAAACCTCCAAGCTCCCACTAGAACTCAACTCCCTCTTAGTCTCTAGAACTTGGGCCTTCTTCTCGGGAACCTATACCTACTCCTCTAATGCCTACACCTCCACCTGCTTCTCTGGAACCTACACCTACTTCTAATGTTCCATAGGCTTTCCCGTCAGCCTATATAGACCATCCTCTCTAACTCCCAGCATGATACTATGGAGCTAGAGCCTCTAGGCTTGAGCCTTGCCTTCAGATCCTGGACAAGATCTCAAACCCATTATTCTCGATCATCAAGACATAAATCAAACTATGTATCAGTCCTCGTACAAACAATACATCATGGACCTGCATCAATCATCCTGTATCCATCCTAAATTGCAGAACACCCAATCCTCAGATCTCCAAATGACTCTTGTCACCCAACACCATGTGAAAATTTGAGTCCCATTAAGCTAGAGTCTCAAAAACCTCCTGTGACGCTGCCACATGCTTCGTCACACCATTGTTAATGTACTATCCATCCTCCTTGATAGTGCCCTGTGATAAATGAGAGATCATATAAAATTTCTCCTCTTCCAATCTCCTAGAGAGAACATCTATCTCAGCTGAAGTGGCAACATCCACAACTTTCTTTCCTTTCCTCTTCTCATCATATCCCTTCTTCATCGGACATCTTGATGAATAATGATCCATCTCGTCACAGTTGAAACACTTAAATTTACTCAAGTCCTTATTCGACATACCATTCATTCACACTGTAAGTGGCACATCCTCATCTGCCCTCTTCTTTGGATAAAGATCCTCATATCGCAACTCTTCCAAAATTAATTTTCCCCACAATCTATTCATGTCTATAAATTTCTCTCTAGCAACTATTCCTTTGATGAAGGGCTTCCATTCCTCAGTGACTCTCTTTCAAGGAAATCCTCACCATATCTCCAACTGAATTTTTTACATTGATAGCAACAATCTCATCTCTGGCCTGATACAACCTCATCAGATACAAAGTCACTCCTTCACCATTTATCATCTTTGTGGACTTCAACTTATCCTCCAACACCAATACCTCTTCTCATTCTTGTTCTAGAAAAAATTATGAATATCCATCCACATCTCATGTGTGGTGTTCTTCCCTGAAAAATGAGGTATCAGGGCATCCTTCACACCATCTAGGATGATAAATCTCACCTTCATATCCAAATATTCTCATATTTCCAGCTCCTAAGGGTCAGTTGGCTTCTTGATGAATTTATAAAAAAAATCCCTGATCCTTTTGACCTACAAGACCAGCTTGATCATTTCCTTCCAAGGAATATAGTTGGACAACCCCTCCAAACTATTCTCATACTAGGGACCTGCCCGCAACTTTGATATTGTAGTGATACCTTCACTTAAAATGTGACCAATTCCCTCTCATGTTGTACTTTTTTGCGCACAACCCTGATCCACAGAATTTGAAAGTGGATAATACACGCTCTGATACCATGTTGAATTTCCATGACCTTGGGTATAGGCTAGAGTTTTAAAATCATTGATGCTACTAAACCAAGAATCTCAACTAGAACTACTTTACACAACAGAAAAACAAAGTAGTAAATCACGTATGCACAAATATATAATTAAAAAAAAAAATTGTAAAATAATGTATAACCCTAATCTTTGATATATTAAAAAAAATCTAAATAATACAATAATATATGGTATATAAGATAGAATGAAAAAATTCGTTGAAACTTTTATGTTGTATCTCGTCCTGTCAGTCCTTCACTTATGTACTGATCACTAGCTTCCCCTTATTCCTTTAAAGGACAATACATAGAGACTCCAAGAGGTCTGCCACCTAACATTGTTGCGTGTCACTTCTGTAGCATGTACACATGTTGATCCAATGTGCTCTCTGGGTAGGCTTCTTGAGTTCCAAACTGCTAGGCTAGCATTCACCTTTGTCCATGTAGGTGTTGCACTTTGGTAGCAATATGAACCCAACCTTAAGCTTTGCTTAGTCACTTCAAGGTAGCTCGTCTATGGCTACTTTGGGATATCAAAATTCTACCCTCCACCATATGATGCACGACACTTCACTATAAGTTTTTCTCCTAATTGAGGTCTCCAACAGTCTAATTTGACCTCAATACATGGCACATATAGGTTGGAATAATTATGATCCAATATTGGCCAATATCGTTGACCCAACATAGTGTGAACACGCCTCTATGGTTTTTGTTCCACCACTGCCCTATATTGCTCCTAGTTATGGCATTAGTATGTTTCATGAGCCCTTCATTTGACACTTAAGCAGTCCTTAGTTTCTATGCTCTAGCAAGTGAAGAGGGGCCTCCTATTATGCTACTTGTTATGGGACCATTCTGGCCCCAAAGAAAACCTCTGTTAGCACTTTTCAAAGGTGTTATGGCATGCGGCCTACCATAGTCCTCTTCTTGCTGTCATGGGACACTTAAAATAGAGATACCTCTATCATAAAACATTCCAACAACTTACGGTTCACCCTGATGACACTTTGCCTAGCTGTAGTGGCTAGGCCCCCCATGTTAGTGTCTAATTGTCACAGTTAAAAATTTTACTCTTTCCACTGTAGTTAGAGTCTTATGGTGAAATTGTTAAATTTTCAAATAAAATTTTATATCTCCCTTGGTTTTCAAATGGTCCTAAGTCATTATCTATATGTAATGCTACTCTCATGTCATGGCCATCAAGGTCAATTCATAATTAGTTTCATGAGTCATTGAGTCACCAATGGTAATTTTTCATTCATTAAGTGTCAAAAGATTCATGGTGTCATAAGGTTGATCATGAAAGTGTCATGGGTGTCTTGGTTGGTCTAGTCAGTAATCATATTAATTAATTTGGGTGTGTGGTCATCATATTTCCATTTGAAGTCAGCATCATCCAAAACTAGTAAAGTGTCATGAGAGTAAGCACTTAGAGAATAAAATACATCAAAAGAATAAAAAATATATATGTTTTACATTGGATATGTAACCGTCCTATTGAAAGAAACATTTTTGCAGTACAAATCACATCATCAACCCCTATCCTAGCTCAAATCATCCAAATGATGGAGAAATTGGTCATCATGAAAAAGGGACGTAAAATTTTAATTTTCAAGTTATAAAATTGTTCAAGGAGTTCGATTTGGTTCTATTAATAGTGAAATTCATTCAAGGATCTCAAACTATACCTCAGAAACTTTGCAAATAATCCAAGAAAGAAAAATTAAAGCAGCATTGTACATATGTTGCGCTTCTAGGAAGCTGCTAGGGTTTTTGTTGTGCTCTCCCTCTTCCATGGTTCATAGCTACATTCAAGAGTCAAAACCTTTATTTTTATGTTCACACATCCTCCATGAACCTTAATTTAACATTTCCCATTATTCCCCTCATTAAGATCCCTTCATTGGCTTTCCCCTATAATTAATTTTCGACAACGGGAGCCAAAAGAATCTCATTTTAGAAGAGGTAGTGAAGCAGTTGGGTCTACCAACCAAACAACACCTGCAACCATACACTATCGGATAGCTTTACCAAGGACGAGATCTTGGCATTTTCTATTAGTGTCGCCTTACCTATAACATCAAGCCCTTCACAGATGAGGTATTGTGTGATATAGCTCCTCTTGAATTTTCTGATGTATTATTAGGCCAACCATACTTTTGGAAGTGTCATGTTGTGTATGATTCGACGCCTCGAACTTTATTTATTTATTTGGGTAATAAGTTATATAGGATATTGAAGGTATCCCCGCCTACCAATATATCTTTGAAGATCATCTTATAGACTAGGAAATTAGTTTTCTTTCTTATTTTCTCTCAAATTAAGGGGAATATTGTAGCCACGTCCATGTCTCTCGGTAAGGGTTCCTCTATGCAGCAGAAGAAGGTGGATACAGTCGTGAAATTATACAAGGATACTTTCTCCTCACCCGCAGGGGTACCCTTGCACTGTCAGGTCAAGCATTTGATTGATTTGACTCCTAGAGCACCTCTACCCAACAGGATGATATATCACCACTCCATTATGGAAAATGAAGATATCAAAAAACAAATCTAGGAGTTTCTGCAAAAAGGGCACATTCGACCAAGTTCATTGCCTTGTGGGATCCTAATTATACTTGTGCAAAAGAAGGATGGGACATGGAGGCTCTGCAGTGATTATTAGGATCTAAAAAAAATCACTCTCTAGAACAAGTATCTAATACCACCCATTGATGACCTTCTGGACCAACTCAAGGGGGCCAAGTATTCAGCAAGATCGATATAAATTTTGGCTATTACTAAGTTCTAATAAATCCCACAGATTTGTTGAAGACCTCCTTCAAATCCAAGGAAGGCCTTTCTAAATGGTTGGTTATGTCCTTTGGGTTGAAAAATACCCCTGCTAATTTTATGAGGCTAATGGATGACATTTCATGGCCCTTCACCAACTCATTTATGGTTTTTTATCTGGATGAAATCCTCATGTTTAGCAAAAGTTGGGAAGAACACTTGAAACACATTCGACAAGTCCTTCAAACCGTTCGGCTACACAAATTTGTGCCAAATTGGAGAAACGAACCTTTTTCATGATCCTGGTACAATATGTGGGTTACATCATAGATTAGCATGGCGTGCATGTGGATCCGACTAAGATCCAAGTCATTTTGGATTGGCCAGCCCCAACCACTCTAGTAGAGCTTCACAAATTTTTGGGCCTTACAAATTGTTATCCAAGGTTCATGTTTGGATTCTCACATATCACTTGGCCTTTGAGTCAAATTAATAAAGGAAGGGAAAAATAATTTTTTTCCTTGTTTGAATCCAAAAATAAGGCATTCGTTTAGTTGAAGCATTGCCTCTTCTCTGCACCAGTACTCACACTGTCAGACATGCAGCAACCATTTGAAGTTAATACAGACACCTTCGACTATACTATTGGTGCAGCCCTCACCCAGAATGAGTATGTAGTGGCCTATCACACTCAGACACTTTCAGATATAATTCATAATTACCCCACCTATGATAAAGAGATGTATTCCATTGTGTAGGATTATCGACAATGGAAGAATTACATTCTATGGAAGGAGACAGCCATGCACATTGATCACCGACCTCTTTAGTTTATACAAACACAAGGAAAGTTGCAGAACAATTTCAATCATAAGTGGTTTACATATCTGCAACAATTTCACTTTAACATTAAATAAAAAGAGGGCAGCACCAATCATGTTGTAGAATGCCTCGGCTAGCCCCTAGTTGTAGAACTGACTAATGTTCTCAACTCTTGTAGCCACAAGACCTTTGGATGGCCGCAACTCTACAAAAATGATCCAAAGTTTTCCTATAGATACGATATGCTAGTAGATGGAAAGTAAATTCCTCATTTCCAGCTCCAGGATGCATTCTTATGCTACCTGGGCCACATTTGTGTTCCTTCAAGCGAGCGTGCCAAGCTGATTTGGGAGGCACACTACAGTCGGTTCGTACGACACTTTGTGTGGAAAAAACTATGGTTGCACTATAAAAGTACTTTTGTTGGTAAAAAAATTGACTCGATGTTGGGAAATATATCAAATTTTGCATTGCATGCCCCATCACCATGCCAACCATCAAGAATCAAGGCTTCTACACTCCTTTGCCTACTGCAAACCAACCTTGGTAATCCATCTCCATGGACCATATGTCTGGCCTCCCTTCTCTGGACTATACTGTCATAGGACAAATTTTCTAAGATGGCTATATTGGTGGCTTGCAAGAAGAGCATCACGACAAAGGACACTACCAAACTCTTCTTTGAATGAGTATGGGCACATTTTTTGATCCCACAATCCATTATATCAGATCATGATAGTAGGTCCTTGAGCACATTCTGGTCAAGCCTCTGGACACTATTGGACACCCAGGTCACCAAGTCAACTGCATTCCATCACCATATTTATGGCTAGACACAGGTCATCAACGGGATGACAGTTCATATTATCTGCATGTACAACTCCAAGAATCCATGAACTTGGGATGACATCCTACCCTATGTGTATCACAATTATTAAAAATATCTCCATAACTTGATTGGTCACAAACCCTTTCAAGTGGGTCTAGGATTTCAACCATTGTGTCTAATTTATCTTGTCATACCTCATGCGACCACATAGATATAATCCATACATGTATTTTTTGAGGTTGATAAAGCAACCAAATTTATTGAATGTATCAAACATGTCCACCAGCTGGCTCACGACATCCTGGAGAATTCCAATGCCAAGTACAAGCAGCGACATGATCAACAATGGGTTCCACACAAGTTTGAGGTGGGAAACAAAGTTTGGTTTCATTTGTATAAAAAACGCCTAATCGTAGCTCATCGAAATCTCAAACCACTATGATATGGGCATTACACCATTATCAAGGTTTTGGCAGACAATGATTTTGAGCTCAACATTCCCCCATTCCTTGGGCTGCACCCAATGTTCAATGTGGACCACCTTCGACCATACTATCCACCATTACTAGACACATCAGACATTGCATAAAAAATCACACCAACAAAGCTAAACCCCAACTTCATGGAATAGGCCCCAAATTATTGGATCAGGGACACGTAAATCAATAATAATCAAGTAGAAGATCTAGTTGTATTGGGTTTTCAAAGCTGGCCAAATCCTACACTAAGGAAAGTGGCTCACCAGGGATGAAGCTCAACAAAAGTTTCCTCATCTCGTGGAGGAACTCAATGCAATGGGGACCATTGCTTCCTAAGGGGGGAGGACTAATCTAGGTTGATATTGGTGGCCACCTACCCATTCCTCTTGGACCCCCACCATTGTTCTTTCAATTTTTTAGTTTCCTTAATTGCAGCACAATATACTATTTTTGGGAGTTTTTCGGGTCATGAAATTACAAAGCCACTTTGAGGCCCTAAACAATTTTTTTGAGGAAAATTGGGGCCAACGTAGGTCATCAACCAATTTTTTCCACTCAAAAATTGTATTCCTTAGATAGATATTTGTAATGAGGTATTGTGTGCATCAAACAGAGATTGTATGCCAAAGTTACATCCCCAAGAAATTGATGTGGCAATTTACCCAAACAAGGCCCATAGTTTTGGCGCTTCATCTACTAGGGTTATGTTTTTGGATGTTTAGGGTTTTCCATTGTTTCTAAATAATAAATAGGCCTTCAAGCCTCATTGTAACACCGTTTTAGAGACATGTAGCAGCCACATCTCTTCTCAGAGATAAGCTACCATCGTTCTAGCTAGTTTATGTCCATTCTGCATGTAATCATATTTCAGTCTTTGATATTAGTGAAATGAAGTTGTATTTATGTTGCATCTCTGTGCCCATGTTTATATATGTATTATGTTTCATTCCTACATAAATTCATATCATAAACCTATCTAGCAACCTGCAATTTAGCCTCATCATACTCAGCCTAGTTGTAGTGGCTTGGTCCTCCATGCAATCACCAAAAAACCTTAAATCCAACAACTTCCAACCCTATTCAACCCTTGAAAACAACCCTAAACTCCTCTTTGTCATTGCATTTGTTCCAAAAACTAAACATAAACCTTCTTCCCTCCTATTCTACCCTTTCATGTGTGAGTGTTGCACCGAACTGGATATGAGAATGCCCCGCATATCACCTTCTATTTATCCCAAAGTGAAGGGCTCCTAAAACGTCACATGAGTGCTTCCAAAACTATCATATTTCATATTTACACGAATCCGACCTTGACACACATATGTAAATCCCATAATATAACTTCAAAAATTCATATCTCCACTTCTACAACTCAAAATTTGTCGATTCTTGAAGCGTTGGATTATCATTTCCACTAAAACAAGATGGGTGCAAAACCCCATGTTTGGGTTCCAATCCCACAAGTGACCCTTGTCATGCTTTTCTCTCCAAACCTAAACCCTAAGGCTTGGAGTACCTCCCATGCGAGTCAAAAATAAACACTCCCTCTCATTGAGGGAGATATTTCCAAGGCTAGGAATTAACTCATCATCATCGTCACTACTCGCAACACTCTCCCAACTCTTGGAGCTCACCATAGTGACAATCCATGTTCTATGAACTATGCCTTTCTCTAAAGTTCACTGTCACTACTAGAAACATCCTACCTCTTCTTCTTTTCCCATATCGCTTTCCAATATCTACATGTTTCCTTCTTGGTAGATGTGGAAGCACCCTTGCTCCCTTATAACTACGTGTTGTTCTTGGGCTACAAACTCTCCCTCTAAACCTCCAAGTTCCCACTAGAACTCTACTCACTCTTAGTCTTTGGAACCTGGACCTTCTTCTCAGGACCTATAACTACTCCTCTAATGCCTACACCTACACCTGCTTCTCTGGAACCTACACCTACTCCACCTTCTTCTCATGTTCCATAAGTTTTCCTGTTAGCCTATATAGACCATGCTCTCTAACTCCCAACACGATACTACGGAGCTAGAGCCTCTAGGCTTGAATTTTGCCTTCCTATCCTGGAATGAGATCTCAAACCCATTCTTCTTGATAATCAAGACAAAAATCAAGATATGTATGAGTCCCGGTAAAAAAATACATCCTAAACCTGCATCCCTCTTCTTGTCTCCATCTTGAATTGCATAATACCTGACCCTCAGATCTCCAAATGACTCTTTTCACCCAAAACCATGTGCAACTTCTAGTCCCATTTAGCTAGAGTGTCAAAAACCTCTTGCGACCCTACCATATGCTTACTCACACCATTGTCCACATACCATCCATCCTCCTTAATAGTACCCTTTGAGAAATGGGAATTCATCGGAAAGTCCTCCTCTTCCAATATCCTAGGGCGATCATCTATCTGAGCTAAAGTGGCAACACCAACAAATTTCTTTCCTTTCCTCTTCTCATCATATCCCTTCTTCATCAAACACATTGAATAAAAATGGCCCATCTCGCCACAGTTGAAACACTTGACTTTACAAAATTCCTTCTTCGGCATACCCTTCATTCGCACTATAAGTGCCACATCCTAATATTCCCTCTTTGTTGGATGAAGACCATGATCTCAAAAATCTTCTTGAATGAATTCATCCCACAATCTATTCCTTTATAGAAATTTCTCTTTGGAAACTATTCATTTGATGAAGTGCTTTAATTCTTCAGGGAACCGTTTCAAGGAAATCCTCACCATATCTCCATCTGAAATTTTCACACTGAAGAAAAAGGAGCTCATCTCTGACCTGATATAACCTCATCAGACACAAAGTCACTCCACGCTTTATCATCTTGGTGGAATTCAACTTATCCTCTAACACTAGTAACTGATTATCATTCTTGTTCTGGAAAAAATTCTGACGGTCCATCCACATCTCATGTGTGGTGTTCTTCCCTGACAAATAAGGTATTAGGGCATCCTTCACACCATCTAGGATGATAAATCTCACCTTCGTATCCAAATTTTCACATATTTCCAACTCCTTAGAGTTGGTCGGCTTCTTGATGACTTTTTCAAAAAAATCCCTAATCCTTTTGACCTGCAAGACTAACCTGGGCATTTCATTCCAAGGAATATAGTTGGACAACCCCTCCAACCTATTCTCATACCAGGAACGTTCCTGTAGCTTCGATATTATAGTGAGCCCTTCGCTTATAGTGTCACCAACTCCCTCTCATGTTGTACTTTAATGCACACAATTTTGACCCACTGAATTCCAAAGTAGCTCATACACGCTCTGATACCATGTTGAATTTCCATGACCTTGGGTCTAGGCTAGAGTTGTAATATCACTGAAGCTACCAAACAAATAATTTCAACTAGAACTAATTTGGACAGCGGAAACTATAAAGAAGTAAATCACACATGCACAAATATAGAATTTTTTTAACAAATTGTACAATAATGTACAACCCCAATCTTTGTTATATTAAGCCAAATCTGAATAATACAAAAATATATGGTATACAAGATATGATGAAAAAATTTTCTACAACTTCTATGTTGTATCTCTTCTTGTCAGCCCTTCACTTCTATACTGCTCACTAGATTCCCCTGAGTCCTTCAAAGGAAAATACATCGAGACTCCAGGAGGGTTACCACCTAACACTCTTGCACGTAACTTATGTAGCATGTAAATTAGATGATCCAATCTTCTCTCTGAGTAGGCTTGATTCCTGAGTTCCAAACTACCAGGCTAGCAGCCACCTTTTTCCATCAGGGTGCTGCACTTCAACACCAAACTACACCCAACCTTCAACTTCTCTTAGTCACTTCAAGATAGCTCGTCTATGGCTACTTTGGGCTATCAAAATGCTACCCTCCACCATCCTAATGATGGCCAATACTTCACTATAATTTTTTCTCCTAATGTAGGTCTCTAATTGTCCAATTTGACCTCAATACATGGCACTCATAGGCTGGAATAATTATGATCCAATATTGGCCAATATCCTTGACCCAACATAGCGTGAACACACCTCTATGTTTTTTGTTCCACCACTGCCCTATATTTTTCCTATTTAGGGCACTAATATGTTGCACGAGCCCTTCATTTGACAGTGAAACAAGTTTTCACGGTTTAGCAAGGGAAGAGGGGCCTCCTATTATGTTACATGTTATGGGCCCATTCCTGCCCCTGAACAACCCTGTGTTAGCATTGTTCAGAGGTGGTATGGCATGCATCCTACCACAGTCCTCTTCTTGTAATCATGGGACACTCAAAACAAAGATCCATCTATCATAAACCCTTCCAACAGCCTATGGTTCACCCTCATCACACTCAGCATAACTATAGTGGCTTGGTCCTCCATGTTAGTGTCTAATAGTCAAAGTGATCAAATTTACTCTTTCAAATGTAGTTATAGTCTTATGGTAAAATTTTTATATTTTCAAATAAAATTTGACATCTCTCTTGGTTTTCAAAGGGTCCTAAGTCATTTTCTAGGTGTAATTCTACCCTCGTGTCATGGCCATCAAGGTCAATTCATAATCAGTTTCATGAGTCATTGAGTTACCAAAGGTCATTTCTCCTTCATTAAGTGTCAAAAGAGTCATGGTGTCATAAGGTTTATGTTGAAATTGTCATGAGTGTCTTGGTTGATCTAGTCAGTAATCATATTAATTAATTTGGGTGTGTGGTCATCATATTTCCATTTGAATTCATCATCATCCAAAACTAGTAAACGGTCATGAGAGTTGGCACTTAGGGAATAAATTACATCAAAAGAATTAAAAAGACATCTATGTCACATTGGAGATGTAACCTTCCTATTGAAAGAAACATTGTTGTAGTAAAAACCAAATCACCAAGCCATATCCTAGCTCAAATCATCCAAATGATGGAGAAATTGGTCGTCATGAAAAAGGGAGGTAAAATTTTAATTTTCAAGTTATAAAATGCTTCAAGGAGTTAGATTCAGTTATATTAATAGTGACATGCACTCAAGGAGCTCAAATTCAACCTCAGAAACCTTGCAACTAAGACAAGAAAGAAGAATTAAAGAAGTGTTGCGCATTTTTTGTGCTTCTACGAAGCTATTAGGGTTTTTACTGCACTCTCCCTCTTACATGGTTCATAGCTTCATTCAAGAGTCAAAACCTTTCTTTTTATGTTCACACATCCTCTATGCCCCTTCATTGAACATTTCCCATTACTCCCCTCATTAAGATCCTTTGATTGGTTTTTCACTATAATTCATTGTCGACAATGGAAGCCAAAAGAATCTCATTTTAGAAGAGATCATGAGCGGTTGGGCCTACCGACCAAACCAAAATCGCAACCGTACACAATCAGGTGATTTCATGAAGGATGTGATCTTGTCATTAGCTAGTAGTGTCACCTTCCTTATAAAATCAAGCCCTTCATAGATGAGGTATTGTGTGATATAACTCCTATTGAATTTTCTAATGTATTATTAGGCCAAAAATACTTGTGGAAGTGCCATTTTGTGTATAATTCTAGGCCTCAAACTATTTTTATTTATTTGGGTATTAAGTTATATAGGATATCAGAGGTATCCCCTCCTACTGATATATCTTTGATCTATGCTAAGAAATGGAGTAAGATATTCTTCTAGACCAGGATTTTTTTTCCTTTCTTATTTGCTCTCAAATTAAGGGGAATATTTTAGGCACATCCAGGTCCCTTGGGAAAGGTTCCTCCATGCAGAAGAAACCCTAATGCATTTTCCATTTATGCCTTGCTAGTTGTTCCAGACTTGGAATATTACATATATTAATGAAATTAAGTTATATTTATGTTTCATCTCTATGTCCATGTTTATATTTATATTCTGTTGTATTCCTCAATAAATTCATATCATAAACCCTTCCAACAACCTACGGTTCACCCTCATCACACTTAGCCTAGGTGTAGTGGCTTGGTCCTCCATGAAATCACCAAAAAACCTTCAATACAACAACTTTGGACCCTATCAACCCTTGCAAAAAACCCTAAACTCCTCGTGGTGGTTCGCTTTTTTCTTGCGGCTAAACATAACCCTTCTACTCTCCTACGCTACCCTTTCCTGTGTGAGTTTTGCACTGAATTGGATGTGAGAATGCCTCACATATCACCTTCTATTTATACCAAAGAGAAGGGCCCCTAAAACATCACATGAGTGCTTCCAAAAATATCATATGTCATCTTTACACCAAGCTGACCTTGACACACATGTGTAAACCCCATAATATAACTTCAAAGATTCATATCTCCACTTCTACAACTCAGAATTCAATGATTCTTGAAGCATTGGATTCTCCTTTCTGCCCTCTATCATCTCATGCCATAAAATGTAGAAATGTTCTCATGGAATTCCCCAAAACGAGATTGGTGAAAAATTCCATGTTTTGGATCCAAGCCCAAAAGTGACCCTTGTCACGCTTTGCTCTCCAAACCCTGAACCATAAGGCTTGTAGTACGTCCATGCTACTCAAAAATCAACACTCCCTCTCAGCGAGGGAGGTACTTCCAAGACTAGGAAGTAACTCATCATCATCGTTTCTACTTGAAACATTCTCCCAACTCTTTGCACTCGCCATTGCAAAAATCCATTTCCTATGAACTACACCTCTCTTGGAAGTGACATTGTCACTACTGGAAATATCCTACCTCTTATTCTTTTCATGTATCACTTTCCAATATCTTCATGTCTCCTTCTTGGTAGATGTGTAAGCCCCCTTGCTCCCCACTTACTACGCGCTCTTCTTGGGCTACAAAGTCTCCCTCTAAACTTCCAAGCTCTCGCTAAAACACGACTCCCTCTTAGTCTTTAGAACCTGGACCTTCTTCTCAGAAACCTGTACCTACTCCTTTGATTCCTACACCTCCACCTAATTCTCTAGAACTTTCACATGCTCCACACGCTTCTTATTTTCCATAGGCTTTCTTGTTAGCCTATATAGACCATTCTCTCTAACTCCCAACACAATACTATGGAGCTAGAGCCTCTCAGCTTGAGTCTTGCCTTCCCATCCTAGAACAATATCTCAAACCTTTTCTTCTCGATCATCAAAACCACACTATGGATGAGTCCTAATATAAACAAAACATCCTAGATTGACATCACTCATCCTATCTCCATCCTGAATTGCAGATCACCTGATCCTCAGATCTCCAAATGACTCTTGTCACCCAACACCATGTGAAACTTCGAGTTCCAGTCAAATGGAGTCTCAAAAACCTTCTGCGACCTTTAAATATGATTCTTCACACCACTGTCCATGTAGCATCCATCCTCCTTGATAGTACCCTATGAAAAATGAGAGATAATAGAAAATTCCTCCTCTTCCAATCTCCTAGAGAGATCATCTATCTCAGCTAAAGTGGTAACACCGATGACCCGCTTTCCATTCCTCTTCTCATCGTATCCCTTCTTCATTGGAAATATTGACGAAAAATGACCCATCTCACCATAGTTGAAACACTTGAATTTACTCAAGTCCTTCTTTGACACACTCTTCATTCGCGTTGTAAGTGCCACATCCTCATCTTCCCTCTTCGTTGTATGAAGATCCTCATCTCGCAACTCTTCCTCAATGAATTCATCCCACATTCTATTCCTGTATAGAAATTTCTCTCAATAAATTATTCCTTTCATGAAGGAATTCCATTCCTCAGTGAACCATGTCAAGGAAATCCTCACATTATCTCCATTTGAAATTTTCACAATAATGGCAACAAGCTCATCTCTGATCAAATACAACCTCATCAGATGATGAGCTCCATCATTAGGTACATTTGGAGGGGTTAATTGTCACCTTTTTTCCTTATTAAGTATATTTTTATCACATTTAATTATATTATGGTCTTATGTTGCTAGTGTATATGGTGATTAAGGATTACCATACTTCAAAATGTGTACGTTCCTAAATCTACCTCGAGGTGGAAGGAAGGCAAGGTCTGGGAGTGATCGACTCCCGCCTGCAGTAGCATGTAGAGCGTTCTATAAAGTCATACTCTCCTCGTCCAGTCTCGATTCTATAGTATACGTTGAGGCTTGGGTGAAGCCGAGATAAAGGCTGATTTTAGGCTAGGTATATATGTAAAAGAGTTTGATTTGATTTTGAAGGTGTTTGTTGGAATCAAAGGGAAGAGCAAATTTTGGGTCCGGAAAATGATCAGTTTTGTAGAGGGCCGAATGGGGCAAGAAAGGAAATTGTTTTGATGCTTCGAATTGAATGAAATGGATAGCTCAGACCGGGGAGGAGGTGAAGAGGGAAAGAGGCTTTCAGGAATCCTCTTCAGACAGTTGAAAACATAGAAAATTAAACAAAACTCAAGGCAGAGCACTGCAAATCTAATGAATTCCACCTTTAATACTTGTTTGTTTAACTTAAGAAGAAAGGAGAAGGGAAATGATACACATGAAACTTCAGTAAACTTACAATCATAGAGAGAAACACACCATCAAAACATAGAGCCACATGGATCCCAAAGAGTGCTGCAAACCCTGGTCTATTCCTTTGCCAAAATGCAGAGATGAAATGTACAATGAAGCTCCAAGCAATCCCAAGTGTCCAACCCTGAAAATGACTGAGAAAATACAAGATATAGACAAGCCTGACTCATCCCCATGCCTCTAGGGGTCGAGCTCACTAGTTTAGGAGCTGTTTCAGCAAGATATAAACTATGAACTAAAAAATAGGCAGTGGAACAACTTGCCTCTATAAGATAGGAAACTGATTCATTCAGTTGCAATTCACCTTTTGATGGATGAATCTACCTCCATGAGTGAAAATTAGTAAAAATTACATCAAAACCATGAAATTAAATCAAGTTACATCAATATTTTCACATTTGGAGATGAAGAAGTCAAACTAGCCAAGACTAGGCGAAAAACTGAGTTACTGAGTGAAAACTAGACCAAAATTCCCAATGCGCCACGCTTGAAACTCTCTATGGGTCACGCCAATTTGGAGCCAATTTTGAGGGCCTTCATGGAGTCCAAATTGAGTTCAAGATAGCTCGTTGGAAAGCTCTTCCTATCTACTTTCCAACCCAAGTGGAATTTCTGAATTTTGTTGATTCCCCCCCCCCAAAAAAAAAATCAAATCTCACAACACTGCTTCCTATGTGTCCAAAAAGTGGTAGAAAGGCCATTTTTAAGCTGTTTTTGACCCTTCAAGCAACCAAAAACTTATAAAAATCCTTAGGTAATGGGTAGGCATGCATAAATTTTGATGAAAAATCTAGAAATACAAATTTTTCCTCAAGAGGAGCTGCCAATTATAAGCGCGCGCCAAGTGGCGCGACGCGTCGGGCATGAAAATCTGTGTTAAGGCCAAAAAATTGAAAATTGACAAAATGTTTCCCAAATTTCTTGAAATTTGGGCTGAATGTCCACCATCAAGTTCTATGCTAGGACAAAGAATCTTCAGACAAAATTTGGAGTCTATCATGCCTTTTGCGACGCTTTAATGCCCTCTTTAACTTTGCCTTCAAGATCTTGATTCGCGCCTTGCAAACATGATTCCTCACCCAATAGTGATTCTTCATGTGCCTGAGCATGTTATTTTCCTTGTTGGACTTCTCCAATAGCTTCTCCAGATGAATATTGACCCTCTCAAGCCAATTCTCTCTATCAGCCTCAATCTCTTGCTCAATGGATGTCATCTCGGTTTGGCTTCTCTGGGTAGCTTGCCAGTTCTCATGGATGTTTTCCAACTCCATGATTGTTTGTTGATCTTCCAACTGTTTGTTTCACTGCTCCAGGTATTTTATGATCCATTGGGATCTTTTCAACTTGACGATCAATGCATCTATCTCCACCTTCTGCTCCTGAATAGGCTCTCTCAACTTTGAGCTTGGAGAGGTCAAATCCTCATCAATGAGTATGAAAGCTGTGTCTTGGCCTCCTGAAGGCCCCTCATCCTCCATAGGCATCTCTTGCCCCTATCTTTGTGCACTGTGCACCAATGCCCTTCTTCAGTGGAAGCAAGACCCCTTCCATCGGTGGAGATAGTACTCGGCAAGGCTGCTATGAAATAATCCTCTAATTACTATATGATAAGTGACATATGCTTCCGGAACACATAGTAGTCTCTCCCCTCTGACCTCCCATTACTAATGTGAAGGTTCGCACCGCATCATGAACAACCTACGGAGGGCTTGTTTGTGAAGAAATCATTGAAATGAAATCTTCCCATGAAATACCACTAACAAACACGGCGATGTACAAGCACGATCTTAATGAGTGCATAGTGATAAATCTTGTTATCTTTGCTTCTCGGGAGTTTTCCCTCTTGCACAAGAGAGTCATTGTCTCGATGTTCCGGCACATGAAATAAGGGATGTTCATCATCCTCTCCATGGTGAAATGCATCAATAACCTGATATGGTAGGCATAGAGGCGTGAAAACTGGCCGTCACAACTGAAATATCTGATAATGAGTTTCATCAAAGGTGCATAGGAATCCTTTAGGAACTGAAATGGGAACACTCTACTGAGTTGTCTCACAAAGCTAGGCCTGATATATGGCTCATAATGCACTTTGTCCACCTGCTGTATTTTTTTCCACTGTTCTCCCACATTTGGTATTCCGGTTGCTTCAGAGATTTTTTCCGGTGTCAAAGTCAAAGTTACACCGGAAAGAGTTACCTGACCATCATGTAAATGCAATACAAATAAATGAGCCAATTCCTGATGATAATGGACCCTAGCAATCATTTCACAAAAATGATAGCATGACTACTCTCGAAAACATGCCATGGAAAGTGGGCAAGCCTGCAATTCAGCCAATGAGGTGGGCTCTTCTCTCACATGTCTACCACTTTTATGAGGCCTTCTAGGTTCATGTAGCTCAGTGGTGGAATCACTATCTCGGTCATATGATGTATCAGTGTCTGTCTCCATGGTGTTCAAGGTTGATGCAAGGTCTATATTGATTTAGATAGATAAAAATGAGATTTTTTGGTGCTTTTGTTTTAGTGCCAAATGTATGGTAGTATGGGAGGGACTGTGGAGGAATATGGAAGTGGGGATAATGGGGTTTAATCAAGTAATATTTTCCTTTTGAAAGCTTCTGATTTGATAAATTTAGGGACAAGGGATAGCCACTTGATTTTTTGGGATAAACTTGGGATTTGGGGAAATTTTGCAAATGGGATAGGGATAATGGGAATGAGATGGGTATGAGTGGCTTTAGGGATGTAAGTGGATAGGGGATGTACTATAGTGGTAAGATAACAGTGAGGGGGTGGAAAAACAAGGTGACGAATGGAGTATTTGGCACAAAATTATTTTTAAAACACTAACTTCAAAACCCTAAGGGAGAAATTCTCAATAAGATAATAGGGTTTGAGTTTTGGAATTCAAACTCTCATAATCAATCACATAATCAACACCAAGCATGAGTTATGGGCAATATAAGATCACATGGACTTACTTGGAGCAAGAAGGACCGAGTCGATTTGGAGTTTTTTGAAGCAAGGGAAAAAATTTATGTTTCGGCTCAATGCGCCACGCAGTCAACCCAGTGCGTCGCGCCCTTCTAATGCGTCGTGCTGGAACAAATTAACACAGAGAAGAGCGGACCTATCCCCCACGCTCAGCTTATGCACCGCGACCACTGCCTAGTGCACCGCGCTCTGCAACTTCTAAACAATCTGCTCCCAAATCACTTGTTTTCCTTCCACAATTTCTTTGCTCCTCAATGCTATCTCTTGGCACACAGATGGAGTTATGAATTTGGAAATATCTTATGTATACCAAAGATTTTAATTTTTCATTTGAAAAACCCACTTTGTAATGTTTATAAAACTTTGACACTTTTTAAATGAACTCTGTTTTGCTTGCTTTTGATTCTTGGATTGAATGATGAGCTTCTTGTCTGTTTTGCAGGGATGGATGGCATGGAGTTTTGGAAAAGGTGACCAGGGCTGTGAATGGATCATTATTACAACTGAAAAATTTAAAAATTACATTGGATTTATTACAAAAGGATAAAATAAACAATTTTTCTTCAAAACAGAGTTTTGAGGAAAAATCATTTTTGAACATATGATAATGAAATTTTTGCAGTGAAAACTTATTTCGAACCTCCCTCATGTGCCTGCTGACATTATTAGACATTCTAATGACTGGATTAACAAAACCCTAGACCTAATGAGACTCAAAACCTAATATGACTCTTTTCCAACCAAGAGACCAAAAATGACTGTAAATGATTTTGATAAATAGAACTAGGCCAGCAGTTACAAGACATGAGGGATATGAGTGACAAGACCTTTCCGTCAGATGATCCATGCTCCTAACGGAATGAAGCTGACTGAACTGAGTGAGACACCTAAAATGAAATGAAACAAGAGAAATTTGATCTCTGACGGAGGGATGAAGATACTTACTCTAACATTGGCTCCAATGGGGATGGTAGCTCCTTGGAGGTGCCAAGAACTATAGATTTCTAGGAGAGTAGGAAGTGCCTTCGTCCATTGGGCTATGGAGTCCATAACTTTGACAAACCAACACAAGACTCTTGACTCAATTTTATTGACTAAAAATTGACTCAAACCGACTCAATTTTGAAACCAACAATGACTGAAAAACCTGACTCGACAAACTCAAACCAAAACTGAAATCAATCTTCAGAGTTATAGACTTCACCTCGGGCCCCAAACTGAAGAAAAGATCACAGCACACACTTTCCATGAAACTGAAATAAACTGGTATGTACAGTGAGAATGTAAAACAACAGAAAAAATTTCAGAAATGATACCGCTTGAGCAGCCGACCATTGATTGCCCCTCCTGACAATCTTCCCCGTTCATCTCTTTCAGAAGAAAAGAATTTTGACCCTGATATGTAGCAATTTTGAAGGGTCCTTTCCAGAGATTTTTCGAACTTACCATGCTTACCTTTTTCCTCATTTCTGGCATCCCATTTCAACACCACTTCTTCCAATTGAAATTTGTCCGCTTTTTCTTTTCTGTCATATATTTTCTTAATTCTCTCCTGCAGCTTGAACGTGTTTTGGAAAAATTCTTCTCTAGTCTGCTGCAAATGGATAATTTGATTTATTCTCCTTTGCATATGATCATCTTCACTGCCAGCTTCCTGCAGAAGTTTGACCACTAGAACTGCGAGAGAAGTAGGAAATACCGTGTCAACTCCATATACTAGCTCAAAGGGGGACATACCAATGGATTTCTTCTGACTCACTTGGTCTGTCCAAAGTGCATTGACCAACTTCTTATGCCAACTTTTCTTGTTTATTTCCAACAACTTTTTAATAATGTTGACTAAATATTTGTTCGAGGACTCAGCCAAACCATTGCCTTGTGGATGATAAGTGGTTGAGTGTCCCAAAGTGATGTGATACTTGTTACAAAACTCAACCATTATTTTTGATTTGAAAGCTGCTGCATTATCAATAATTAACTTATTCGGGCAACCAAAGCGAGACAAAATATTATTCTCAAGAAACGAAATTATTACCGCATTTATGGCTTGCCTGGTGGGAATTGCTTCAATCCATTTCGTGAAATAATCTGTTGTTGTGAGGATCCACTTATGCTGAGCTGAAGAAGCAGGATGGATCTCGCCAATGAAATCCAAACCCCACTGCTGAAAAGGAGCACTTACTTCAATGGGCTTAAGCGGAAAAGGATGCAATTTCTTCCTCCCTTCAAAAATCTGACATTCATGACAGTCTTTAACAATTTTGTATACATCAGCGAAAAGAGTTGGCCAATAATAACCTTCTCTCAAAATTTTGTTGGCCGTTTTTTTCCAGAAAAGGTGACCTCCGCAATCTCCTTTATGAAAATCCTCCATCACCTGCTTTACTTCTTCTTCCACCAAACAATTTAGCAAAACACCACCGGGATCTTTCCAATAGAGTGCATTGTTCAAAATAAAAAACTTAGCAGCCTTCAATTTCAGAGTTCTACTTTTGTTTTTAGCCATTCCTGGTGGTGGTGAAAAATTTTGGAGCACATATACAATATCAGAATACCAAGGAGAATGAACAAATATTTCTGATACCTGAATTAGCAAGCTTTCTTCATTTTCCTTGGACATAGCAGCAATGAGATTAATGTCCAAGGCATGTAAATTTGACTCAGCCATTAGCTTAGCCAGCCCTTGTCCTTTAAGAAGCTTTGTAGGCTTTATCTCCACATCATACTCCAACAAGGCAGCAATCCATTTGCCTCGTTTCCCCTCCGGATCTGTTTGCACTAAAACATCCTTAACAACAGCATTAGGAACATAAGCAAGAATGTGAGAATGCAGAATATATACTCGAAAATATTTCAACGCTTTCATTAAAGAAAGATATTACTTTTCAATAATGTTATACTTTAAGGTTGTATCTCTTATGGTTCGGCTGAAAAAAGCAATTGGTTTTTCATGCTGACCTCTTTTCTGCATCAATACTGCTGACATAGTATGCTCCGAAGCAAATGAAAACAAAATAAAATCCTGAGTATAATCCGGGCTGATCAAAACCGGAGTTGAAGAAAGAGCCAACTTCACTAAATTGAAAGACTTTACAACTTCCTCAGTCCACTTCACTACGTTATCTTTCTTAAGCATGTTTGTAATCTCCCTTAAATTTTCTGCAAGATTAGGCACAAAACAACATAAGAAATTCATCTTACCATTAAATGATTGGATCTCCTTTTTGTTTCGGGGAAGATCAATTTGCTGAATAGCTTCTACTCGAGCTGGATCAATATGGATGCCATCCTTTGAGATAATATGACCAAGAAGCTTGCCCTCATCCATGGCAAACAAACTCTTCTTCGGATTGAGTGACACACCATACTTTCTACATCGCTGAAAAACAATCTTCAAATGGTAAAGGTGCTCTTCATCTGAATTTGAAAAGACTGTCAAATCATCAAGATAAAAAAATAAAAAACATCCTTCTCATTTGCAAATGCCATATCCATTGCTCGCTGAAAGGTCACACTAGTATTCTTCAAACCGAAAGGCATTTCAGCATAATGGAAAGTTCCCCACGGAGTGGTGAACGTTGTTTTGTATCTATCATCCTCATGGAATAGAATTTGGTTATAACCGGAATAACCATAGAGAAGCGACATACGAGATGCTCCAACTACTCGCTGAAGTATGTGATCCATTTTGGGCAACGGATAATTATCTTTCAAAGAAACCTTATTCAGATTCCTAAAATCAATGCACAAACGAATCTCACCTGTTTTCTTGCGGACGGGCACCAAATTAGAAATCCAATCTGAAAACCTTATAGGAACAATGATACTAGCCTTATACAATCGATTCACTTCCTTCTCAACTGAGGGCAGCAACTTCGGATTTATTCTTCTCAACTTCTGCCTGAAGGGATTTTGATTTGGCTTGATCGAAATGGTGTGCTGAATTATGTTTGTATCATATGTCTTCAAATCTGAATAGTCCCAAGAAAATACATCAGCAAAAGAAGACAACAAACTGATATATTTTTCTTTTACCTGTGGTGGCAGTGCTTTGGACAATTTCACCATCTTTGGATTTTCAGCTAATCCAATGTTCACATCTTCAACTCCCTTTTCGGTTGGCCGCAAGGTTGGTTTTCGAGCTATGTCATCTTGATCGAAAAACTCCTCTAAAGGTATTAGACCTTTAGGAATGACATTATCCTTCAGCTGCAATACTTCCATCTGATTTACTTGCACATCAACCCCACCATCATCATGCTCCACATCAATAGAAGTGTCTTTGAATTTGCCTTCATTTTGCAGAAATTCATCAATCTCATCATCATCTTGAAATACTTTCCAATACCTTTGATTGTCCAGGACAGTCGGACGATGCTTAACATGAATTTCAAATTTGTTACTTGAGTTCATCGGAATTTTAAAATTACTTGTTGCCTTTGCAAGTGCATCTGCAATACCATTCTGAATACGAGGGACACAAGTCAAAGTATAGTCTGAAAACAATTTCAAGATATCAAGAATTTCATTTCGGTAAGCCCGCATTCGAGGATGCTTAGCTTGGTATTCACCTTTCACTTGCTTGATTACCAACTCGGAGTCGCCATACATTGCAATCCTCTTAGCATTTAACTTTCTAAGAATTTTCAGACCAGCAATTAAAGCTTCGTATTCAGCCTCATTATTTGAACAATCAAAAGCTAATTTATAAGAACAGACCCTTACATTACTCGGTACCTTGTTTGGGGCGGAAAAAGGGCTGTGTACCCAAATGCCAATTCCAGCACCATCACTTCCTACTGCACTATCAAAATCCATGGTCCATAAACCATCTTCATCTTCTTCCAAGTGCTGAAACTATGTTTGCTCTATTATTTCTACTTGCTATCCATCAACTTTTTGTTGTTGTCGGAAGGTTGATTGCTCATCGGAACTTTCAAGTTTTTGCCTCTCTTTCTTCAAAATCTCTCTGAAATTCTCGGTGATTTCCGGAATTTCTTCTACTTCAACTAATTGGCTATTTACATCATTGAAACTATCTGAATACAAAACAAATGATTCTAAATCCGTATGTACATAATTGATTGGATGATTTACCGGTTTCTCCTTGCTAGTGATCATATACTTCATTTTTTGCTCCCGATATAATTTCCTCATCTGACCAAACACAGGAATAGTAGCATAGGAGAAATAAAGCTGCAATTTTCCCTTTAGTTTCGATCCCTGAGATCTGGAAAGAAGCATGCCAAATCTAGGAGGAATATCCGCCACAACCACATCCATCAAAACATTTTTAGTTGGAGTCTGATCCAAACTGACCACCAAATCTTTGATAAGCCCAATGCATCTTACTCTACTGGAATCGAAAGAATAAAGATCATGATACTTTCTAGTGATATCCAATCCCAATTTCTCCATGATTTCCCTCGGCATGAGATTATGAGAGGCTCCGGAATCAAACATAGCATTATGTAACACAAAATCATGCAATCTAAGGCTGATATAAAAAGGAGGCACATCACTATCTGGAGACTCACCATCCAATGCTGGACCAAAAATCAACTCAGGTTGATCATCTTCCACATTCACCATATCAGAAAATGGATCTAAATTCAAAATATTAGACACCTGACCCTTATAGCTGTTGTTTTTCATCAATTCAGTCAAAGGAATGGAAAATTTCAACTTAGAAATTTCATTTTTCTAAGTTAAAAACTGAAATTTTCTCTACCTCTTTGGCTGTAACATCCTTATTTTTAGTTTTATCCTTTGATACAATTGGATGATTGGATATTTCATTTGTTGATGGGGATTTTCTAGTAGTGGGATCATCTATCTCTTTTCCCTTCTTCTACGCAACAGGTGAATCATTCTTTGGTGCTGAAACTTCCTTTCTTTTCTGAATTGGATTAACAAGCACATCTCTATTTCTAAGTGAATATTGTCACTGCTAGGTAGTCAAGGCATTCATGTATCCCTTCTGATACTCATCAGACTCTTCTTCAAGATCTGTCTCATTTTCCAAGATGAAATCCTCGTCTTTTTGTACAACTGAACTTTCTGAATACTCCTCATCTTCAGTGATAAAAGTTGGCATATCATCAGGTGTAAAGAAATGATTCTCTTCTCCTATTACATTCTCTTCATCATCTGATTCCGGACCAACAAAATTCTGCTGTAAGGGTGTCTTCACTTGCTGTTGTGCTATCGGTTCTTGTGCTTGCTACTCTCTTTACTTGATTCTGAATTGCAGTTGCTGCTGGCCACAGAAGTTAGGATTTCTGATCTGTGGTTCACGCTTATCAAGTGTTAATCTTTCAAACATCTTTTCCATCTTCTGAAGCATTTGATCTGATGTGGAAACCTCTTCCTTTATTGCTACTTTCTTTTCAGCTCTCATTCTAGCTCTCCTGGCATTCAAATTAGCTTCAACACTGACTGCAATTTTCTACATATCTTCTAATGTAGCCGGACTTCTTTCTCTCAATTGATAAGCCATGTCAGGATTGAATCCATTCGGAAACTTAATTAAAGATGAACCCCTAGGTGGCTTTATATCAGCAGGAATTGCATTTTAAACAGCATTGAATCTAATACAATAGTCTTGGACAGACTCACCAACATTTCGCTTGATATTGTCATATTCGGAAAGGATTGAAAGAGGATCTTTCTGCACTTCCCATCACTCCAAGAATTTTCTCTGAAGATTAGCCAATGTAGCAATAATTCTAGGAGGCAAGGATCTGAACCACTTTCTGACTTCTCCTCCAAAGGTTTGAACAAACAATCTCATTGTTACATTTTCTGCATCAATCTCATGAAGGTCAAAGAAATATGCCATTCTATCTACATGTTGTTGAGCAGTGACACTTTGAGGAGTGCCATCAAACAATGGAATTTTGCTTTGATAATCTGTGGGCATGTCATCTAAGTTTTTAGGCAACACGAGAGGTGCAAATCGGGCAGCCATTGCTCTTGGTGGATTTACAATCGGTCTTGGAAATATAGGAGGAGTCGGAGCAGTTGATGTATGAGGTGTATGAGGTGTGGATGGAGGCGATACTATTGCAGATTGTTGACCAGAAATATATGGTTGCACGGGAATGGTAGGAATGAAAGGAGGCTAAGTATGAACTTGTGAACCAGATGTAACTACTCATGGCCCAAGAGTTGCGGATGCAGACTCTATGAACTCAGGAATATTTGTTGCCACAATGGAATTATGAATATTCAAAATGTAACTGTCAATGGATCTATTAGCATGTTCAATTTCAAGATACTTGATAAACTCGGGATCTGGACAATAGAATCAATAGCACTTTCAAACTTAGTCTCAAAAAGCGACAACTCAAATTGTTTGTCAAAATCAAGATCTTCAAGGTACTCAAAAACAACGGGACATGAATGAGATTTAAACAGAGGAATCACAGGACTTTCTCGACGAAGGATTCTCGAAATAAGATTGGGATTTTCATACACAGGAGGTGGATCGGGATCCGAATTTGCTCTGGTATGTCGTCTGGAAACCAGTGTGTTGAATTATTTTCAAAAATCAAAGGGACAAAACCAACTTGTTCAGCCTATCAAATTCTAAACTCATTATCAAAAGTCTAGAACGATCTGATGTACTAGGGAAATTTACAAGTTAGATGTTACGTTTACAAAATAGACCAGAGATTGACTGAAGCAACGTTTATCTACTTTTGCTAATGCAAAGCAAGAGCGTTTCGAAGGCTACCTAGCGTAACTTTAGGCTCCGTCTGTAGCTTATAAAAAAAATAACACTAACAAGCAAACCATTTTAGTTCCCAGTATGGTCACCACTATGTTATTGCCTAAATCTACCTCAGGCTGAAGCAAGGCAGAGTCTAGGGTAACATCAAACCACGCTCAATCTGGTAGCTAGCCCTACCAGATCAAGAGAGGGCTCTCTCTGGGTCAATCTCAGCAAAAATAATCAATGGGGCTTGAGATGACTTGAAATAAAAGATAATTTTAGGCTAGGTATATATGTAAAAGGGTTTGATTTGATTTTGGGGGTTTTTTTGGAATCAAAAGGAAAGGCAGTTTTTGGGTTCGGGAAATGATCAGTTTTGGAGAGAACTGAATGGGGCAAGGAAGGAAATTGTTTTGATGCTTCGAATTGAATGAAATGGGTAGCTCAGACCGGTGAGGAGTTGAAGAAGGCAAGAGGCTTTCAAGAATCCTCTTCAGACAATTGAAAACATGGAAAATTAAACAAAACTCAAGGCAGAGCACTACAAATCTAATGAATTCCACCTGTATTACTTGTTTGTTTAGTTTAAGAAGAAAGGAGAAGGAAAATGATACACAGGAAACATCAGTAAACTTACAATCACAAAGAGAAACACACCATCAAAACATAGAGCCACATGGATCCCAAAGAGTGCTGCAAACCCTGGTCTATTCCTTTGCCAAAATGCAGAGATGAAATGTACAATGAAATTCAAAGTAATCCCAAGTGTCCAACCTTGAAAATGACTAAGAAAATAAACTATATCGACAATCCTAACTCATTCCTGTGCCTCTAGGGGTCTATCTCACTAGTTTAGGAGCTATTTCAACAAGATCTAAACTAAGAACTGGAAAATAGGCAGTGGAACAACTTGCCTCTATAAGATAGGAAACTGATTCATTCAGTTAGGATTCACTTTTTGATGAATGAATCTAGTTACATGAGTAAAAAATGTGCCAAAATTACATCAAAGCCATGAAATTACATCAAGTTACATCAATAGTTTCACATTTGAAGATGAAAAAGTCAAACTGGCCAAAACTAGGTGAAAAACTGAGTTACTGAGTGAAAACTAGGCCAAAATTCCCAATGCGCCATGCCTAAAATCTCTATGCGTCGTGCCACTTTGGAGCTGATTTTGAGGGCCTTCCCGGAGTCCAAATTGAGTGCAAGATAGCTTGTTGGAAATATCTTCCTGTCTAATTTCCAACCCAAGTAGAATTTCTGAATTTGGTTTCCATTTTCACCTCCAAAAAGAAAATCTCCCAACACTGCTTCTTGTGTGTCCAAAAAGTGGCAGAAAGGCCATTTTTAAGGTGTTTTTGACCCTTCAAGCAACCCAAAACTTGTCAAAATCCTTAGGTAATGGATAGGCATGCATAAATTTTGATGAAAAATCAAGAAATACAATTTTTTTTTCAAGAGGAGCTGCCAATTATAAGCGCGCGCCAAGTGGCGTGACGCATCGGGCAGGAAAATCTGTGTTAAGGCCAAAAAATTCAAGATTGACAAAAAGTTTCCAAAATTTCTTGAAATTTGGGCTAAATGTCCACCATCAAGCACTATGTTGAGCTAAATAATCTTCAGCCAAAATTTGGAGCCTATCATGCCTTTTGCGACGCTTTAGTGCTCTCCTTAGCTTTACCTTCAGGATCTTGATTCGCGCCTTGCAAACATGATTCCTCGCCCAATAATGATTCTTCATGTGCCTGAGCATGTTATTTTCCTTGTTTTCCTTCTCCAAACAGCTTCTCAAGATGAATATTGACCCTCTTAAGCCAAGTCTCTCTATCGGCCTCAATCTCTCGCTCGATGGATGTCATCTTGGTTTGCCTTCTTTGGGCGATTTGCAGTTCTCACGGATGTTTTGCAACTCCATGATTGTTTCTTTGATCTTCCAACTATTTGTTTCCTGCTCCGGATAGTTTATGATCCATTGGGCTCTTTGCAATTTTCACAGTCAGGGTGGCATCTATCTCACTGTCCTAATAGTCTCTCTCAACCCAGGCTTGGAGAGCTCAAATCCTCATCAATCAATATGAAACCTGTGTCTTGGCCTCCTGAAGGCCCCTCATCCTGCATAGGCCTCTTACCTCTGTCCTGTACCTATACTTGTGTTGCTGATGACGGAAGCGAGACCCCTTCCACCCCAGGTGGAGATAATACTCGTCGGGCTGCTGCAAATAATCCTCTAGTGCCTCTCTGATAAGTGACATATGTCGGAACACTAGTCTCTGTCTCCTGACCTTCATGCTGATATGAAGGTTCGCCTGCATCATGAACAACCTCCAGAGGAACCTGAGGAGATGTGAATAAATAATTGGAAATGAAATCTTCCCATGAAATACCCTGCAAGCCAAGCTGATGTACAACCACGATCTTAATGAGTGCATAGTGATAAATATTGTTGTACTATTGCTCGGGAGTTTTCCTCTGCATGAGAGTGGTCATTCTCTCGATGTTCCGGCACATGAAATAATGGATGTTCATCATCATCACCCTGGTGAAATGCATCAATAACCTGATATGATAGGCATAGAGGCGTGAAAACTGACCCTCACAACTGAAATATCCGATAATGAGTTTCATCAGAGGCGCATAGGAATCCTTTAGGAACCGGAATGGGAACACTCTGCTGAGTTGTCTCACAAAGCTAGGCCTGATATATGGTTCATAATGTACTCTGTCCACCTGTTGTCTTTTGTTCCACTGTTCTCCCACATTTGGTATTCTGGTTGCTTGAGAGATTGTTTCTGGTGTCAAAGTGAAAGTTCCACCGGAAAGAGTTACCTGACCATCATGTAAATGCAATACAAACAAACGAGCCAACTCCTGATGATAATGGATCCTAGCAATAATTTCACAAAACTGATAGCATGACTGCTCTCGAAAACATGCCATGGCAAGTGGGCAAGCCTGCAATTTAGCTAATGTGGTCGGCTCTTCTCTCACATGTCTACCACTTTTATGAGGCCTTCTCGGTGCATGTAGCTCAGTGGTGGAATCACTATCTCGGTCATATGATGTATCAGTGTCTGTCTCCATGGTGTTCAAGGTTAATGCAAGGTCTATATTAAATTAGATAGATGAAAATGAGATTTTTTGATGCTTTGTTTTAGTGCCAAATGTATGGTAGTATGGGATGGAATGTAGTGAAATAGGGCAGTGGGGATAATGGGGTTTAATGAAGTGATATTTTCCTTTTGAAAGCTTCTGATTTGATAAATTTAGGGACAAGGGACAACCATTTGATTTTTTTTGGGAAAATTTGGGATTTGGGGAAATTTTTCAAATGGGATAGGGATAATGGGAATGAGATGAGTATGAGTGGCTTTAGGGATGTAAGGGGATAGGAGATGGACTGTAATGATAAGATAACAGTGAGGGGAAGGAAAAAACAAAGTGAGGAATGGAATGATTGACACCAAAATTACTTTCAAAACCCAAAGGAGGCACTTCTCAACAAGATAATAGGGTTTGGATTTTGTGTATTCAAATTCTCATAATCAATCACATAATCAACACCAAGCATGAGTTATGGGCAATAGAAGATCACATGGACTTACTTGGAGCAAGAAGGACCGAGTCGATTTTGAGTTTTTTGAAGCAAGGGCAAAAATTTATGTTTCGGCTCAATGCGCCGCACAGTCAACCCAGTGCGCTGCGCCCTTCTAATGCGCCGCGCTGGAACAAATTAACACAGAGAAGAGCGGCCCTATGCGCCGCGACCACTACCCAGTGTGCCGCGCTCTGCAACTTCTAAACAATCTACTCCCAAATCACTTGTTTCGCCCTCCACGATTTCTTTGCTCCTCAATGCTATCTCTTGGCACACAAATGGAGTTTTGAATTTGAAAATATATTATATATACCAAAGATTTTAATTTTTTATTTGAAAAACCCACTTTGTAATGTTTATAAAACTTTTACACTTTTTAAATGAACTCTATTTTGCTTGCTTTTGATTCTTGGACTGAATGATGAGCTTCTTGTCTGTTTTGCAGGGATGGATGGCATGGAGTTTTGGAAAAGGCGACCAGGGCTACGAATGGAGCATTATTACAACTGAAAAACTCAAAAATTACATTGGATTTATTACAAAAGGATAAAATAGACAATTTTTTTTTAAAATAGAGTTTTGAGGAAAATTCATTTTTGAACATATGATAATGAAATTTTTGCAGTGAAAACTTATTTCGAACCTCCCTCATGTGCCTGCTGACATTATTAGACATTCTGATGACCGGATTAACGAAACCCTAGACCTAATGAGACTCAAAACCTAATATGACTCTTTTCCAACCAGGAGACCAAGAATAACTGTAAATGATTTTGATAAACAGAACTAGGCCAGCAGGTACAAGACATGAGGGATATGAGTGACAAGACCTTTTTGTCAGATGATCCATGCTCCTAATGGAATGCAGCTGACTGAACTGAATGAGACACCTAAAATGAAATGCAACGAGAGAATTTGATCTCTGATGGAGGGATGAAGATACCGACTCTAACATAATGCATAACATAGGAAAAAATCACAAATATATTGCATTTCTATGAATATTTTTTCCATTAAAGCTCAGAGTAGACAACAAGGAGAGATTCTAGTGGGATTTTCTACTTCCTTAACTCCCAAAGGAAGCCAAGGGATCCTCGAGATTCCATCCAATAGCTCAAAATCAAAGGTAGCAAAGCAAACTCGAGATCAACTATTGCACCAAAGCTACACTTCACTTGTAGTCAAAGTGGACACATAACCTAATTTCTAGGGAGATGTTTGTAGCTGCCCTATAGTTTAAATAGGTTTTAGAAAGATCTCATTAGGATTTGAACTTTGAAGGAAGCTAATAGACTCTTAACTCTTGTAATACGTTTTTGAGACTTTCATGTTTATGTAATGAGACTATTTTCTGCAACAAGATGAGTATTCAATTTGTGCTTCATTGATCTAGTTTCATAGGTCTAGGCTTGTGGGTTAGGGCCCAATCCATTGGCCTTAGTCTCTCTTGTGTATTCATTATTTACTTTTATGTCATTGTAGCTAGTTTTATTTTGAGTATTTAGCTAGTTTTCTTACTTTTCAATTCACTATTTTTAGTTTTCTTACATTTTTCTTTGTTGTATATTAAGCTTTCTTACATGTTGGTAGAATAGTTTATAAACTCAGAAATTTGTGTGTCAAGCCTCCGTCTCTCATCTGTTTCATTGGAGGTTGAGGAGGGTAGACCTTCTCCACAGGCCAAAATTGATTTTTATTTTATGATTTATTGGAAAGAATAGTTAGGTTATTGTAGTGTCATGAACATGTTTATAATGTTGAGTTAGACTTTTGTTTGTAGGCTAAAGTAGGTTTTATTTCCAAATTTAACTCATATTTTCCATTTCCTTCATCAGGAATTTATGAATATTTGTTGCATGAATAGTTATTTTTCTTGTAGTTTCAAGTGGCACGGAAAAGGAGGACTTCACCAACACCTTCAAGTTCATTTCTCACCTTTCATAAGCCTTTTATTCATCAAATCGCCATCTGCCTTTTTTTTAGATTTTTTGCCATCACATCATGAGAAAACCCTAGAGGTGCAAGACATGCTTCTCAAGAGGTTCTAATCTTGGCCAAGGGGTTGGCCACCTTAAACTCATCCAAACACACCTTCACTCTACCTTCCCTACACTTTCCTCACCCATTTTTGGCCTCAAATTTCCCTTAGATTTTTTCCTTTATAAATTCAGGACTTTCGTGTAGCACTAAGTCTAAATTCAGAAGTGTGACAGACTTCATTCAGAAACCCTAGAAATAGAACCCTTTCATAGAGCTCAGAAGAGTATGACACGATTAGAATGCATCTGCTGTGTATATAGAACTGTCACCTCTAAGTTTGTACAAAACCTGGGTTGATAAAGTAAAGAAGAGTAGCCTTTAGGAGTTGCAACATTCTTGTTGCAATACCAGGGCTCACCATCATATACAAAATCACCCATTCACCCTTTATCATCTTGCTGGACTTCAACTTATCCTCCAGCACTAGTACCCAGTTCTCATTCTTATTTTGGAAAAAAATTTGAAGATCCATCCACATCTCAGGTGTAGTGTTCTTCCTTGAAAAATGAGGTATTAGAGCATCCTTCACACCACCTAGGATGATAAATCTCACCTTCGTATCCAAATATTCCCATATTTATAACTCCTTAGGGTTGGTTGGATTCTTGATGAATTTCTCAACAAAATCCCTGATCCTTTTGACCTGCAAGACCAACCTGATCATTTCCTTCCAAGGAATATAGTTGGACAACCCATCCAACCTATTATCATACCGGGGACCTGCCTGAAACTTATATATTTTAGTGAGCCCTTCACTTACAATGTGACCAACTCCATCTCATGTTGTACTTTGTTGTGCAGAACTCTGATTCACTGACTTCCAAAGTACCTCATACATGCTCTGATACTATGCTGAATTTCCATGACCTTGGGTCTAGGTTAGAGTTTTGAAATCATTAATGCTACCAAACCAAGAATATCAACCAGAAATACTTTGCACAATGGAAATTATAAAGCAATAAATCACACATTCACAAATATAGACAATTTTTAACAAATTGTACAATAATGTACAACCCAAATATTTGTTATATTAAACCAAATATAAATAAAAAAACAATATATGGTATACAATATACAATGAAAAACTTTGTTTCAACTTCTATGTTGTATCTCATCCTACCGGTCCTTCACTTCTGTACTGTTCACTAGCTTCCCCTTAGTCCTTCAAATGACAATACATTGAGACTCCAGGAGGGCTGCAACCTAACACTGTTGCATGTCAATTCTGTAGCATGTACACAGGCTGACCCAATCTGATCTCTGGGTAGGCCTGATTCCTTAACTCCAAACTGTCAGGCTAGTAGTCACCTTTTTCCATGAAGGTGCTGCACTTTGGCACCAATCTACACCCAACATTCAAATCCTCTTAGTCACTTCAAGATATGTCTTATATGGCTACTTTGGGCTATCAAAATTCTACCCTCCACCATACTAATGATGCCCAATACTTTAGTATAAGTTTTTCTCCTAATTGAGGTATCCAACTATCCATGTTGACCCCAATACATGGCACTTATAGGTTGGAATAATTATGATCCAATATTGGCCAATATCCTTGACCCAACACAACATGAACACACCTCTATGTTTTTTGTTCCACCACTTCCTTATTTTCCTAGTTAGGGCACTAGTATGTTGCACGGGCCCTTCATTTGACACCAAAATAGTCCTTAGTTTCTACGGTCTAGCAAAGGAAGAAGGTAATCATATTATGCTACTTGTTATGGGCCCATTCCAGCCCCAAAACAATCCCGTGTTAGTACTGTTCAAAGGTGGTATGGCCTACGATCTACCACAATCCTCTTCTTGTGCTCACGGGACACTCAAGGCATAGATCCCTCTATCATAAACCCTTCCAAAAACTTATGGTTCACCATCATCACACTCGGCCTAGTTGTAGTGGCTTGGTCCTCCATGTTAGTGTCTAATAGTCACAATGATCAAATTTACTCTTTCCAATGTAGTTAGAGTCTTATGGTCAAATTTGTATATTTTCAAATAAAATTTGACATCTCTCTTGGTTGTCAAATGGTCCTAAGTCATTTTCTAGGTGTAATGCTACTCTCATGCCATGGCCATGAAGGAAAAATCATAATTAGTTTCATGAGTCGTTGAGTCAACAAAGGTCATTTTTCCTTCATTAAGTGTCAAAAGATCCATGGTGTCATAAAGTTGATCGTGGAAGTGTCATGAGTGTATTGGTTGGTCTAGTCAGTAACAATATTCATTAATTTTGGTGTGTGGTCATCATATTTCCATTTGAAGTCATCATCATCCCAAACAAGTAGAGTGTCATGAGAGTTAGCACATAGGGAATAAAGTACATTAAAAGAATAAAAAATACATCTATGTCACATTGGAGATGTAACCTTCCTATTGAAGGAAACATTGTTGTAGTACAAATCACATCATCAAGCCATGTCCTAGCTCAAATCATCCAAATGATGGAGAAATTGGTCATCATGACAAAGGGAGGTAAATTTTAATTTTCAAGTTATAAAATGCTTCAAGGAGTTCGAGTTTGTTCTATTAACAGTAACATGAATTGAAGGAGCTCAAATTCATCCTTAGAAACTTTTCAACTAAGCCAAGAAAGAAGAATTAAATCAATACCACGCATTTGCGAAGATGCTAGGTTTTTTTCTGCGCTCTCCCTCTTCCATGGTTCATAGCTTCATGAAAGAGTAAAAACCTTTCTTTTTATGTTCACACATCCTTATTTTCCCAAAAAAACCATAGAAATTTGTTGCGGTTTTACCCTAGGTCCATGTTTTGACATTTTCACCCCTTTTATCTCACTATTTTTTAGAAATTCCACTTCTAGCATTTTCCTAACACCCATACCTACCCCCCAAAATTTTCTATAAATTTTCATACCCCCCTTCCCTCTTATTTCACCATTTTCTCAAAAACCCTAGTTTTTTGCTATAATTTTTCCCCGTGTCTGTAATTCACTCTTTTCACCCCTCTTTTCTCACTCATTTCAAGAAATTACACCTCCATTGTCTTCCTAACATCTATCGCTACATAATTTTTCCTAACCCCCTTCCCTCACATTTCCTTCCTTTGAAATTCGTTGTTCTTTTCACCCTACTTTTGGTCATCCTTTTCAAAAGAAGTTTCTGACCCAATGAAGATGAATTTTGGAAAGCCAAAATTTTTTTTCCTTAAGGAAAAACCCAATAACAATAAACTCCTTTATTTTCTACACAGGTATCATATATTGGGAGATATTCAACTTTCTTAGAGACCTATTTTATAAAATCAAATTCTCTAATTGTTCTTGTTTGTTTTATTGATTAGTTTGTGGCATGGATTCCTAGCAAATGGAAATGAATTTCCAAAAACTAAGAGAGGTTTTTCTCCACAACCAACTTATATACAAAATAATCTCCCAGTTTTGTAAAAAGTGTTATGGTTAAAAATATATCAATTCATCTTTGACCCCCATATTTTCACTATGCTTTGGACAATTTGGTGTGTTTCTAGACACTTGGTTTTACTTAATGGTCCCAGGGTATAGTATAAATCCTAAGATTTATTCACTAGCCTTCAGAAATATTCAGAGCCTCTCCCAAGTTAGCAAAATATCAAGCCAAAGTTTTTGGACTTCTACTGAAGAATTGCTACGTTTCTGGGTTATTTGGTGTGTTTCTGTGCTTTAATGTTTTTACTGTAAGTAAAAGGGTTAAATGTTAATCGTGTTGATGTAAATAGTTTAATCATGAGTTATATGATGATTAATAGGATTATTAATGATTATCGTTGTAGATAATCTTGTGATCAATGCTTTGAGAGATAATCTCAATCAGTTAGCTAAAAAAGGGAAAGTTGTTCCTAACTTCCCTAGGACTAGGTAATGAGTCATTATGTTCATTAATTAGTTTCTATGGATCATGATTCTAACCCTTAGAGGTGGAATATTGTTTTTTTTCTATATGTGCCCAGAATCAAGTCAAAGAGAAGGTTGGATATTTGAAGTTCACACTCTTTGGTACTAGTGTACTTGAGTAATTGGAGAAGTAATTTACATATAGTTGCAGCTATTTTCATGGGATTCTTGTGATGTGATTAGTGACAATTTTTTTCTCCATTTTTCTTATGCATCAAGTTGTTCAAGCAACCATCTACTTTCTTCCTATGATTTATCTTTTAAGTTTTGAAACATAAATCATTCTTTTATGCTCTCTTTTTTTTTAAGATAAGCATATAAGTGTTTCATCCTTTGAAATAAGATAACTCATTATGCTCACTTAACTTCTTCTATTATTTCCTCCTTACAACACTACAATAAAAAACCATTTGTGTCACTGATCACACCTATCTTGCCTCATACTATCTCTGCAGTTGAACTTTTGGGATATCTAGCCTAGTTTCTAAACTTGGTGCTTCTTTTTCCAGAAAACCCTAATAAAACCCTACTAAGCTTATAATTAGCCTAAAATCCTTATTCTTCAGTCATTTCCATTTACTATGAGATTTTATATAGAGAGAGCCCTCTCTGATTTGGCAGGGCTAGATACCAAATCTAAAGATTGGTCTATGGTTACCTCTTTGGCATCCATTCTCACCCTTGGGAAACCAAGGAGCCCAAACACTCCACACAGTCACCAAACGACCTCCAATCCATCAATTTTAGACCCTCTTTAGCCCTTGAAAAAAACCCTAATCTCCTTGATGCCCTTTCTTTTGTTCCTGTGGCTAAACATAACCCTTATTCCCTGCTACGTTTCCCTTTGAAGTGTGATTTTTGCACTGAATTGGATGTGATAATGCCTCACATATCACCTTCTATTTACCAAAGAGAAGGGTGCCTAAAATTTCACAGGAGGGCTTCGACCAATCTGACTTTGACACACATGTGTAAACCCCATAATATAACTTCAAAATTTCACATCTCCACTTCTAAAACTCGGAATTCGATCATTCTTGAAGAATTGGATTCTCATTTCCACCCTCTATCATCGCATGCCATCGTATATAGAAATTTTCTCATGGAAATTCCCTAAAACAAGATTTGTGGAAAACCCCATACTTGGGTTCCAAGCCCACAAGTGACTCTTGTGGCGATTTTCCCTCCAAACCTCGAAACCTAGGGCTTGGAGTACCTCCCAAGTTACTCAAAAATAAAAATACTGAGATATTATTCTTCCTTAATACCTAACCCTCCATCATTCTCATGTCCTGAAATCACTTCTAAACAAACTAAATGAAACTTCTTCATAGATCCAGGCCCTTCTCGAAAGAACCTAACTATAATATAATATATTATCTTTAATATATATTTAGGCATATAGAAAAGATGCATCCAAAATATAGATATATTCTGAAGGACTAGCTTAGTCATGACCAAAATCCCTCCCAATGTAAGCCATTTATTTGACCATAGGAACATCTTATGTTCAAATTTTCTGATAGGCCACTCCTATTCCTTAAGCTCATATTTATTTTGTTTCAAATAAAAACCCAAATATCTAATTTTTTCTTTCATAGAGGTTTTTTCCACCTCAATTATTCATGTTATCTTCATTATCACTGACTCCTCCTTGTTTATCGAGACTAATGAAATTTTTCCTTTGTTCGTATATAGACCCAAGGCTTCTCCAAAAATGGTAATAATCTAATGAAAGGCTTTCGACTCAATTATAGAGACCTTCCTGATAAAAATTACATCATCAATGAACATAGTATGAGTTATTTTAAAATTCTTAGTAATCCTGCAACCAAATATAGTGTCTTTTTTTGTGTTTCACATATACCTCTACTTAAACCGTTAATAGCCAAAATAAATAATAGTGGGGACAAAGCACAAAAATATCTAAGACCTCTGGATGCCTTAAAGAAACATTTTAGGATCCCATTAATGATAACTGTAAAGTTCACTAATGAAATACATTTCATAATCCAATCAACCACAGAGACTCCAAAACTGATATTATGAAGGATCATCATCCTTAGGAACTCTCAATCCACATTGTCATAAAAATTAACCAAACCGATCCTCATCAAAAACACCTCTCGCTGAAGAAATTTGATAGAATGTGTACATTCTTGAATTAGTGCCACAACATCTTCGATTTGTCTATTTTCTAAAAAGAAAAATTATTCTGAAGTTATATAATTGGAGACTGTGGCTTTGATATGATCGATAATTGTTTTTGAGATCATTTTATACACCATGTTGCATAAGGAAATAGGCCTAAAATAAACAAAAGTAGATGGCTTCGAAAATTTTGGGAATGGGAGCTATGAAGTTTGTATTAAATGATCCTGAAATTGAATGATGACGTTTTTATTCCTCTGCCATTTCCATAAGATCATTATTCATAATGTCTAGAAAGTGTAGAAAATCTCTATAGACCGCCCTTCAAGCCTAGGGCTCTTGTCCCTAGCCAAAAAGTTCATAACCTTAATTGTAATCGACCTCCCCAATGGATCACATTCTTCTCACTCAACCATTCCAAGAAACAGGTTAATGAATTGCGTCTAGAGAACTGTGTTGTTTTCATGGATTTGGGAAAACCCAGGAAAAAAACACACTGTTATCCAGAAGTCTTCACCAACAAAAAATTATTGACTATGGAAATATCCATGCTAGAATTGCATATAATTTTTAAAATTAACTCATTTTTCTCTCTGAAAAGGTGACTAAAAAACGTCACTGCCTCTCACTGAATATCCTATTGTGTCCTGAGAATATGCCCCTCACCATCTCTAATATTCCAAATAGATTTTTCCATTTTCATTTTTGAATATTGTTTATCGAAAAATCGAGTGTTTTTATCCCCTTTTTAAGGATACGTACTTGATCATTATACTTTTTTCATCCATATTAATATATTTAGAGTGGAAAAGGTGGAGGAATCATCTCACTTGACCGTTTGTACTATCGAGACCCAGTTTGAAAATATAGTGACTGAAACCTTCTAATAATGTTTTGAGGCATAAAATGACATTTTTTAGGGGTAAAACTCTACTGCTTTAGTTCCACAAATTTTTTTCCTATTCTAAATATCGAGGCCTTTCCAACAGTGCAAGAATTGTGTCGATCAGAATCTGTATATGAAAGTTATGACACTCAGAAGTTGACATTCTTGTTTTCACCACCATAATTCGAGAGGATGCACCAAAACCCCCCATTATACATAAAAATGGGCTAGCGATGTGATTATGCTATAGAAGATTCTAGAAGATTATATATTGTAACTTTGGTTAAGAGTTGAGGTAGTCAAACCTAACCACTAGTACGTTATCATACTGTGTTATAATCGGGCCATTAGGAGGAAAAGGGGTTCTATTCTTTCGAGTGAATTTGTTCCACGACTAAGAAAAAGTACCTTAGAGGGATACAAGGTAGAGTACACATTGAGGATTTGTGCACTGTAGCAGCCCATAGGCCATAGGCCATAATTTTTTTTACTCACAACCATATTTCTATCTAGAGAGAGACAGTAGAGTGGCCTCACCTTCCAGTTACGTTTTTCTCCCAAAAGGTTTTCCCAGAGCATATATTATGTCAAATGTGCGTGGAAATTTATTTCGCTCTTCCCTAATCTCTGCATAATTTTTAATTCATAGGCATGCACTATTTACTGTAAATCTACAGATCCAGAAATCTAATAGAAAATTAATAGTATTGAATTTCATGTTTGAAATACAAATTTATCAGATCTGTTGTGAAGAATTGTCTAGTTGAATATCCATGGTAGTTTACATATCATATTGGTATCAAACTAGTTTTATTTTGGTATATTGTAGATATTTGGATGGGATATAGATTTTTTAGCCAAATATATTAAAACCCTAATCACGGTGAACAAATCTATGAATAACCCTTGTGATCTTGCAGAGGATAGGTTTTTGTGGTTGGAACAACAAGTTGTTGATATAAATCGTAATGTAAAAATCCTCATGATGACCCATAGAAATAAGATTGGGATATATAGAGAATATTTGGGTTCAAATGAAAAGGAAAAATAAGAAGGGAGATCAGAAGATTGGGATGAAACGAAGAATCAACAGAAGAAATAAACTGAAAAAGATCAACCTAATTTGAGTGTCGTGAGTCAATCAAAACCCTTGTTTAAAATGGAATCAAAGTTCAATATCAAGTTGTACCATGATCATATCGACACTCTAAAGTTGAATCAGTGGTTATAGAAACTGAAAGTGTATCTTAACATCCATCAACTTGAGGAAGAACAAAATATTTCATTTGCGTGACTTCCATCAGAGGGCCATGCCTTGATTTGATGGGAGAGCCACACAAAGAGCCTCCAGTGACTCAGTGGTAGGACTTCAAAACCCTCTTTAAGTCACAATTTTACCCTATTGGTTATGTAGAGGACTAGTTGATATGGTTGCACTACTTAATGAAAAAGATAGGGAAAAACATGCAAGAGTACACCACAAAGTTTAAAAATATGACCATAATGTTGGGTATCTCCCCAAAGAACCCAAATGTACTCATTAAATACTTGGGGGGTTTGCACTATCATATACAGGAGAAAGTGTTATTATTCAAGCCCAAATTAATGGATGAGGCTTATGTACAATCATAGTACATGGAGAACATAGGTCTGAATAGATTTAAATCAAGTGGATCGAATCAAAAGGATAAATAGGACACTTCTAAGGAGGGGAAGAAGAAACAAAAATATGACAACCACAATACACCAAGGAAAATATCCCAACGACCACTACAACCACTGCAACATTGATGGACATATCTAGGGGAATTGTTGGAAGTTGCATCTAGATATAAACCTGAAGAAATAAAATAAAGATAATAAGAAGAAGAATCTCATGGCCACTGATTCGAGAAACCAAGTTGAAAGAAACTCAAACATGAATGAGAATATCAACTATATGTTTCTATAGAAGGAGGGGAACCTGAGTAGCCTTCAACAAAAAGAAGAGAAAGAAATGACTAAAGTATTTCATATAAAGATACAATTCAAGAAGAGAAAGATTGATTCTCTGTTTGACTCAAGGTCATAAGAGAATCTCATTACACCAAAGTTGGTCAAGAAGTTGGGGTTGAAATTTTTTGATCATCCAAACCCATATCCACTTGGATGGGAAAATAAGGATGCAAATATGAAGGTATCAAAATAATGAAAAGTTATATTTTCCATTAGTGTTGATTTTATTGATGAAGTATAACTAGATGTGGTTCCCCTTGATGTACGTGGAGTCATGTTTGGGAGTCCCTACATGTACATGAAAGATGCAAAATTCATGGAGAGAGCCAACTACTATCATCTCGTCAAGGATGGAAAACCATTCATCATCAATGCACACAAAGGCAAGTTGAAAATTTCGCTAGTAAGTGCCAACCAAGCCAATAAATTGATTTGTTCCTGCAAGAAGTATGTTTTACAATTTTTAAGAGAATATCAGTCTATAGAAGAGTCAATAAGAGGAAAGGAATCCCTTCGCATTTTCACTCTCTCCAACATTCAGCGCGTCGTATATCGCACTTCACAGATTTAATAGTTTACCTCCGCACTTATAAACTAAAACTTAAAGCTTGCGACTTTTGATGCAGTCTGGTCCGACTTTCCCTCCATGTCACCTCCTTTCTCCCCGCACTTTTCACATCGCACATTTTAGAGTTTACCTCTGCTGCTTCATGGTAATGATTTGCGATTGTGATGCATTTTGGACCCACCATAATACTCCGCTCACCACAAGTACGTCATTCCTTCATTATCGTTCCCGTTCCATTGCTCCACGTCATCTCCTTCTCCTCATCGCCCTCCATATTTCCTCCATATCCACTCAACCCCTCCTCATCTGACGGTCCTTCTGCATTTTGAACCCCCCTCAGCTTTTGAATTTTAACCATGTGGGGGGGGGTGCGAAATGGGTGGTATCTCTTACCCCCTCCTCGCTATGTGTCACCCTTCCACTATTTCGTACCTCCCTTCTATATTACCGCTTACCACCTAAGACCCCCTCTGAAAAGTTGTTTTTTCTCACTTCCAAACTGTTGTCGTATTCATTTTACCACTGCCATTGCTACTGCACCACGTCTACCAACCACCATCACTCCACAATGAGGTATATAAGGTCTGTGCGCCATTTATGAGGAAATAGACTATGAACGGAAGAAAGAATCAGGGCAGACCCAACAAGGGGTAAAAGCCAGGGCGAGGCTGAACATCACAAGGAAAAATATGGTAAAGGTCAAGTTGGTCATTTATGCAGAGGTTTAACAATAGAGACTAAAGGGGTAGCAAAGCACATCAACACCAAAATCAGTAAATGAAAGTAGCCAATGTTGCACTAGACTTAATTACCCAACGCTGATCTTTTAAAAAACATGACCATATGTCAGAGCCATCAAAGTGTTTAGATCCATAAAGAGCTGCTCAAAATTAATTTTACAAGAGATGTGTTGTTAGAGATATTTTTCTCAAGCCTTGCATGGCCATGCCTGTTTAATTTCAGCTGTTTTGTAATAAATGAAGTTTGACCCAAGTATATTAGGGCAACCAACTCAAGTTTTAGTTAAATATTGCTCAAATTTGCATTATCAAGGGTTGGAGGCTGGAACCTTGTTAGACTCTATGTTGTAAAATATCATTGTATTGGAGCACTTTAAATGTTTTGAGATGGGCATCAATAACAAAGAGACCGTTCACATGATTCATGAGCTATGTTAATGGTGATGTTATTTCCTCTGTGTTAATGTTTTCCTCTGTCTTTTCATGCTGTGCATCAGTTTATCTAATTACAAAATAGAATTTTTAGATTAAGATTTGCTGAGAGAGCACTTTAATTCTATTTTTTTTTGTTATCTTAATGTTTTCCTCTGAATTATAGTTAAATAATTCTTAACTTCTCTTTAGCTATTACTGAACTCAATGCTTTCTTTCATCTCATATTCACACTACTGGTAAGATCCAGTCTACATAGTTAGCTTTCCCTTTGAATGCCCCTTGAAAATTTTGATGCATAATTTATCCTTCTATGACTCCATAGCCCAATGGACTAAGTTTCACAGCTTTGTCTGTCCAACCACTCATTCAATCAAAACAAACAACCCTCATAATTTATATAACTAGCTTAATATCAACATTTATAATTATCAAGCTAAATCATAAAAACAGAGAGAGCCTTCTCCGAGTCTAGGAAGGCTAGGTCCTAGAATCCAAAGCGGTGTGGTGTTGTCCTATGTCGTTTGTTCTTGCTAATCTTACAAATTACAGAGAGCTAACATAATGGTGACCATACTAGGGAACTGAGTTATTGGAAAAATTAATATTTCATTAGAACTCAAAAACCCCAGTCAGAACGTTGTATTATTCAAGTATGTTCCAAGATTGGTATTTGGTTGTTGATGGTGGACACCAACCAGACACAAGAAAGTTGAAATCATCCACCTGGAGACTCCACAGTTTTCAGTTGACCTAAAGACTCCACCGGTAGAAGAATCTAGATTGGTTGTGAATATAAAGTGGCTTGATTGACAATATGGATCCAATAATACAATGTAGTTATGCTCCAATGAAAAGAGATCACATTCATGGATTCCCACATAAAATGCCTCAGGTAAATTGGAAAAGAAATCTTCCTATTTTTCAAGATGATTATTTTGATGATGATTTGTTACAGCTCATTAAATTTCATATACACTCATGGAAGTTGAAGGTCGAATGGCATGAGGATTGCCTCATGAAGATGTTCATGGCAACATTAGAAGGGAAAGCAAGGGAATGGTATGAAGGTTTGAATCCTTGTAGTTTGTTTTCTTTAAAATATTTCCACAAGGTGTTTTATGAGCATTATAAAGAAAATTTTCCATCTTTAGCATTTTTTGAAAATTTTTGTGATCAATCCGAGGATCTCATACAATACCTTGTAAATATTGATGAATATTTAGGAAATTAGCATCCTGAGGATCTCTTAGAAGCAATTCATGAATTTCATGCTCAAGTTAATTGTCATGACAACCAAGAGAAGTTAGTTAAGAATGAAAGAAATCAGGAAATGAAAGAAGATCCACAAGATCTCTCTGTGGGGACAACTGATAATTCATCTGATATTTTTTGTGAGGCTAAAGAAGACATTTCGCCTCATGATCAGTCCTCACGAGAGAAAGAAAAAAATTGTTGTTCAATCCAAGGAAAACAAAGAATCCCTCCTCCTTCAACTGAAGAAGAAATCAATCAGATTCTAAGCATGGAGCCAACCTCCAAATTTTTATGTAATGAAGGGATTATTCCTATTTGTTCTACTGCTAATTTAAGTACTAAAGTGCTTTCTTGTGAAGAAACGGAATAAAATATTGATACTGATGTTGTTCTACCTTCTCAAGAAGGCCTATTGCCATAAAGTTCTCCTATTCATCAAAATGATGGCCTTCCAACAAAATTCAGCCAACTCAGTCATGACATATCAAGTTTTCTTAAGGGCAACGTAGTGGTATAAAATGAGGATTCCCTATCAGATGACCATGAATATTGTGTGGATATTATTTTTCAGAAGGATATTGAGCATGACAAAGTGGAACAAGGAGCAGCCCTAGATGAAGTTTTTTATTTAAATCCGTAGGGCCAGGTATTGTTCCAAGACGATTTTGTTGGTTTCTTGGAATCATCTATAGAAGGAGTATGCTATGAAATGAATGGTGTGTTCAAGAGTTTAAGAAAAAATTTGAGCCCTGTTGTTCAATGGAAGGTAAGATGGGAATGGCCCTTTTGTTTTTCATCCTACTCAAAAAAGTGAACAAAAATCAATCATGTAGTCATTTACTTTATTGGTTGCATTAGATAAAGGAGTTCACATAGTGTATATATCATATCCAAGATAGATTAGGGTAAGTGGGTGTGCGAATAAGCTCAACACTCTGAGCATATTTCCAGTTTTAGTTTTAGTTGCTTTCTAGTTTTCAGTTCAAGTGTGTCCCACACTACATATTGCAAAGAGTGGGTATTTCAACTTAAAGGTTTTCAACCACAAATATTGTAGCAGATCAGGTTGCAAAGTGGGATCAGCCAAATGGAGTAGGCCACTAGTCTATGGTGTTCTTGACACCTCTTGAAGGAGCTTCCATCCCCAGCTGGAGCCACTGTTAGACTCCTATATTTTACAGTATCACAAGGTTACTATGTACTTCTTCTTTGAAAATTTTTGTATTGTACATAGATGTCAATATCCAAAATATTTTCAAAAGAAAGAATCAAAGGAAACAAAGGCAGCAGAGAGGAAAGGGAGTAGTGGGGACTGTTAGATATAATTGATCGACAAGTGAGATTAAATCACCCATTTACCCACCACACTTCCTTTCATTTCATTTTCCTTTCGCTAAAAATTTACCTTTCCGCCTGTCTTCTTTATATTGCTACTTTACCTTTTTCCATCGCATATCATTTTTTTGGTTTACCATTCACCTCCCTGATTCCCAATGTGATTGTGTGGGACCTACTGACCCTTATACATTTCTAAACCCATATGCAAACATTCATACTCTGCATTTTCCTTACCCTTCTCCTTTTCTCTCTATCCATCATTGAGTGTGTCGTATATCACACATCGCGCATTTAAGAGTTTACCTCCATGCTTATAAATTAAAACTTAAAGTTTGCGATTTTCAATATAGTCCAATCCCACTTTCCCTCCACGTCACCTCCTTCCTCCCCGCTCTTCGCACATCACACATTTCATATTTTACCTCTACTGCTTCATGGTAAATATTTGTGATTGCGATGCATTTTGGCCCCACCATAATACTCCGCTGACCGTGAGTACGACATTCCTTTGCTATCGTTCCCATTCCATTGTTCCACGTCATCTCATTCTCCTCATCGCCCTCCATCTTTCCTCCATCTCCACTCAACCCCTCCTCATCTGAGGGTCCTTGTGCATTTCACACCCCCCTCAGCTTCTGAACTTTAACCATGTTGGGGGGGGGGGTGTCCCAAATGGGTGGTATCGCGTACCCCCCCCCCGGTACTTGTTTACCTTCTGCTATTTCGCACCTCCCTTCTATATTACCACTTACCACCTAAGACCCCATCCAAAAATTTGTTTTCGTTCGCTTCCAAACCGTCGCCATATTCATTTGACCACTACCACTACTGTTGCGCCACGTCCGCTATCTGCCATCCCTCCACAACCAGGCATATAAGGTCTGTGCACCATTTATGAGGAAATAGGCTATGCATGGCAGAAAGACTCAGGCAAAACCCGACAAGGGGTAAAAGGAAGGATGAGGCTGAACATCACAAGGAAAGAGACGGTAAAGGTCGAGTCAGGCATTTATGTAGAGATTTAAAAATAGAGACTAAAGGGGCAGAAAAGCACATCAACACCAACATCAATAAATGAAAGTAGCCAGCGCTGCACCATAATTAATTACCCAATGCCGATCTTTCGAAAAGCAGGACCATATTTCAGAGCCATCAAAACATTTAGATCAATAAAGAGTTCTCAAAATTAATTTTACAGGCAGTATGTTGTCAGAGATATTTTTCTCAAGCCTTGCGTGGCCATGCTGGTTTAATTTCAACTTTTTTGTAATAAATGAAATTTGAACCAAGTAGATTAGAGAAACCGACTCAGGTTTTAGTTAAATACTACTCGAATTTTCATTATCAAGGGTTGGAGGTTGGAACCTTGTTAGATTATGTGTTGTAAAAGATCATTGTATTGGAGCACTGTAACTGTTTTGAGTTGGGCATCAATAACAAAGAGATCGTTCACAAGATTCATGAGCTACGTTAATGGTGATGTTATTTCCTATGTGCTAATGTTTTCCTCTACCTTTTCATGCAGTGCATCAGTTTATCTAATTACAAAATAGAAGATTTAAATTAAGATTTGTTGATAGAGCACCTTAATTTTCTGTGTTTTTGTTATCTTAATGTTTTCCTCTGAAGTATAGTTCAATAATTTGTAACTTCTATTTAGCTATTACTGAACTCACTACTTTCTTTCATCTCATATTCACACTACTAGTAAGATCGAGTGTGCATAGTTAGCTTGCCTTGTGAATGCCCCTTGAAAAATTTAATGCACAACTTAGCCTTTTATGACTCCATAGCCCAATGGATTAAGTTTCACACCTTTGTTTTTCCAACCACTCAATCAATCAAAACAAACAACCCTCATAATTTCTATAACTAGCCTAATATCAACATTTATAATTATCAATATAAATCATAAAAACAGAGAGAGCCCTCTCTGAGCCTAGGAAGGCTAGGTCCTAAACTCCAAATTGGTTTGATTTTGTCCTCTCTCATTTTTTCTTGCCAATATTACAAATTACGGAGAGCTAACATCGTAGAAGCATGTGAGGTGAAGAAATAGTTGTAGCGGGTGCTAGAATAGGGTTTAATTTGAACGATTACATCACCATGCAGATAACCATAATCATTTTTCCAAAGAAAGATGAGACTTGGCGGATGTGTATATATTACAGGGCATTGAACAAAATCATGCTCAAGAATAAGTACCCCCTGCCTAGAATAGATGGTTTTTTGGATCAACTGCAACAATCAAAATAATTCACCAAGTCAGACTTAAAGTCTAGATATCACCAAGTTTGATTCAAAGAAAAATACACTTGGAAGACCGCCTTCAAATTGGGGCAAGGTTTGTATGGGTATTTAGTCATGTAATTTGGCCTATGTATTGCACTAACTACATTTGTGAGATTAATTAATGATGTACTGCACCATTTTATAGACTCATTTGTTATTGTGTGTTTAGATGATATATTGGTATATATTCCACTTTGGAGGAGCACATCTTACATCTTGCATATTTGTTGTAAACATTAAAGAAGCACCGATTGCTAGAAAATCTCAATAATTGTGAGCTTTCAAAGTAGTATTTGGTGTATTAAACGTATGTGAGAGGTGGATGAGATTTGAATATAGATTCTTCAAATATGGAGGGTCGGTGCCTACTAATTTTTTCAAGGTCAAGAGTTTCATTGGGGAAGCACTGTAACTGAGGAAATTTAAAGCTTCATTTTCAGTAGTAGCAAAACCACTCCATGCCATACCAGTAAGTGGCAAGAGTTTCTAGTGGGGAAAGGGTCAACAAAGGGATTTTGAGGATCTAAAAAATAAGTTAAGACAAGCACCAGTTATTTCATTACCAAACTTTCAGCAACCCTCTGAAGTGGGGAAAAATGCGAAAGGGTATGTTATGGGAGCGGTATTAATGCAGGGAGGAAGACTTGTATGCTACCATTTTGAAATATTTCATGGGGTAGTCCTTAACTACCCTACCTACAACAAGGAGCTTTATACCCTAGTGCAAGTTGTAAAGAAGTGGAAGAACTATTTGATGGTAAAGGAGACAATAATACACACATATCACAAGCCACTATAAAACTGTAAGCCTAGAGTAAGCTACAAAAAACAGAGCATTACAAGGGGATAGGGTTTTTACAGTAGTTTCATTTGGTGATAAAGTACAAAAAGGGTAGCACAAATAGATTGGATTACATGATTTTACCCACATAAATGATTATAGCTTTGGGAAATTTCATACACATGGATTCATTTGCTTATGATGCATATATGGAAGCATATTCAGAGGATGAGGAATTTAAGGAGGTGTTTCCGCAATTGCAGAGTCCGATTCATGTGCAGGATGGTGACAACACCATTGAATACCATCTCCAGTATGGGTTACTCTATAGGTTGGATAAGTTATGTTTTCATAAAGGTGAGCGATTGTAGTTGATTAGAGAGGCTCATAGCTCCAAGGTTGTAGGGAAATTTGGGTAGGGAAGAAAATGGAAAACTTGCAGAGGTGTGTGTATTGGCCCAAGTTGTAAGAGAAGGTAGCTAAGTTCATAAGAGAATGCATGCTTCGTTATACCAGCAAGCCTATCAATGAGAAACAAGGTCGTTATCATCCCTTACCTATACACACTCGTCCTTCCAAAATAATTTCCATCCATTTTCTTGGAGGTTCACCAAAAACCAAGAGGAACATGACTACCTATTTATGGTAGTTAACAAGAAACAAGAAAGTGGTCACATTCTTTTGGTTCAACCATTCTAGGAAACATGTTAATAATTGCATCTAATTTTCAAAATTAATTCCATGTTTCTCTCTGAACTAGTGACTAAAAAATGTCACTACCTCTCACTGAATATCCTATTCTGTTGTGAGAAAATGCCACTCACCACCTCTAATATTCCAAATATAATTTTCCCTTTTCCTTTTTTGAAGCCTATTTATGGAAAAACGAAGTGCTTTTTTCCCTTTCTGAATGATCCAGATTGGGTCATTATATTATTTTCCATCCATATAAATATTATTAAAGTGGAAAAAGTGGAGAAATCAACTCACTAGATCATTTTTACTGGTGGGACCCAAGTTGGAAAAATAGGGTTTGAAACCTTAAAATATTTTTTGAGGCATCAAATTTTATTTTTTTTTGGTAAAACCTTAATAATTTAGTTACACTCTTTTTCTCCTATTCTACACACCGAGGCCCTTCCAACAATGCAAGAATTGCATCAATCAGAGACTATGTGCGAAAGTTATGCCACTCAAAAGTTGACCTTCCCGTTTTCACCACCATAATTTGAGAGGATCCCACTAAAAAACCCATTATACATGAAAAGGAGGCTATCCATGTGATTATTATGTAGAAAATTCTAGAAGAGTCTATATTATAACTCTGGTTAAGAGTTGAGGTAGTGAAAACTAACCACTAGTAGGCTATAGGATTGTGTTATAACCAGACCACTAAGAGCGAAATGGGTTCCATTCTTTTGAGTGAATTTTTTCCGAAGTTAAGAAAAAGTACCCAAGAGGGATAGGAGGTAGAGCACCCAAAGAGGACTTGTGCACTGTAGAAGCCCACGGGCCACATGCCATAATTCTTTTTACTCACAACAATATTTCCATATAGAAAGAGTTCCAGGTAGGATTTTCTATATAAAGGTTTTCCAGGAGTGTATCTTGTGTCAATTTTTTGTGTGAGAATTTATTTTGTTGTTCTCTATTTTCTGCATAATTTTAAATTTGCAAGCACACACTATTGACAGTAAATCTACAGATCTAGAAATCTAATAAAACTATAATAGTACAAAATTTCATATTTAAATATAATTTTATCATATCTCTTGTGACGAACTGTCTAGTGGAATATCCATGATAGTTTACAGATCGTATTGGTATCAAAGAAGGTTTCTTTGGGTGTATTGTGGATATTTCTAGGGGATATAGATCGGCTAGCCAAAAGTAGTAAAGCCCTAATCATGGCCAACGAATCTATGAATAACACTTGTGATCTTACAGAGGATAGGTTTTCGTAGCTAGAACAACAAGCCAATGATATAAATCATAATGTAAATATCCCCATGGCAGCCTTGAGTAATAAAATTGGGATATTTAGAGAACATAGGGATTCAAATGTAGAGGACAAATCAGAAGGGGAATTAGGATATTGGGATTAAATAAAGAATCAACTGAAGAAATAACCTGAAAAAAGATAAACTTAATTCAAGTGTCATGAATTAATCAAAACCCCTATTTAAAATCGAAGCAAAGGTTGATACCAACTTGTACCACGATGATATCAATGCTATGAATTTGAATCACTAGTTACAAAAACTAGAATTGAATTTTCGCGTCCATCAGATTGAGTAAGAATAGAATATTTCATTTACGTGACTGACATTAGAGGTTCATGCCTTGACATGGTGGGAGAGCTACATGGAGACTCTAAGGATGGAGGGGGAGCCCCTAGTCACTAATTGGGAGGACTTAAAAACCTTCTTTAAGTCAGAATTTTACCCTATTAGGTATGTAGAGGACCAGTGGATCTGGTGGCACTAATTCAGGAAAAATCCAAGGAAAATCATGAAGGAATACACCAAAAATTTTAGAAATATTACCATAATGTTGGGTATCTCCTAAAGAACCTAGATGTATCATCAATTATTTGGGGGGTCTACACTTCCATCTACAGGAGCAAGTGATATAATTTAATCCCAAAATAGTGGACGAGGCTTGGGTACAAGAATAGTACTTGAAGAACACAGGTCTGAAGAGAGTGCAATCAAGTGGATCTAAGAATAACAAGCAACAAGATGCTTCTATGTAGGGGAAGAAGAAAAAAAAGGGATAAAGGTAAAATTACGACAACCACAACACAATATTCCAAAGATAGCAACAAATACTACAACATTGATGGCCATACTGAGGAGAAGTATTGGAAGTTGCATCAAGAGCTAAACCCAAAGAATAAAAGGAAATATAATAAGAAGAAGAATCTCATGTCCATTTATTTGAGAAACCAATTTGAATGCATCTCAAAAGTGAATGATAATATCGTCTATACATCGGTGTAGATAAAGGTGAACCTGAGTAGTGTTCAACAATAGGAAGGGAAATAAATTACTAAAGTAATCCATATAAATATACAGGTCAAGAATACAAATATTGATGCTCTGTTTTACTTAGGATCGCAAGAGAATCTCATTTCAGTAGAGATAGTCAAGAATTTGCGGTTGGAAGTTCATGATCATCCAAACCCATATCCACTAGGATGGGAAAATAAGGATGCAGAGCTGAAGGTAACAAAATAATGAAAAACAAATTTTATACTTGTGTTTATTTTATTTATGAATTAGAACTAGATGTGGTTCCCATTGGTGTATGTGGAGTCATGTTTTGGAGTCCCTACATGTACATGCGAGATGTAATATTCATGCAGAGAGCCAACTAGTATTGTCTGGTTAAGGATGGAAAATAATTCATCATCAATGCACACAAATAAATGTTGAAAATTTTATTGGTATGTGTTCACCCATCCAAGAAATTGATTAGTTCCAATAGGAATTATGATTTACTATTTTTAAGAGAATATTAGTCTGTAGAAGATTCAGTAAGATTCAACACATACCTAGAGGGGTGTACTAAGAAACAAAAACAAAAACTTGTAGAGTTTTTAAAGGAATATGAGGATGTGCTTTGAGAGCCTAAAGGGTTCCCACCTAAGACATAAGTCGAGCATGAGATCCATCTATTTATAGATTCCCCATTGCCAAACATTAGGCTATACAACTAGTCTATTATAGAAGTAAGTGATGTGAAGAAACAATTGCAAAAACTATTAGAAATGGGTGTCATTCGATCGATTACATCACCATGTGGGTCACCCATCATCATTGTGCCAAATAAAGATGATACTTGGCATATGTGTATATATTACAGGGCGTTGAACAAAATCATGCTCAAGAATATGTACTCCCTGCCCAAGACAGATGATTTGTTGGATTAGTTGCAACAAGAAAAATAAGTCACCAAGTCAGACTTAAAGTCTGGATATCACTAAGTTCAATTCAAAGAAAAATAAATGTGGAAGACCACCTTCAAAACCAGGAAATATTTATATGAGTTGTTAGTCATGAAATTTGGCCTATGTAATGCACCAAATACATTTATGAGCTTAATGAATGATGTATTGCACCATTTTATAGATTCATTTGTTATTGTCTATTTGAATGATATATTGGTATATAGTGCGACTTGGGAGGAGCACATCTCATATTTCACAAAGGTGTTGGATACATTAAAGAAGTACCAAATTCTAGAAAATCTCAAGAAGTTTGAGTTTGAAAAGTAATATGCGATGTATTAGGGGTATGTGATAGGTGGTTGAGAGTTGAAGATATATCCTTCAATGATGGAGGCCATAATGAAATGTTCGGTGCCTAGTAATGTTTTTGAGGGACCAAGAGTTTCATTGGGGTAGAAGAGTACCTAAGGAAATTAAAAGCCTCATTTTCAATGGTAGCAACACCACTCCATGCCATACAAGCAAGTGGAAAGAGTTTCCAAAGGGGAAAGGGTCAATGAAGGGTTTTCAAGGAGCTAAAGAAGAATATTCTTCAAGCACCAGTTCTGGCATTACCAAACTTGCAGTGACCCTTTGAATTGGATACAGATGCGAGTGGGTATGTTATGGGAGCGGTATTGATGCAGGGAAGAAGGAATGTATGCTACCATTTTGAAGTATTTCATGGGGTAGTACTTAGCTACCCTACCTACAACAAGGAGCTTTATTCCCTAGTGCAATTTGTGAATAAGTGGAAGCACTATCTAATGGTAAAGGACAAAATAATCCACACAAATCACTAGCCACTATAGTAATTGCAGGCCCAAATTAAGCTACAAAAAACCAAACATTACAAGTGGATGGAGTTTCCATAGTAGTTTGATTTGTTGATTAAGTATAAGAAGGGTAACACAAAAAAGTTGGATGACATGCTTTAAAGCCAACCCACATCAAAGATCATAGCATTGGGAACTCTTATGCACATGGATTCATTCACCAATGATGCATATAGGGGGGCATAATCAGAGGATGAGGAATTTAAGGATGTGTTTCAACAGTTTTAGACATAGAGTCATATGCAAGATGGTGACAACATCATTGACTACCATCTCTAGGATGGGTTATTCTATATGTTGGATAAGTTATGTGTTCCTAAAGGTGAGAATAAATTGTAGCTGATTAGAGAGGCTCAAACCTCCTAGGTTGTAAGGAGCTTTGGTGAAGGGAAGACCATGTACAACTTGTAGAGGTGTGTGTATTGGCCCAAGATACAAGAGAAGGCAGCTAAGTTCATAAGAAAATTCATGTTGTGTTTTACCAGTATGCCTAGCAACATGAAACAATTTCTATATCATCCCTTACCTATACACACTCGCCCTTGGGAAATAATTTCCATAGATATTTTTGGAGGTTTACCAAGAACCAAGAGGGGACATGGCTACCTATTTGTGGTAGCTAACAGTTTCAGCAATATGTGTGTTATGATGCCCTATAAGAAGACCATATGTGGGAAAGAAACAGCAAATTTTTTCTTTAGATAGGTCTTAGTGCATTTTTGGATACCAAGGAGCATCATTTTAGAATGGGATACAAAATTTCTAAGTGAATTTTGGACTACATTGTGGGAGAATATAAACACAAAGTTAAAGAGATATACAACATTCTATCCATGGATAGATGGGAAGACAAAATTAGTCAAAAATACTTTGGCGCAATTTCTGAGGGTATAAAACTAGAATCATTTGAAGACCTAGGATCCTCCCTGGAGATTTAAAAAATTTCACCTTAGTGACATAAAAGAAAATGTTTTTAGAAATATGAACATGATGACCATTAGGAATAAAAGGAGGGTCAATGGTAAATGTACTTGAGTTTTTTATTTCCATCAGGAATAAAGAGAGGATCAATGGTAAATGTACTTGAGTATTTGATTTCATTGGAAGCTTGAATGTTGCTTTGATCTCATTGTATATGTACTTTGAAATCCTTCTCATTTTCATAGATCCCCATCGAGTGTCTTCCATCCTCAAACCTACTCGAACATGTTGCGATCAAATGTACAAACACATGACAGCCTAGGCATTAAAAGGGAATTCCAAAATAGTTGATGACATGTATGAAATAGAATGACCCCTATTATATATCTATCTTTTTTAGAAAACCTCCATTAATATATACTTCAACCAATTCGCATTCGATCCTTTTGTTGACAATCTACAAAATAGCCTCCTCCATGGAGAAGAATTTTCCAATCTTATTGGAAAGTGCTGAAATAGCATGTTTAAACCACAATACCAATGGAAGACCTAGAAACTTCACCCATAGAATTTTATGGTTCAAAAATTCCTTTAGGGAGTTAAAACCAACAGTCGTGCCACTAGAGTCACAAAAACCCATGACCTCTAACCTAAGGAATAGATGCAATTTTCTCTACAGCAAAGAAATTGAAATAAGAACCATCTATTGAGTAGGACACTAAAATTAATCTTGTAGTTTAGGATAGACATCCAACACGTTTACACCCATCCGTTTAGAAATTCTCATGTCATCGTCAAAATCCCCCAACTACCAGCTAGTTCCCTCTACCTCAAGCTTTCTAGCCTAGCCCCAAGAACATCCACCACCCCGCCCCCCACCCGAGACCAAAATTTGAATGTGTTCCACATTTTTAAATGTTTTCTTCTTACAAAAATGAGACTTCGGACTAGATGAATGTGCTCTAATCCCCTTCCACTACAGGTCCAGGGACTGCAATAGTTCCACCTCCCATGTCTTTATCTGGAAATGACACAATAGAAAGACGTCTTGATAACATTTGGGCTTTATTCTCAGCTTCTACTATAACCTCCATAATCTCTTCCAACCTTGTCGAGAAATTGTGATGAAACCACAAAATTTGTGCCATAACGAGAACCCAAAACTATGGCCAAACGTTGAGGTAAACAAGGTCCCCACATAATGGATCGCCAACTACTTATTGGGAAACAAAATTAGGAAATCCAAAGATCCACCATACAATGGGGAAGTCTCGAAACAACCACTACCACCATCACGATCACTCCAAATAGAATAGAAAATATCTGACTAAACACATGCCACTATCCAAATAGATAGAAAAATATTAAAACATGCTAAACGCCATCTATACATAACTCAACTGACCAATTGAAAACATAGAAAATGCCTCAAAGCCAACACCGAATAAGAAAAATATTAAATGACAACTATTGCATGAAACAAGTTAGAAGATACGCTCCCCACAATGACTTGAGAGAAAGTCCAATTCTCAGCCACACCAACAACCAATATATCACCTCTATCTTGAGAAATACATAATACATCCCTTACAATAAAAGATATATAACTAGAAAAAACAATGGCCAACCCTAATATGCCAAAAGAGCATCTATTTTGGATCATCTATGAATGATGAGAAAATCCTTATGGATCGCCTCGACAATCCAAATGGAAGATAGAAATTTGGATCCTAAAAAAGACAAATGTGAAATAAATGTTCCACCCCCAAATGTAATGAAAAAGGGACAACATTAAATATAAGACCTAGGACCCTCGATCAGTAATAATGATATCATAAATACTGAACTAAAATATGAATTATCACCCCCAAGCGAAACAACTACCACGAGAAAGAAAGTCGAAATTTTTTTGACCCTGATATCCTTAGAACTAAGAGCTTAAACAAATTTGAATGCACAACTAAAGAAGATGCAGTGCATTTGGACCTTCCATGAAAACCCCTTCGAAAAAAAAAACTGCTTGTAATATTCAGATAATCTTGTAACATATCTGTAGCAACGCTTTACCATCTCTAACCTAACCCAAAACAGATAGACAACAAGAAATGTAACATCCCGTAAGACACGTGGATATCGTGCATGTGTAAGAATAGAATAAGCATCAACTGGGACTTTATCATTCCATACTTCTAATTAAAACTCTCTGAAAAGGTTGAAAACCCCACAAAAATACAAACATATCCAAATTCCTCTGAAATATTCTTCTATAATACCACTGGCGCTTAATCCAACCATGTAATATTAACTAACCAGAAAGCATGAATATACAAACGTTCAGGCCCAGTGATAACTCTTTAAAATCTTGGGCTCTTATCTAACCCGTCGATACATAATATAAATAAAGAATAAAAACCATTCCATATATATTTTGTGATCGACAAGGAATATCCTTTTGCAGGACATATACATTCCCATACCCACACAAAATGTCTCCTTACATCTACCATCAACAACCAAAAGCATTTCACTTGCAGTATCAGAAAAACTAATCAGCCTCACATTGAGAACTAGCCACACAACTTTCATGTTAATCACGTATCAAGATCTTTGTCTTCTATAGTCCTACACCTACTTCTGTAAATACAAATGAAGATGTTTATGATGAAAATCCAGATATTCTTGCCCCTCTGTGCAACTAAAGATGCTTCTCAGCATTTTCTCTTTCTTTATGATGCTCTATGTCGACTATCAGTTGAACTTCTTATATTATCACCACCCCATGTCTTTCCAGGGACCAAAAGTCGTGCAAGCAACCATTTATGTTATATAGATATCGAAAAAGAGGAAGAATATGATTATCTCCCTCTCTCTAGTACCTGTTAATTCCATAACATAGAGGACTTGTTGCTATTATCGAGAAATTTGAGTCATGTATTGGTCACGAGCGATAGCTTGGCTCACTCTTCACATTTCATCTATCTCCTTCCTCGTCATGCCCCCAATTTTGTACTTACTCTCAAGCCTAGGCATGGCATCCAAATCATACTTCGCGCTGCCAACATACTCAACTTATCTAGCTTTTTAACTAGATTAGATTCTTCTATCAACTCATGACTGCTGACTCAAGAACCGCCTATCCGGCCTCTAGTGTCTTGCGAGTGCAACTAGGAACTGTAACAGACTCACTAACAATGTCGATGTCATGGCTCATGAGGAAAAGGAGACTGCATTTGTTGAGCATTCAAAAATTCGAGAGAAAAGGATACTGCATCTGTTCAACATTCAAAAATTCGAGAGAATTTACGTTCATTTAAGTTAAGATGCATAAAATTCTTATTAGCACTGAAATACTAAAATCTGCATACGAGTGATGAAATTTACTTAACTTTTAAATTCATCAATTTTATGGGTGAACTAAGTCACAATATGAGACTCACCCCATAATGTTGAATGAAAGAACTCCAACAAAGCGACTTGAAGATGAGATTACACCATTGCTCTTAGAGTTCAATATAAGCATAGGCTCCCCCACAATGGGACTTTGTACATGTTATTAAATCCCCTCTTTGTCTCCATTATCTCTTCATCTCCATTCACATCATGCATTACTCAATGGGCGCCTTTGGATGTTTAGAAAAATTTTATATGTCTCTAATCACATCTTGCAATGTTAGGTTGTGCATACTTAACCCTAAAACCTAAACATTTAATATTAAAGGTTGAGATTTATTTGACATGACAAGGTTAGATGACTAAAAACACTCACGTTTTATAAGCTAATTTCTATAAGACTATAAAAACAAAAATAACATTATATAGGGATAAAATAAAGCACTAACCATAGAGATAAAGTAATCGAATTGAAGGGAATTTTAATTCTTGAGTATAAATAGTTGAACTTGTTTTTCCACAGGGGCTTCACTCAATGAACGCCTGACATATCACGTGTGTTCGTGTCATATTAAACAATACCCTTAATTTGACCACATATTGGAAAATACTTATAAAAATCACATCACTTAACCCCCTACCAATACGAGCCCAATACATCTTCCAATTTAAAAAACCCCTAAGTCTTTCACTAGATATTCTAGGTATCCATTTTTGCATTAACATTTTTTATAACCCTTTATATTTTTACATTAGCTTTGAGCTCCATTTTTTATACCTACCAATATAAAAAAAAATTACCCTTGTATATCCCTCAATATGTTATATCATTTTTTTCTCAATATATATCCCCTCATATGAAAGCATGTGGTTTGGTGTTACTCCCCTAGTGAAGGCCCCATGTATTTTTCTTGTTTGTTTAGATAAAATAACATTTTTTTGTTAAATATGAGGAGTTTTAATGTAGTTTATTTAGTATTGTTACCTAGGTATTTGAGACTGATTGTTCCTCTTCAAAACACATTATACTTAATGGGTTTCACCAAGCTACTTTGAGAACAAATATCTTAACTACGGATCTACCAAGTCCGTATAAAGATCAAATCTTTTGATATGCAAATCCCTTTTAGAGTGAAAAACGTCAAAAAGTTTTACACATCAATTGATTTAGTCCCTCAATAGATACATGGTTAAGATGGATGTATGTGTGTGTGTACCCACACACACGATGTGTATTTATTCATTAATTAAATTGAATTTGTGAATGCATAAATGAATAAAATGACTTGAAAATCCCCATAGGCACTTGGACTGTGTAGAATATACAATTTAAAATTGTGAACCCAACAAATATTTGCTAGATTTTAAATAAAATAGACTGAACAATATACCTAAAAAAGGAAAAAAATATGAAATAGTGAGACTACTTGAAATGTTTTAAAATGTCTTAACAATAAGAATTTTTATTTTTTCTATTTCTTTAGATAATATATACATATATGCATAGTTAACATTGAAATAGAATTATTTTATTTATGGAACACATTGTCCATATTAAAATTTCATTTTGTTATTAATATATTTTTAAAGACATGTCAACCTTAACTTTTTATAGGAAAGTATTTTATTTATATCCTACCTTGAATATTTTTATAATATATTCTAAACAACACATGTCAATTTTATATTAAGAAATGAATGAATTGACATATCTCTCTTAATTATTTTACTTTTAATTACTTATTATTTTAAAATATTTTACTATGGTATATATATATATATATATAGGCATATATTAGTAAATATGGAATATATTTAAATAGTTTATTTAAGTCTTATATTAAAATATTTATAATTCAAATATATTATTATTATTATTATTATTATTTATCTTCTAATTATTTTATATGACCCAATAATTTGCTCCAAATTGGATCTGATATATAATAAGATCTTTATGGTGTGTTACAAACCATATCACCTACAACGATGTCATGTTCCTAATTCCATGGAAAAAAATGATGATTTACTTCCTTGCTTTATTTATCTATCAAATCCATTGGAGTTGCAATTCAAATGTAATGTAACCAATGTGATGAAGGATGACATCTATTTAAAATATGAGATCATAAAATTTATAAAAACCAACAAATTCAGATACCTACAATGTGGTTTTTTCCACATAACTGATAGTTGTGTCTTAATCAACAAGGTAGGGAATGGCCTCAACAATTTTGTGGTATTTCAAAACACTATCAATGTTGTTATTGTACTATGAAAGAAACCAAATTTTTTCTAGAGAATATGAAACTCGACAAAATTGACTCTTTTGAGCATGGATGATCTCTGGCCAAACAAGGGGGTTGATCCCTCTCCTTTAATCAAATAAAAACCCTCTATAAAAACCCAGATCCACAAGATAATGCAGTACTAAATATCAGTGACACAAACATGAAACTCGAAGAAGCACAAAAATTTGAGCTATCAACCTCACGCTAATACTAGAATAAGAAAACAAAGACAATAGGGAAGAATTGTCTCAATGAGAGAATTTTTATTAATTCAAACTTTCAGACACACCAAATGCATAATAGAGATCCATTATATAGAAATGGGATCGATAGACTAGATAAACACAAAAACCTGGATGATAATAAGTCCTACTTAAGCTCCAACTAACTGTTACATTGGAAAATGATATATTCTAAAACATGACATTGAAACAATAACAATATAGAATATTCGTTTCTCTATTATCTCTAAAATAATTGAATTTGTACCTTTTATGTGATGTATAAGCTTCTTGAACTAGACCAAAGCCATTTAGAATTGGGTCTAGTATGTTTCAGTAATATTGGAAAATGGGTGAAAATCAAACCTGGGATTAGATGACTTTGGACTCGGCATTACATTCAATTCACTAAATTCACTAACACAAATAAAAAACTAATTTTATGTTACAAACAAGTAAATAAATAGTAGGTGGGTTGTGGAATGCATCCATATACTTATTTCGGGGTACATAAGTGGTTTGATTTATTGGTAAATGCGAGAGTTATTCAAGAAAAGTAGTATAATTTTAATAAATGGATAAGGGGAAAGAGAAGTTTCCCATATAGAGAAATGTGAGATTGGAATGGGGTGCATTATTTTAAATTTTTTGAGTAGTAACCCATGTGTTACTCTCGTGAAACAATTGCATGTGTGTGTGTGCATTTTTCTTTCTTTATATATATCTTCTTACTTTCTATCATGTTTAAAAGAATTGATGTGACCATTGATAAATAGATAAGTGATAGTAGTAGGTTGTGAAAATATGGGAAAAATTTGACAAGAAACAATCCATTTTCTAGATCTTACTACAAATGTGTTATGGCTCTCAGTTTCTTAGTTTCAAAACAATTTTGATCTCATCCTTTTTCATAAGGAAATATGCTCTCAATGCTATCATTAACTATGGAATATATAAAATTCTATCTTATAATATAAATATGTTAAATGGATGGTCGATTATGCAATGCTCCCTCCCACCCCCTTTGACTACCCAGGTAAATGGAAGAGGGTATGCAATTCACTCCTCGCACGTCTACTGAAGTAATCGGCCAACTGAGGTAACACATGTGATGAAGAGTTACTATAATATGATTCAACTCCCTATATGTTAGTTAAAGAAGTGTAACAAACAAAGCACATCCAACCTGACCTTCCACACATGTGACAGAACCCCCAAGAGCCATCCAACCCATCCAAGTGACCAACCCCTTAGACAAACTAACGGTTTGCTACATTAAATCCTTAGTTACTCCCTTGACATGGAAATTCATGTGACTTGGACACACTAATTGTTCCCACAGTAAGGCATTCCTATGACTGGGGAATTTTCCACGTCATTCTATGCTAGCGATTCTGGATTCAATGCCACTTTTTCAAGGCCAAGACTCAAGACGCTACATAGAACTCCATGAAACTTTTAGAAATGGAAAATAACATTGAAACAATGATAAAAATTAAAATACTTGAATAAGGACTTGACTGGTCCCCTACTAGCCATGACAGACATTTCGTCAAACATGTCACAAATATGCATTCTACAAGTTTAAACAACAGATTTGAGAATAGGGGTCTCATAATTATATTATAATCACTAAGAAACATTTATGCCTCATCACAATTACTTAATTACCATTTATTAAGCCATATTTTCATTATACATTCAATGATGAACCAAAACCTAATGAGATCCATACATTATTACTTCCATAAAACTCACTCATAACCAACATATAACCAAAAACAATATCAAGGATATAACAGCAATATAAAACACATATAATACCAAGTAGGAGAAGCTCTTAATAATGAATGCAAAGGCCAAATATGTTCAGGAATTCCATGTTCCGCCCAACCATAGATTGGTTGAACCAAATCTCTCTTCAACCAATCACCTTTGTGTCATATTCCAAGAATGGATGTGGGATCTCATGAAACAAATCCAACAAAACCAGACGAAGGCTTCCAGAGGCTCAACCACCTCAACCCTTAACCATTGATTCCACCTCATGGTTTAACATCACTAACCATCACTGGATTGGTCTCTACCAAAGTTGTCTAGGGCTCCAAATCTTTTTTTCCAACCAAGGTTCCAAGACTAGTAACTCAACCCACCGAGGGCTCCAAAGAATTCTTCCAACCAAGGCTCCAAGACTAATAACTCAACCCAAGTTTTTATAGGACTCCAGATCATTTTTCCAACCAAGGCTCCAAGAACTAATAACTTAACCCACACCCAAAGGAAAATGAGAACCAACTAGAAAACAAAATCGAAAGACTCCGACAACACCATTTTTTATCTAGGAAATGGAAAGGCTAGGAAAAACCAATATCAATCCAGAAGATCCTTTGCGCCAATGAAATCTCATGACCAAGAAACCACATACATGTTTCATGCATGCCAAATATAGTAAGGAAATCATACCTGCAACTCGGTACCTACAAGAAAATTACATTGTAGCTATTGATCTCAATGTCCTCTAGCACTTTACTTCTTTCCCTTTTCCTTCTTGCTCCAAACCCCAAGTATGACACACTCCTCCAAGAGTGCTCCAAGAAAAATCTAAGCGTCCAATATTATGAGAGAGAGAAAATAGAAAAATGAGAGCTCCAAAATCGAACTGACTAAAGTGTATGAATTGATCCTTAGAATAATTTTTATTAATGAGGCCTCTATTTTCTTCAATTTACTCCTCACATCCAACTTGTGACCTCTCACCTTCCTTTTCTCCTAATTTCCTTTATTTTCATAAATAACATGTCAATAAATGCCTCATGCATTTCCAAAGCCTTTTCTATTTCCTTTTCCAATTTCCTTAGCAATAACAAACTGAAATGAACACCCACTAGGATTTTTTTCCCACCATTCAGCTTGGAATACATGTCCCATGACTTGGTATTATGATTTTTTTTACATGGTTTTTTTACCAGGGTTGTTACATAACCCTCCCATTTGGGCGAACAACATCTTTGTTGTTAAATGACACCTATAAACAAAAAACCACTGAAAAAAAAAAAAAAACATATTCTCCATGGAGGTTTATAACAAAAATCGTTGCAGTATTTACAATGACATCTCGCTGAAAATAAGACAACCATACCATTTACTTGATATTTATAACAAAACTCATTACATTATTTACAATAAAAACCACATATACTCTTATACAAATTTTCTTCAACTAGGAAGTAATCATATTTCATATGGAGCTTTATGAATCTAGCTCTCTATAGTATTTACAATAATATACACATATCCACATATCCACATTTTCTCAACCAGAAAATAAAAGGATACGATGCATGCATCCACAACAAGGTAATCTAGAGGCTCACACCTCTACCCTCAAAGTAATACTAGGATTCACGTCCTTCCCAAGGGGTCCATAATCCTCTACCAAAGTCAAATTTGTATCCATTGTCTAGTGCTACAATCCTGTTCCACTTGTCCTCTCAGTGAATATTTATCGGCTCATTGTTCCAGGGCACACTCCCAATGTGCATCTGATTCCATATAGAAATGCTATGACAAAAAAAAATCCATTCCTTGGCCTTCCCTTCTCTACTACATATTCCCTCGGGAAATCCACTCATCCCCTTCCGTGCAGTCATACATCTTCCAAGTACAACGAGCATTCCCTTCCCTACTACACATTACCCTAGTCGACCCCTCCCTTGGAAAAGCTTCCTTGCATCGGAAGGTTAAATAACCAAGGCATATACCTACCTCAAAACCACCATACCTGTCATAGCATGTGGTGAGCCTTGGTATTGCACCAAGAGGGCTGCAAATCCTAGAGGCTGCTCAACTTTACTTTATCAACCTGAGGTTCGTACAAACTTGAAGGTGACAGTGTTATATGCACATCAGATGAGCTCTACTCATGTCATCCTCATATTAGATCTACAATGAGGTGCTAATGCTAGGGTTGCTTCTAGGAAAGGAATTTGGTCACACTTCTAAATCCAATCTAAGACTCGAAATAGATCATAACCATTACTCTATCAACAAGGAAAGAAACTACTCTAGATCACATTTATTCATCTAACTATTTACAAGAAATAAAGATTCACACAAATGCTAATGCAAGAAAAGGAAATTACACTAAGTGGTAATCATAATCTATATTACTGAATTAAATTGTAAAAAAGGGAAACTAATATAGAGCACACATGATGAATCAATGAATAAATAAGTCCTATCTAACTTATTCTTAACTACTATGCTTAATTATGCATCTTGTAATGGACTAATCACACTTCAAAATGACTTTGTTTTGCACCAAAAGAAGGAGGCTCTTAGGTGATCTATGAGGGTCCCTAGAACAAAGGTTCAGAGTTCAAGGTCTATTGGTGGCTTGTTTGGGATCAGATGAGGTGGAAGAATGATTTTTGGCTGAAGGAGAGGGTGTTTGGCATTGCTATAGGAAGTTGCTACAGGATTTCCTATAGTGCTACAAGATGTCCTAAAAAGCTACAAGAAACAGGCTGAGTGGAGTTTGAGGCTAGAAATGATGAGAAAAAGGTTAGGAGAGGTGGAAGAATGGTGGATCGTGTTACATGAAGGGAATACAAACCCTTTTCCAAGCTCAGAAATCTTCACAAATCATGTCTTACACCCTCATGGTTGCTCTCGGTGATGTAATGGTGTCCTAAAAAACATGGTTCTAGGTGACTTGAATGGAAGGTGTTTGATGAAGGGTGAAGACTGAAGATGATGGTGCTGAAGGGGTCCTTCTCTAATTCTCTATCCAAACCTAAAATAAAGGTACTTTTTCAAGCATTCATCATTGACAAAATTATCTTAAAAAATGGTGGAAAAGATGAGTTGAATTTAAATAAACCTACCTATGCAATTTAAATAGAAATCCACCTCTAAGCCTACAACAGGTTCATGACAAGAAAATTCAAACTATATAACTTTTCCAAGAAATCAAAAACTGAAAAATATATTTGGTATATGGTGGAAGACCTTCCTCCTTAAGCTCCAATGGAAGAGGTGAGAGAGGGAGACTTAGCACACAGTTTTAATGTTTATATGCTACCAAACACGAAATGAAAGAAATAAAATACTACAACATAAAATAAAAGCACATGTACACAAGAGAGACTGAGGCTGATGGATTGGGCCCTAACCCATAAGCTCAACTCCTTGAAATTAACCCAGTGGAGAAGAAACCAAAACCCCATCTTATTTTCATAAATATTCTTCTACATGAACAATGAAAGTCATAAATGTCTAATACAAAAGCCAAGAGTGCTCTAGCTACATCCAAAATGAAAATCCTAGTGAGCTCTTGCACTGACCTATTTATGCTAGAGAGTAGCTTCCAACATCTCCCTGAAAAGTAGGTATTTGTTCCCTTGGAACTCGAGAGAAGTGGATCTTGTCTCCCTTTGATCATTCACTTGATTGGTTGCCTCTGATTTCGAGCTGTTGGAGGAGAATCTTGAAGATATACTGCATATCTTTAGGAGTTAATAAGGTTGTAAACCCTCCTATAGTTACTCATTTTTTTCTACTCTAGTCCCTAATTATGTAATCCTTCTAAAAAATGGCATTATTCCTTTGATTTTCCTGCATTTAAACCACATTAGGCCTCGAATCATGACAACCCTTAATACACCATTCTCACTAAGAAAAATATGACAATGCAATTAAATGTGTGAGAGAGAGAATAATTAAGCTAACAAGATGACAATTAACCCTTTAGAATATCTCTAATGATGGTGCTCATCAGCATGGTCATGGAAATAAATGGACATTATTCAGTACCAGTGTCCCATAATGGCACTGCTCCTGAAGTGCTTTACCAGCATACTGCTGCTTGTTCCAATTCCTCTCATTGATACTGTGAATTCTTGTAGTCAGTTTCAACCATCCCAAAACTGTCATTGCATGCTTTCTTGTACCAAGCACATAATTTCCATTAGATTCAAAATAAATTGAAATAATATCAAATCATACCTCATAGGTGGCCCATTAATAAGGCACACATGCAATTATGTCCACTTCCTGTCACAACAAGTCAAATCGGTTGTTTCATTAAATCATCATGTATAAACATATCACATATGGTTAGATCAAAACAAAGCCATCATAGGTCAAAATAATATATCATATGTAACCATCATAAACTAGAATCATAGATCACGTGCATAATTAGAAATAAAATAAAATATTGATACTTATAATTTAATCGGTCCTTTACTTATAGCTTTATCCTTTGTCCTTTTAATGCACACACCAGATCAGTTGCCACACTCAGTAAACACCCAATGCCTTCTTATTTTCTTCAATCACGTACACATGCACAATTTACATCACAAAAAATACATCCACACACAGTGTACGACACCACACAATACATACACTTACACCTAGTGTAAAACACAACACATATACCTACATCTAGTGTACAACACAACACACACCTACATCTAGTGTGCAACACAATACACATACATGGTACTGCATGCTTGCAACACAGCATGTATGACATGCACACAATACCACATGTATACTAGTACCATATGTATAACATATACATACGACCACTTGTACATAACACCACCTTCACGATGTGTGCACAACGTCACATGTACTCGACACCACTTTCACAACATGTACACAACGCCACATGTACGTCACACCACCTATACATGCACACAATACCACATGTACACATCACCACATGCACGACATGTACCCGACACCACATTTACACAGCGCCACATGCATGACATGTGTTATCACTCTGAAATTTACAAAGGTTTTTCTTATGTTAAAAAGAAATATCAGAGGTAACTACCAACAAGTTTTGGAGATTAGGATCTAACCTTCCTAAACTTAGAGAGGGCTCTCTCTTAATGATTTAACTTTGTTTCTTTTATTGATTTTAGGCTAGTTATGTATGCTTGATTTGGTTTGATTTTTATTTTCTTGGTGGAATTAATGATTTAGATGAATAGGTTCTTTTCCATTTTCCATTGGGCTATGGAGTCAATATGCTTTAAAAAAAGAACAATCAAATTATAAAGAAAGTGTTATAGGGTAGGATATGTGAGCAATATTAGATCTCAAGGATGAATGGTTAAGTGACTTTTCAATTGGGATCAAGGAGAAATTAAGAATTCCTTAAACCAGATAATGAATAATGATCAATAAGTAAATCGGGATTAGAGGGAAATTAAGAATTCTCTAAACCGAATATCAGAAGAAAACATAGAAATCTAGAACAGTTCAAAGTAGAGTGTAAAGTTTAAAAAAAAATTGTAATAAAACTCTTGTTATAACATTCAAATTTAGAACACATACAAGTTTATGGAATACTTAGAAAGAGAACATGAAGAATTGAAATTTATACTTCACTGACATAGCTCAACACATGAATCCTATAAAGAAGTTTCTTTATAACTTGTTCTGTCTGTCAACTGGAAATGGTACAATAACCCTCAGGCAATAGATTAGTTGGCTACATATATATTCAGAAATCCACCTTTGATACTTCGAATGACGAAGTATTTATACAAAAATTTACAAAAAAATATCTTGTCAACTGACTAGGATTTATTTAAGGAAAATAAAATATCTTTATGCAAAAATATAGTGACACCTTTCAACTGACTGATATCTGGCCCTATTTTCTTTGATTGTTGTCATCTGTTTGTTTCTTTCATCTGTCTTTGCTTTTATCTGTCTTTCTTTCATCTATAGGTCTTTGACCTGTATGTTCTTTCACCTGTTATAGTAATCACACCATTTTTCCCATGTTTCTTCATTTGGTATTTTGATCTTCATCATCTTACGATAAATCTCATCTGCCTTTGAATATTTGGCAAATGTAGGCTTATTTACAAAAAGGTGATTTACCTCATGTTGGAGGTAAAAGAAGTTTTCTGAAGTTTGAAGGAGCACTTTTCCTGTGGGAATTCCCTTCATTGAGGAACTGTTGGAAGTGTATTTGGCTACTTCCCTCATCTTATTGTCATAATATTCATGTCTCATGAGTTTATCATTGATTACTAAAGGATTAGGCAAACCCTTTTGTCTCAATACATCAAACTTGTTTAAAAATATGTTCACTGCGATTTCCATTGTTTGACATTTCTCCTCAAGATGTATCATCAAATTTCTTTTGGAAATTACTTTCTTCACCTCTAATATAGTCTTTGTTCTATCATCTATCCCAAACTCTTATAATTCATACTTGTTTTTGGAATTAAGGAATTTGATTATTTCAGAGGCTTCCTCTAGTTTCTTTCCAAGATTGGCTTTGACTTTTTGAATTGCATCACCGGCTTCCTTCACCAAGTCATTATGCTCAAATATGATCTGTATAGAAGGCCATATATCATTAACTGAGTTAATGATATTGGCCCACAATTGCTGTTTTTCTTGGGCTAAAGGTTCTTTTAGTGACAAATCTTTTTATAGCTTGTGGATTCTTTCAGTCAATCTATTGGCTTTTTGTACTTCAGCTTGATGCATTAATTCTGCCGATTTATTTCAATATTCTAAGCTCTTTAATTTTTTCTTGAGCTTGTTAATATTTGTAGTTTGAATGGACATATCTTCCATTTCTTTGATCAAATTGTTGGCCTCATCAGTGGGATGGGTTGTTGGTATTGTTGATGCTGGTGCTGATGCAGTTACTGGAGCTGATGTAGATGTTGGACCTAGTGTAGACACAGGTGCTGATGTAGATGTTATGGGAATAGAGGTAATGGGAACTGCTTCCATATTAACTTGTTTTTCCTGTATAAGTTTATCCATTTCCATCTCCATTTACATTAGTTGAGATATCAACTGAATGATTAGATTCATCATTTCATCCTTTTGATTATTTGTCTCCAAAACATCCTTGGTTTGTGGATGCTCAGTAGTTGGTAATTTTAGTCGTTTCTTCAGTGCATTTATGTCTGCATTTTTCTTCTTTATAATTTCTTCTACTGCTTTGATATCTTTTTTATTATAACCAACTTCTATTACCAAATATTTTAGTGACTTAATCCTATTATCCTTTTCTTGTGATGAGGCTCTCTCTAAATTTAATTGTGACTGTATATTTTCTAGAGAATATTGCAACTTATGGACACTTAGAACTTTATGTGTGATGGTTGAATATATAATTTCTCCTGACTGTTTGTGAAATTCAATTTGGTCAATTGGATGCACATCATTGGGACGAAATTCAAAGGTTGTCTTTTTATAACGTTCTGAAGTTTTGGGGGCCTGTACCTTTGGCTATAGAAATGCCATCTGCATCTTCCTTGTTTTGAGGTCAAAATATGAAAGAAAACTATTCTAATCACTGGGAGTTTACTTCCAGTATTGTGCATATGTAACGGCCTTCAATGCTTCATTTCTGATTTTAATCTCTTTATATTTATCCATGATATCTTTTTCTTTCTCAACTGGCTTGCTGGATGATGAAATATCTGCACTATTTTGGTTTTGAATAATTTGTGCACTGGAAGTTGATGGCAGAGGTGTTTCTTCTGAATGTGTTGTAGGTGCTGTTGGTATCCTGTGTTTTGATAGATTGGCTAACTAAAATACAAGGCAACATCAGAATCAATCTTTGGAGTTCTAGGATCTAGTCCTCCTATTCTAAGAGAGGGATCTCTCAAATTTTTTTGCAAAGATATGTCTTGTTTTCTTTTAAGTATTGATTTTTAGACTAGTTATGAAGTGCAAGTGTTTGTTTGGTTGAATTGATACAGCAGAATATGGAAGGTCTAGGAAAGATAGGTAGAAAGAATAAGTATCAGTTTCATTGGGCAATGGAGTCAAAATGAAGTTGGTAACAAGATCATAAGTGGATATGGGATATCAAAGGGCAAATCTAAATTGGCCACGGGATTCTTTAGTTTGTGAATGAGATGGACATTAACGGTTTGAAAAGAGAGTTTGAATTCTCAACAAAGGGAACTTAAAAACATAACTTGAACATAAAGAGGAATTTTATAGATAGGGCTAACCATGAATTCTACAAACCACACTTTAAGAAAATAATGACTTCAAGACAAATTTCAAAATGAAATATAAGATTCAGGGAACTCCCTATTTCCTCAAAGATTTTATTTCAAAGGAATTAGAAAACATAAAATATTCAATAATAATTGTAGTCATAGAAGAGGGAACACCTAATACATCTATGATCACAACTACAAAGACCTCTAAAATAACTGTTTAAGCAGGGAAAAAGGGTATGATCAAAACATACCTCTTTGGCTAACTATAAACAATGGTACTTCAAAGGGAGACTTCAATAACAACTTTCAAGTGGCAGCAGACAAGCAGGGAAAACCATAAATCATGCTGGAACCAACTATTTGAACTATTAGAGAAATAAACAAGCATGAGAACTAAAGAGAGAGATTAAAGACTCTAAAATACCTCATAAGAAGAAAACATAAAATAGTGAAGGATAAACAAGTCTAAGGTGTTTCCAGGAGTCTTTTCTTAGCCTAAAATTTTTATCCTACTGTAGTAAGAAACTATAAAACATAATGAAAATAGGAAAAACAACAGACAGTTCAGAATACATCACCAATAGCCAAGATCAGGTATCCAATGATAGAGCCTTCTCAAGAACAAGCATGTCACAACATCATCAAGCTTCCAAGACTTCAATTTCTTCTTCAACTTCAACAGACTATGTATTATTTCAGAGAGTTTTCAGTATTATAACTAGTGACCAACCAACCAACAACTTCTCATATTATTCAGAAGTATTTATAGAAGAAATGAGGAGGTGGAAGAGTTTTATGATTGAAGTGTAATAAATTCTACACTAAATGAAAATCCTAGCCTTGAAAACCATGCAAGGCCTAAGGCAGGAATGCATTTTATTACAACTCTGCTTCATTAAATCTGTTTCTGCTATTTTAGGCTTAATGGGAAAAAAGGTGGACTTCGAGGCCTATTTATCCTTTATAATAACTTCACTGACAGTTTGAAATATCGTCTTTTGTTTTAAATAACTATTCAGCTATCTTTAGGCAAATATCTTCTATTCTGTTAATAACTAGACCTTCTTTTTTATTTATTGAGGTTGCAGGTGGCTTTTGGTAGTTGGGGAGGATTCAATTAGCCTCTGATGTGGTAGTGGAGGCTTCTCGGACTGATATATCTCCTTGTTTTATCTTAAAACACATTAAATCAGTCTTTACATTGTGTCTTAGGCCTAATCAGGCCTTGATATTTATTTCTGGTCTTTATCCTTTTAACAACTGTGGATTAGGCCTTTGACTCTCGAATTGGTGCCTTAATCCCTTTAAACTCTATTTGAAATCATTTAATCTTCATTTATGCTTTGATTTAATCCTTTGACGCTGATACTCTTTTTTTGTTTGATATGCATTGTGTTTTGGTTGTCTTGCAGGCGCGTAGAGGTTTTGTGACTTCACCAATGCTCATGAAACATAGGTGAAATCATCATTTGAATCCTGTGGATTCACTTTATTCATGAATAAATGGCCTAGGGATCGTCATCCCTGGCTTTTTTTTATGTGTGAAAAAAACCTTAATATCCTGTAAAAAACACACAAAAATTAATAAAATCCTGCGAGGATAAGTTTAAACTGCTTTGGAGGTTTTGGGTGCGGGAGTGAATAAGAGCCGTTGCATTAGCATAATCAACGGTGGAGATTTCTCGATCGAGTATTTTGGGAGATATTTGGTTGAAAATGGAATGGGGGCAATATTAAAATAGGACCGTCCGATCTCAGAGATCGACGGCTAAGATTAAAATATGAAAAAGTAATGTTAATGAAGGGAAGTGGTATAGCGGAAAACCGGAAGCGATTTTCGCATTATCTTTGGGTGGTATGCATTTTTTTTCTTTTGGAATTTGATATAGTTCTGTGTTCGACACGTGGATTTCTAAAACTACCCATATCGCGTAAAATTTTCGCCCTATGGAAAGGGTTTACGCGATATGGATACTGGGCCGTTGGATTGGAGGATCTAGATCTAATGGTGTGGGTTTGACCGTGATGGATGAAGAGTTGAGAGGTAAAGTATATGTGGGGTCCAAGTGATGTCAGCAAAAATTGGCGTGCAGTGGACAGTGAAATAGGCTATCCAATCGTTCAATTTCTTTGATGAGCGGTTAAGATTGAAAAACGAAGTAGATAGGAAGGAATGAAAGGAAATGGAATGGACGGAAGAATAAGGCCTGATGGCCTTAGATCTTCGAAGATTGACGATCATGATTCCTTTTAAACCTTTTTGTCGGGAAACAAGATTTTATAGAAAAGGTAAGGTTTTTAAAGGAAAATGGCGGAGAAACAAGGAGAAAAAGGAGCCCACCTTTTGTGTAAGGGCAGAAGGAAGGATGAATGTGAGCCGTTGGATCTGGAGGATCGATGACCAAGATCTGATGATGGAGGACAAAGAGAAGGGAGGTGTTAAAAAAACAGAATCATTGTGAGACGTTGGATCTAAGAATGCTCAACGATGGAGATTTGATCGCAGCATCGCATCGGCAGAGGACAGTGGGTAAAGCAAGAATGAAATTTGTCGATGTGATTGAGTGTGAACTGTTAGATATAGGAGAGATCAATGGTTAGGATTAAATCGGTAGGTTTATCTCAGAGGGCTCATGGAATGGATGAGCGTGGACCGTCAGAACTGGCAGAATGAACGGTCGGGATTTAATCGCATTAGAGAAAAAGTAAGAGGCCAAAATACTGAAGCTTTTGATTTTGTGATGTGCGATTAAGCGGTGACCGTCAGATCGGTTTTAAAGATAAACGATGGAGATTTAATCGGCAGGTGCGATGGTAAGGGCTTTTCAACGGAGCGCAATTTAATCTGAGCCATTGGTTCTTATGGATTCAACGGCTGAGATCTCATCGGGGCATCACAATCGGCGGAGGTTAAAGGAACAAGATAAGGGTTTTGCGATTGCCGATTTTGCGATGGAACGAGAGTTGTCGATCTAAAACTAGATCGACGGTGGAGATTTAATCATGAAGGCAAAAGGTGGAACGACGAGTTTGGAGAATGGAGCGATATGGACCGTTGGATCTTGGCAGAGTAAATCAGATCAACGGTGGAGAAACGATCACGAGATTGCATCGGAGAAAAGGAAAAGAACCAAGAAAAGGGTCAAATGAATGTTTGCGATGCGATTTTAAACTTGCAATGCGATTTAGTTTTGCGATACGACGAGCCAGATTTATTCAGACCTTTTCGTCGGGGAATAGAAGAAATGAAAGGGAAGTCGGGTTTTATTAAATAACGAAGGAAAGTAAGGTTCGGGAAAGAGTTTTAAGACTTTTAGCGCACGTTTGCAGGGATTAAGGTCTTATGAGGCGGAGGTTTTATGGGAGTTAAGCCCTCGGGTGCTAAAAACCTTTATAATGGAAAAGACTACTTTTAGGCTTAAAAATAGAGTTTTTGAGGCAATTTGAGGGTTCCAGTGGAGGAAAGAGGGAATTTTAAAATCAAGTAAAGGGGAATAAAAGGTTTTAAAAGGGGTTTTGGTTGATTTGGAAACCAAATGAAGGTATTTTGGAGTATTTTTATGGAGGAAAAATGGATGAAAATGGAGTTTATTTATTAGTGGAAGGAGGGGTAAAATGAAGGGAAAAATGGGATTTTAAGCAGTCTTCTTGGTAACAGCGGGCTTTTTTAGGATAAAGAGGGAAACAATAGTGAAGATTATCTCAGAGGGTAAAGATCATCACAAGACTTCAAGAACTCACAATTTTGGACATGAATTGTTTCTTTGAAGGCTAAAAAGGAATTTCAGCCACCATTTGATATGACAAATTTTATAAGTGGCTAACAGCGGCTCCAACTTGGGATTGCAGCTCCTTGGAGGTGTCAAGAACCTCAGATTAGTATTCTCTGGATGTATATCAGTGGTTGTGTACCTTGAAAACCTTTTCTTCTTCTTTGATTTGCTTCTTATAAGATGATTAGAGCATTTGATATCAATAGAAAATTTCATCGCCAAACAACTACCTACACAAGCTACTTCCTAGCATTTTTTCTTCTGAAGGTAAATTTGGACTTGCATACCTTAAACATCAACATTTTATTATTTTATTGAAAACATACAACTATTTAAGTCTATCCTTATTTCTCCATGAACTCAGATTAAGCAGTTGAGTTTATAAGCTTCTCTACCTAACTACGCTTTGTCAGGATTAGACTACCTGATAGAATTTATTCTCTAAATTCTAAAACAGAAATTTTAAAAGCAGTCAACCAAGATTAAGCAGTTTTACCTGATGCATATCTATGGCATAAAAACAAGCTGCACATAGACTATATTTGCAGGAAATTAAAACAAAAATGATGAAGGCTTAAAATCTGAAAGTTTAAGAACATCCTTCTCTTTTCTTCAGCTCTGTTTTTTGACTTTATTTGAGTTGTTCTCTCTTTGTTCTCTGATTCAAGTTTTGGGCATATTAGAACCAGTTTGCTTCTATCCTTGGCTTAAGTTTTGATCTAATTAGAGCCATTCATATTTTGAAGTTCATAGGTTCAGATTTTGAGCTTGTTTGAACCTTTTTATTCTATCCTAATCTACCTAATTGATAAGGCAAGATTAAACTGTTTGGAAAATCTAATTCACTAACCTATCAACAATAAATTGAAAAGCTAATTAGTCACGATTAGGCTATATGACTAACTAGAAGTGTGTTTTTAGGAGTGGCATTTAAGCTTGCACACTCTTAGACTTTGTTTCTCTTTTTTGGTATGGGGTTGTACCTTTCTTCTTTTTACTCTACCCTCTTTTCCTTTTTCTATTGTTTTTCTATTTTTATTTTTCTTTAAAAACAAAAATCAACAACGAACTAACTGCTCAAAGCTGAGCTTTATTGCTTTCCTATCTAACCTAATCTAACTTGGAATATTTACATGTTTTAGCTGATTAACTCTATTTTCCAGTATAACCAATCCAGAAAATGATTCCATGATTGGTCTTTCTTCATCTCTCTGGGTGGGTTGGACAAAAAAGGCCACTCACATTCCTTTTGTTTTTTAGCAACAATGCTAAATAATCTTCTTGCTTTTGGTAATATATTTCTCCTAATAACCTTTATCCCTTCTTCAAATTCCTTCAAGAAGTGAGCATAGGGATCTTGAAACAATGCCTGGTTGTGAGTATTTGGAAGATATGTTTCAACCAAGATTACCTCCTCTTTCTCCACTAGATCAAGATTAAGATTTTCTTGAGAAAGAAAAACTTCCTCATCTTCATTATTATCTGAACTGGAGGACTCATCATATATTGCAGTGTTGTGCTCTAGAAGTCCTGGTGTGTCCTGTTTTAATGGACTGTAATCTAAGAAAAAATAATCATGTTCTTGAGCAGGGATATCTTTTATAATCTCAATCCTATCAGGAGAAGGCTCCTTATCTTCATCCTGCTCAAGAAATTCCTCCTCCTTTTAAATCTCAACATTACAACTAATAGATTGTTGATTCCCAATTATGTGAAAGATATTTCTGATGGATTGGATTGGCTGGCTACTGCTTTCAAGCTGATGATAATGAAATTCATGACACCAATCAACTGTTGGTTGCCATGCATGATTATTTTATACTTGAATCTCATCAACATCATCAGACTGATCAAAAATTGGAAAATCATTAGTATAAAAAATCTCACCAATCAATCATACTGCCTTATCAACAAGTTCTTCTTTATTCTGATCTACAAAAGAACTTTCTAAATCTGTACAACAAAGTTCTCTATGTGAATGGGAAAGAGTATTTGTTTTGCAAAACGTTTCAGAGACTAGTTGTTTATTAATAATCTGATCTATCTCTGTCTCTTGTGAAGACTGATTTCGAGGCTGGATGTCTTCTTGAGCCTCAATTATAAGGGATGATTAATCATTTTTTGTGATTGCAGGAATATCTTGAGGAATTTCTTCTATTCCTTGATTGATTTCTTCCTCAATTGATTCGTCTAGGTTTTAGGATAGTTGTCTTGGGTATGAAATTCATGAATGGCTACTACGAGGTCCTTAGGTTGCCAATTTCCTAAATCTTCATAAATTCCTGTAAGGTATTCTATGAGGCCTTCAAATTGATTACAAAAAATTCTGTCTAATAATAGTTAAGGGGAATTTTCCTTGTAATGATCATAAAATTTCATGTGGAGGTCTCTTAGAGAAAACAAACTACCAGTCCTTAACCATTCATACCAATCCATAGCTTTTCCTTCTAATGTTAACATGAACATTTTCATTAGGAAGTCCTCATGCCATTCAAATTTTAACCTTCATACATGTATATGAAATCTGATGAGATGTAATAGAAGTTCATCAAACTTTTCACCCTGAAAAATAGGCAGGTTGTCATCCCAATTTACCTGGGGCATCTTATGTGGAAACCCAGGGATATGATCTCTACTCATTGGGGCATATCTTCGTTGTATCCTTGGAATCATGTTTGTAAATCACGAAAGAGGTCACTATGTATATTTAACCAATTCAGAGTATTTTACTAGTGGAGTCATTAGGTCTTTTGGGATTGTGGAGTCACCAGGTGGAAGATTTTGAACTTTTTTGTCCACCAACAACATGATCGGGTTTGCTCAATGCATTCCCAAGAGAATTTACAAGGACTAGTGAAGTAATAGGCCTACTGGAGACCAGTGGAGTCGCCAGGTGGAAAATTTTTAGCTTTTGTGAAGGTAAAATATTTTATGGTTCCACAAACATGTTTATTGTGAAGCCAATTTGAAATATTTTTTGGTTTTTTCTGATTTTCTATGGTTTTTTGAAAGACTAATGAGTCTATAAGAGCTTTCTAGGCAACTAATGAACTCAGTCGTCCCACCGTGATCGCCATGATGTTGGTATCATGTGTTTTGATAGATTGGCTAACCAAAAGAAAAGGCAACATCAGAACCAATATTTAGGGTTCCAGGATCTAGTCCTCCCGTTCTCAGAGACAGATCTCTCAAATGTCTTCGCAAAGATATGTCTTCTTTGCTTTTAAGTATTTATTTTTAGACTAGTCATTAAGTATTGCTTTTGGTTGAATTGATACAGCAGAATATGAAAGGTCTAGGAAAGATAGGTAGAAAGAAGAAGTATCAGTTTCATTGGGCAATGGAGTCAAAATGAAGTTGGTAACAAGATCATAAGTGGATATGGGATATCAAAGGGCAAATCTAAATTGGCCACGGGATTCTTTAGTTTGTGAATGAGATGGACATTAACGGTTTGAAAAGAGAGTTTGAATTCTCAACAAAGGGAACTTAAAAACATAACTTGAACATAAAGAGGAATTTTATAGATAGGGCTAACCATGAATTCTACAAACCACACTTTAAGAAAATAATGACTTCAAGACAAATTTCAAAATGAAATATAAGATTCAGGGAACTCCCTATTTCCTCAAAGATTTTATTTCAAAGGAATTAGAAAACATAAAATATTCAATAATAATTGTAGTCATAGAAGAGGGAACACCTAATACATCTATGATCACAACTACAAAGACCTCTAAAATAACTGTTTAAGCAGGGAAAAAGGGTATGATCAAAACATACCTCTTTGGCTAACTATAAACAATGGTACTTCAAAGGGAGACTTCAATAACAACTTTCAAGTGGCAGCAGACAAGCAGGGAAAACCATAAATCATGCTGGAACCAACTATTTGAACTATTAGAGAAATAAACAAGCATGAGAACTAAAGAGAGAGATTAAAGACTCTAAAATACCTCATAAGAAGAAAACATAAAATAGTGAAGGATAAACAAGTCTAAGGTGTTTCCAGGAGTCTTTTCTTAGCCTAAAATTTTTATCCTACTGTAGTAAGAAACTATAAAACATAATGAAAATAGGAAAAACAACAGACAGTTCAGAATACATCACCAATAGCCAAGATCAGGTATCCAATGATAGAGCCTTCTCAAGAACAAGCATGTCACAACATCATCAAGCTTCCAAGACTTCAATTTCTTCTTCAACTTCAACAGACTATGTATTATTTCAGAGAGTTTTCAGTATTATAACTAGTGACCAACCAACCAACAACTTCTCATATTATTCAGAAGTATTTATAGAAGAAATGAGGAGGTGGAAGAGTTTTATGATTGAAGTGTAATAAATTCTACACTAAATGAAAATCCTAGCCTTGAAAACCATGCAAGGCCTAAGGCAGGAATGCATTTTATTACAACTCTGCTTCATTAAATCTGTTTCTGCTATTTTAGGCTTAATGGGAAAAAAGGTGGACTTCGAGGCCTATTTATCCTTTATAATAACTTCACTGACAGTTTGAAATATCGTCTTTTGTTTTAAATAACTATTCAGCTATCTTTAGGCAAATATCTTCTATTCTGTTAATAACTAGACCTTCTTTTTTATTTATTGAGGTTGCAGGTGGCTTTTGGTAGTTGGGGAGGATTCAATTAGCCTCTGATGTGGTAGTGGAGGCTTCTCGGACTGATATATCTCCTTGTTTTATCTTAAAACACATTAAATCAGTCTTTACATTGTGTCTTAGGCCTAATCAGGCCTTGATATTTATTTCTGGTCTTTATCCTTTTAACAACTGTGGATTAGGCCTTTGACTCTCGAATTGGTGCCTTAATCCCTTTAAACTCTATTTGAAATCATTTAATCTTCATTTATGCTTTGATTTAATCCTTTGACGCTGATACTCTTTTTTTGTTTGATATGCATTGTGTTTTGGTTGTCTTGCAGGCGCGTAGAGGTTTTGTGACTTCACCAATGCTCATGAAACATAGGTGAAATCATCATTTGAATCCTGTGGATTCACTTTATTCATGAATAAATGGCCTAGGGATCGTCATCCCTGGCTTTTTTTTATGTGTGAAAAAAACCTTAATATCCTGTAAAAAACACACAAAAATTAATAAAATCCTGCGAGGATAAGTTTAAACTGCTTTGGAGGTTTTGGGTGCGGGAGTGAATAAGAGCCGTTGCATTAGCATAATCAACGGTGGAGATTTCTCGATCGAGTATTTTGGGAGATATTTGGTTGAAAATGGAATGGGGGCAATATTAAAATAGGACCGTCCGATCTCAGAGATCGACGGCTAAGATTAAAATATGAAAAAGTAATGTTAATGAAGGGAAGTGGTATAGCGGAAAACCGGAAGCGATTTTCGCATTATCTTTGGGTGGTATGCATTTTTTTTCTTTTGGAATTTGATATAGTTCTGTGTTCGACACGTGGATTTCTAAAACTACCCATATCGCGTAAAATTTTCGCCCTATGGAAAGGGTTTACGCGATATGGATACTGGGCCGTTGGATTGGAGGATCTAGATCTAATGGTGTGGGTTTGACCGTGATGGATGAAGAGTTGAGAGGTAAAGTATATGTGGGGTCCAAGTGATGTCAGCAAAAATTGGCGTGCAGTGGACAGTGAAATAGGCTATCCAATCGTTCAATTTCTTTGATGAGCGGTTAAGATTGAAAAACGAAGTAGATAGGAAGGAATGAAAGGAAATGGAATGGACGGAAGAATAAGGCCTGATGGCCTTAGATCTTCGAAGATTGACGATCATGATTCCTTTTAAACCTTTTTGTCGGGAAACAAGATTTTATAGAAAAGGTAAGGTTTTTAAAGGAAAATGGCGGAGAAACAAGGAGAAAAAGGAGCCCACCTTTTGTGTAAGGGCAGAAGGAAGGATGAATGTGAGCCGTTGGATCTGGAGGATCGATGACCAAGATCTGATGATGGAGGACAAAGAGAAGGGAGGTGTTAAAAAAACAGAATCATTGTGAGACGTTGGATCTAAGAATGCTCAACGATGGAGATTTGATCGCAGCATCGCATCGGCAGAGGACAGTGGGTAAAGCAAGAATGAAATTTGTCGATGTGATTGAGTGTGAACTGTTAGATATAGGAGAGATCAATGGTTAGGATTAAATCGGTAGGTTTATCTCAGAGGGCTCATGGAATGGATGAGCGTGGACCGTCAGAACTGGCAGAATGAACGGTCGGGATTTAATCGCATTAGAGAAAAAGTAAGAGGCCAAAATACTGAAGCTTTTGATTTTGTGATGTGCGATTAAGCGGTGACCGTCAGATCGGTTTTAAAGATAAACGATGGAGATTTAATCGGCAGGTGCGATGGTAAGGGCTTTTCAACGGAGCGCAATTTAATCTGAGCCATTGGTTCTTATGGATTCAACGGCTGAGATCTCATCGGGGCATCACAATCGGCGGAGGTTAAAGGAACAAGATAAGGGTTTTGCGATTGCCGATTTTGCGATGGAACGAGAGTTGTCGATCTAAAACTAGATCGACGGTGGAGATTTAATCATGAAGGCAAAAGGTGGAACGACGAGTTTGGAGAATGGAGCGATATGGACCGTTGGATCTTGGCAGAGTAAATCAGATCAACGGTGGAGAAACGATCACGAGATTGCATCGGAGAAAAGGAAAAGAACCAAGAAAAGGGTCAAATGAATGTTTGCGATGCGATTGGTTTTTGTGATACGGCAGGCCGATAGCCATTTGTTACATTTGAAAATTGTCATTCTGAAATTCTGCTATATGTATGAGCTCATTATCACTCATACTTCCTCCTTTGCAAGTCTAACATATTATTTCTTCATGTCAAGCCTTGAAAATAAGAGAAAAGTTCTTAAAAATCTCCTTAACTCTGGTATCGCACTTTCTCTTCATCTTGCCTACGGTCCCGCAACTAATGTTCATGACTCCTACGTACCTGAACGCACTTTATCTATGTTATAGGTGGGTACCCCTGTAAAATATTAAAAAGGCGCAAGTAAAATAAAAAATCTCACTTTCAATAAATTCTAGAAGCCTCTAGAAAGAATCTTTCAGTGGCAGAATTTCTCTTTTGAGGTTCATGTATCCCTTACCTTAAGGAGCTAACCGTTTGATGTGAGGAGCTTATCCCTTTGAAGGAGGATTCTATCCCTTCATAGTTGGAATTGAAACCTCCTCTTTTGCACTATAAAAAGAGGCATTGGGTAGCCTCAAGGGGAGTTCAAGCTTTAGAATTATTTGAGGTTAAGTGCTGTTGGGATTCAGACTCATTTAACTGAGATTTTGTGAGGAGAGATCACATACCTCTATCTGTCTCGGTTGGAAGAATGCAAGGCTTGTCAGAGTAGAGGAGATTCCTGCTTTGGACCCCGGGAAGGCCTGTTCAACATCAAGGCTAAGGTTGTAAGGTTTTCTTTATTCAAAGTTAATACAAATGAATTCATTTTTCTCAATAAGTTGTTAATTAACTTTTTATTTCATGGATTCCTTGATCACCATGATAGGCATGATTTATAATATTTACTATACAGGTTCTATTTAATGTTTGCTTGTTTGTGACTGCGGGTCTTTAAAGATAACTCCTTCAAGTGGCCGAAGGACAACTACTTCGAACAAGCATTGGATTTACAATAAGTTCTTAACACCTTTATAGTATTCTTTTGTAAATCGCATATGTCTAGAGAAATATAGGTTTATTTGGCTGTTTGTTGCTAGATTACTTTTTGGTACTAGGGAGATCGATCTTGTCTGCAATATTGATTTATCCGCTCAACAAATTGGCGACTCCACTGGGGAAAGAATTCTTATTTTTTGGTTTCTCTTTATTTTGATTTGAGGAAAAGTTTTTCCTGGTTTTTTATTGATGGATATCTGCCTGGGTAGCTTAGGTTTTCTTTGTTTTTGAAAATTTTGAAATCTTTTATGTTTTTCTTGAACTTTTATGGGGACCGCACTTTGTTCTTTTGCACAGTGCGAGCAATTTCGCACTTTCCTTAAGTAACCAGTGTGGGACCGCACCTGTTACTTCTGGGAGCCTGCGAACCTTGTTAAAATTTTGGAAAAAATCCAGATTTCTTTTTCCAGTTTATCTTTAATCTGATTTAGAGTTTTTAGTATCTGCCCAAATTAGTATTGTTTCTGTCAAAAGCCTCTTGTGAGTGAGTTCCAACAGTATTTGTGTTTTTTATGATTTTCTAGAAGTTTTGCAATTCGGATTGTTTTTCGCTTGGTCTGTGTAGTGACTCAAAGATTGGAAGCTTCAAATACCTCAAATCACATTGGTATTTTTGTCTTCTTGATGAGTCTGACCTGGTTGTGAAATCCATCCTTTCTTGAGAAATAGATCTAGTTGTTTCTTTGCAAATCTTCAAAAAAACTTTGTTATAAGTTTTGAATTTCATTTTTATAAAAGGAAACATATCTGGATGTTTTTTGATTTGTTTGTTATTATGGACAAATAAATCCTTAGTTTATTGACCAACTAAGTAAAACATTCTTCAAAAAAAATTTAAAGCTTTTATTCAATTAGATTTTCAAACTTTGTAGATCTCAAAATTGGTTTTTGTAGTTTTGAGTGCTTTTAAAATTTGTAGATCTCTTTTGAAGGAAAGTTGTTTTTGTAGTTTCAAGTCTTGAAAGTGAAAGGATTTTAGTGTGAGCATTGATAATTTGTCTCGTTTTGAGTTCTTGTTGAAAAAACAAAAATATTTTCTTCCAGTTATTCTTTATGTTTAAAGAAAGAATTGTCTCTTAAAAAGAATTGCATTCTCGAACTCTTTCTTTAGCTAGAATTTCATTGAAAGAAAACGAATTGATTATCATTTTTAGGTGCATTTTTAGTGTTTTTGGAAGTCGAGTCTTCACACCATCAAAGTTTCATTTCCATACCTATTGACTTAAAGAACAACCCATAAAAGTAACGCTTAATTAAAATTCATCTAGTAATCTTTTTATTTCTAGGGCTCTTACCACCAATATAGCTTAGGCTAGTATCTTGGAGTAGGGAGTAATTAACTCTCCAAGATAGTAAAAACAAACAAGTAGATAAATCTTGCGGTAGGAAATAAATCCAATTCTAATTGATACAATCTGGGAAGCTTCTCTTAAAGGAGTTAATCATGAGATCATGTTCGAACCTTTGAGACAATCAATTCTGTTTCATTGGGAAAGATAGAAGATCTGCGCGCATTACAAACGGTAAACCTCGGATTAACCATTGTCGAGGAGCCTGGGGTCACTTGTCGGTAAACCTCGAATTGACCATGTCGAGGAGCCTTCAAGGGGATTGAGCTTTGTTACTCTGCCCTTGCGCGTGGAATCGGATCGTAGACTATTCCCCCAGTTGTATTTGTTACTGTTGGTAACCTTAGTGTCCATAAGCTTAAGATTATTTCCTAAGGTGACGGTGAAGGAAATATCTCACTGTACCTGGAGCAGACGTCGACTAGACTCACTTGGACTCTCTGGGGGGTTCTCTTCACACGAGATGGTTTTGTGAAGAAACTTGTGCCAGTCTGTTTCATTAAGCAGGTTGTCGGGGTAACTGTTCCAACCACCCTTTCTGTATTAAATTTCTACTAGCTTGGATTTCATCACCAACTAGTGTTCTTAGTACGGGAAGTTACTATTTGTGTGTGGTTTGAAATCTTAGATTTCTTAGGCGTGTGATTCAGCTGTTTGTTTCTTTAGATACTTTAGGTGTTTTTATTTAGATTTTCTTTGTTTGCGTGTAATTGGTTAATATTTAATCGTGGAAGAATTACCGAGACAATCCCAGAGACTTCAGGGGAAACCCCCTGAATATACACCAAGTCAACTTGAAGGGCTTCGTGCTCTAGTATCATCTAGTAGCGGTAGAATTAGATCAACAAAAATTGGAATTTCATCTATAGTTGTTCATCATGATCATCAAATACCCACAACAGAACATATTCAAGAACTGATTTCAGTTTCGGAAGTTACTGGTAGTATTTCTCCTTCCAGTGAACTAGCTGACGAACCTGAAATTTCTGAACCTGAAACTGAACATTCTATTTTAGAAACATCCTTAGGATTTATTACACCAACTTCTAGCGATCCTGGTTCACCTAGGGTAAGGAATATTGTTACTGAAGATCTTCCATCTGGCCTCATTTCTATTGAAGAACTTGCTAATCTAGACGAAGAGATATCTCTTCCTAAATCCCCTCAGTCTTTAAATCTTAGGGAGTGTGAATCCATTTTCTACAGCCCTATTCAGACTGACACTTGGTATCTATCTTTGATTTCTTTTTTAGAAAACCTGGGTCTTGCTTTTTCTCCACCTCGAATTCCATTTCATCCTATGCCCAAAGGTTACTATCCTTCATCCATTATGGCAGGAGAGTCATCTATGTTTTCCCAGGAAGCATTTTTACATGGTGGTCCTTCTGTTCCTTCGGGGTATTAGGCTCTATCTGGTACATTCTCTGGAGCAACTCCTCGACCGTTTGAATAAGTATTATCATTTGGTCTTAATGGAATTAAAACTAAAATGTCGAACGTAGAGAAAATATTTATGATGTCTGGTAATATTCTGAATCCTCAACCTCAAGGAAGTCAGTTATAGCCTGGGGGACAATTTCAAGGAAGTCAGTTACCGCCTGGGGGGAAACCTCAGGGTAGTCAATTACCGCCTGGGGGGAAATATTCAGGAAGTCAGTTACCACCTAGGGGGCAACCTCAAGGTAACGTTTTCCCAGGACAAACTGTGGCACAATATTATTTTCGAGAACAACCTCAAGGACAGTACATACCTCAAGGTTATCAACCTTCAGGACAGTACATACCCCAAGGTCAACCCCGAACTCAGTATGTTCCTCAAGGTCCTTATCAACCCCAGATTCAGTACGTGCCTTAGGGTTATCAACCTCAAGGTCAGTACCCAACTCAAGGTTTCCAACCGCCTTCTGATCAATCATTTGTACAAGGAGCCGGAAATTTACCACTTACTTATCAACCCTATGTTCAACTAGGCTATGGTCCTTACATTCAATGTTCTGCAGGACAATACCCCGGAATAAACATGGTATGGGATCCATCCCAGATTCAACAGACTATGCAACCTAATGTGCAAATTCCTACTCAACCTGGGCAGCTTTTGGTTTCTGGTCCAACCCAGCAACCTATCCAGCCTACTATTCAAACCCCTGCACCTAGTTTTGTTCAGCATTCTGGGCCTAGTACACCTCAGACTCTGCCTCAAACTGCTACAACTACTACAACATCTATTCAACCTATAACATCTGTCTCTGGAGTATCTGTAACTCCAGTTTCTACTATCCCTGCATCTGTGCAAATCCCTCAAGTCTTTGTACCCCAGTCAGGACCTACAGTTTAGACTTCGGTCCAGATACCTGCAGGACAAGCTGGTACAAGTACGATTGTCACACGTCAACTGCAATTCACGTATCAACTGTACCAGGGACAATATCAATTCAGTCTCGTTTCACAAAACCTAGTTTCTCAGTATCAACCATACCCAGGCTATACTTATCAACAGCCTCAGCAACCACAGTTTGGTCTGGTTAATCCTAGTTTCCCGGGAGGTTACAAAATTCCTAATGAAAATTTGATTCCCATTTATCCTGGGTATCCTCCTCTCGGAGCTGCTTTGGCTACTCAAGTTTTTCGCGACCCTAACCGTCAGTTACCATTTATTGCAACTTTGGATTTACCTGATTTGACACGCCTTACGAATGATCCAATTTTCTATCATCCGTTTGGCCGCCAATGCCGCATAAGTTGCCCAGTGATATACCAAAATTCAAGGATAATTCAGGAGAGGATCAGTCAAATCATGTTATGACTTATCACCTCTGGTGTGCGCATAATTCAATAGTTGATGATTCATTTCACTTACATCTTTTTCAAAGAACTCTTACTGGTCTTGCCGCCAAATGGTACATTGAGTTACCACGAGGCTCTTTTAATAATTTCAGTCAGTTAGCAACTGCCTTCTTGACTCATTTTCAGTTTCCTGTCAGATACAAAAATGGCACGGAACTATTGACTTCACTAAAGCAATCCACATCCACATATATTTCTGATCATATTCATGAATGGCGACATAGAATGTGTTTGGTGAAAGTTTACATTCCGGATCAAATTTTGGTGGAATGGTTTGTTAAATCATTATTACCCAAAATCACTGAAGATGTAGCTAAGGCTGAAGTTTTTACTGAGGAGCAAGTCATTGCTCAAGCTCAGTACCTTGGCCTTGTCTATACACAGTCAGGTACTTTACATGAAAAAATCCCCGATCTTCCAAAACAAGGTCAAATAACTACAGCTCCTTCAAGGTCTCATGCCGCTAATGGTATGATTGGTATATTTAATACTAAAATCAAGAACAAATCTTTAAATAATTCTTCTCCTATTATAACTTTACCTGATTCCTCGAAAGGAGAGTCTTCCCCTAAAATTTATGCCGACATTCATGTCGTAGAGACATATACGACCAAATCTAAATCCGACTGTAAAAAGAAAGGGAATAATAAAAAAAAAAAGAATTCAAAAGATAAAACTGATAAAAATGAATCTAATGACGAAAAACGCAAGCCTCTCTATCCTTGTTTCATTTTTGACGAGGATCATTTTACTAAATAATGCCCACATCGAGCAGAAGTTTTGAAATTCATTAAAGGTTCACAACAACCTGCTGTCTTGAAGGATCCTTTTCCCACTAAAGATAGTAATATGGTTGGTTCTACCTCGAACGCCTCAAAAGAACCTATTCTGATGATGTCTCATGTTAGGATTGCAACGCGATTGAAAGATTATGGTAGTAAGAATCTTGTTGATGGTAAAGAAGCAGAATATTCTAGTGCGAACACATCAAATACACCTCCTCCTATTTCTGGTCCACTATAGATCAAGAAACCCAATCCAAACTTCGTAATCAAACTGCCTGCTAAAGGTGTTCTTCGTAAATCAGCTTTCAATCCACATGCGAGAGCTGCTTAGAATTACAACATTGTTGAGGATTTAGCTATTTCTCCTTCAGCAATGTCGGCTTTGGAGGTTATGCAATCGTGCCCAGCACAGCGTAAATTACTTTTGTCTGCCATAGGAGCTATCGATATTCAGGACTCGAACCTAATAATCTTCGATTTATAGAATAGTACACCTTGCCTACCTCACCAAATGGCTTTCCAGATTCCAGTATTTGTCAAAAACAGATCGATCTTTCAGACTATGATTGATGAGGGAGCTTCAATGTGTATTATGTCGATCCAGTGTTGGAAATCGCTTGGTTCTCCTACACTCAATCAGTCTCCGACAATTCTAAAGGCTTTTGATGGCCGATGTTTCCATCCTTTTGGTATTTTGCAGGATTTACCCATAGGGGTCGAAGGAAAAACTGTAAATCTAAATGTGGAAGTGGTTGATGCCCCTCTAGATTACAACCTTCTCCTGGGTCGTAGTTGGTCTTATGCTATGACTGCTATTGTTTCTTCGGTCTTTCGGCTTATAAATTTTCCACATCAAGGAAATATCATTGCAATAGATCAGTTAACTTATTTTTCTTCCGATCCAGCCTCTACAGAAACAATCCAACACGTCGGTAAAATGACTATCCCTTATAAGGATGTTGGAGTAGGTTTGATTAAAGATTTTGGTTTACTAGGAGCTTTTTCCTTTCCTCCTCCTAACGTATCACCTTCTATCGCAACTATTCATATGATTTCATCAAATACTATTATGTTTGATGATCCTTGGATCATACCTTCCGACTCCGAGTTAGATTCATTTGATGGCATGATGCCTTTGAGTCCATTTGAAATTGCATATCAGGCTGTACAGTCACTTTCCGACCCTTCTTCAACCGAAACTGATCCAATGAATGGGATCCATGAGGAATCACTTTCTATATCTAGTTCAGCCACAATGACATTTCCTGATCTTGTTCATACTGATGAGCAGATTCGTGAACTTTTTTCTGTTGAAGATTTACCATGGGAAGATCTACATCATCGATCTTCATTTTTACCTGAGCTGGATCATTTTGAAGATGATTTCGCTTCTATTTTTACTGCTGAATATGTCAAAGAACCGCAGAATCCATTGCAAAATCCTGATTCTGAGTTAAATTTGGAAAATATCTCTCGAACGATTCCAATTGACATTTCAATAAAGCCAGGAATAATTGAAAACATTCATATAGGTGCTTGTTGTACGGAAGATGAAATTCAAACTTATAAAGCCCTATTTCAAGAATTCTGTGATGTGTTTGCCTGGTCCTATGAAGAAATGCCAGGAATCGATCCGTCAATTGTCGTACATGAAATAAAAACTTACCCAGATGCCAACCCTGTCCATCAACGTCTACGTCAAATACATCCTAGAAAAGATGCTGCTATCAAAGCCGAAGTTGAGAAATTACTTCGTGCAGGTTTCATTTATCCAAATCCTTTAACCGATTGGGTATCGAATATTGTTCCTATTAGCAAAAAACAAGGAACGATGCGAGTATGTATCGACTATAGGGATATTAATCGAGCTTGTCCTAAAGACAATTATCCAACCCCCTATATCAATCAAATAATTGATGATTGTGCCGGCAGTGAAATTTTTTCCTTTATGGATGGTTTTTCCGGTTACAATCAAATAAACATACTCCCTGCTGATCAGCCAAAAATATATTTCATTTGTCCATGGGGGACATTTTCTTATTGCAAACTACCTTTTGGATTAAAGAACGCTGGGGAAACTTTTCAAAGGGCTATGTCTTACACATTTCATGACATTAAGCACATTGTGCAGCCTTATCTCAATGATTTACCTGCTCATTCATCACGTAGGGCTGACCATCTCACTCATTTACGAGCAATATTTATGAGATGTAGGAATTATTGAATTAGGCTGAATCCACACAAATGTGTTTTCTATGTGGAATCGGGTCGCTTACTGGGATTTTTTGTTTCAAAAGTAGGCATTCGCATTGATCCATCGAAGGTCGAAGCTATTGTTAATCTACCTCCTCCTTCGACTCTGTGCCAACTCCAAAGTTTGCAGGGGAAGGCAAACTTTTTACGTCGGTTCATTCCTAACTACGTTGAGCTAACAAAGGGTTTTAACCGGTTGTTAAAACAAGACATTCCATTCTTTTGGGATGAGATCGCTAATCGATCTTTTGATGCACTTAAACAACGTTGACCCATGCACCGTTATTGCATCCTCCCAATTACAACCGGGACTATTTTTTGTACCTCGCCACCTCTCATTCCACCATTGGGATGGTTTTAGTTCAGGAAGACGAATTCAACAATGAACATGTGATTTACTATCTTAGTCGAAATCTGCATCCGACTGAGATCAAATACACACATGTGGAGAAATTGGCCTTGGCATCTATTCAAGCTGTCGAAATATTTCGACACTACATCTTATTACGCAAAACCACAGTAATTTATGACTGTAACCCTATGATGTATATTTTAACCAAAAAATTGCTAGGAGACAAGTATTCCAAATGGATAGTTTTCCTGCAAGAATTTGACTTGGAATTTGAAAAATCCAAGGCAAATAAATCTTTGGTTTTTGCCGAACTGATGTGTGATTTCCCTCTACTGATACTGAAACTGTGGCGGAGCAGCCAATTTTGGATGAATCATTGTTTCTTATCAGTACACTTGATCCTTGGTATGGGGATATTATAGTTTATCTCCAAACCCAATCTTTTTGGCCTGAAATCTCATGATCTCAGTGACGGAAAATACGTTTCCAATCCCAACAATACAATATTATTGGTGATACACTCTATCGTTGTGGAGCGGATTCTATTTTCCGATGATGTATTACTCATGAAGAAGCTGAGAAGGTTCTAAATGGCTGCCATTCTGGAGCATGTGGCGGTCATATGTCTAGGTATTCCACAGCCCAAAAGATATTGCGCGCTGGTTATTTCTAGCCCTCATTATTCAAAGATTGTATCTATGCACTCTGGAAATGCCACAACTGTTAGGTCTTTGATTGTAAAATGCGTGCACCACCTGCTCCTCTTCACCCTATAATTGATGTTAGTCCTTTCCCAAAGTGGGGTATTGAATTTATTACATGTAACCCTCACTCGGCCGGGGGGCATGCGCATATTATCCTAGTGGTAGATTATTTTACTAAGTGGGCCGAGGCGATGCCTACATTTTCTGCAGACGGTAAGACTGCTACAAATTTCGTGTTCAATCATATAATTGCTATATTCAGTGTTCCTCAAGCCATTATTACTGATCATGGAAGTCATTTTTGAAATATCATGATGACTGAACTGACAGATCAACTTGGCCTGCACCACGATAGTTCCACTCCATATTATCTGCAGGCTAATGGTCTGGTTGAAGCTATCAATAAAGTTTTAGTCAGTATGATTAAACGAATTATTGATATTCATAATTCGAATTGGCATTTCATGTTATTTTCAGCACTTTGGGCATATCGGACCTCAGTAAAAACATCAACTGGTTTCACTCCCTTTCAACTAGTTTACGGTTTGGAAGTTGTGTTGCCGATTGAATGCGAAATTCTGTCATTGAAATTAGCCATAGAATTACTCCCAGCTACATCTGAAGAGGAGAAATTTTTTTTGTACTTGGCTCAGTTAGATGAGAATCGACGAAATGCTGCAATAGCAAATGAGGCTCATGTCAAACGAATAAAGGCTCAGTATGATAGAAGTGTTACCCCTCGTAATTTTTCACAAGGAGACCTAGTCTTAGTGTATGATCAAGCCAACGATAAGATAGGGGCTAGAAAATTTGTGCCCATGTGGCATGGTCCTTTCATTGTTAAATGAGAGCTGGCAAAAGGGGCCTATGAGCTGATAGATTTTGATGGTGTCCCTTTAGATAAACCCAGAAATGGGATTTATCTGAAGAGATATTATGCTTAATTTTGGTGTGGATATTTTTGATTAGATTAGATTTCTTTACTGCTAGTGTGTCTTATATTAGAAAAGCGTGCTTAGTTTAGAGTGTGTTTTTATCACTATTCCTTCTTATCTGAGTTTTACTCTCGATATTGCAGATGTCAACGTCTCTTCAAACCTACATTGGTTTTGCTAATGGTGCTTGTCGTAGTACATGGAACATTTCTTCCACAACTTGGGTTATCTATTCACCCTCTGATGAGTTAGTATCCATGCATGGGGTAAGCCTCGGTCAAACAACGAATAACATTGCAGATTATAGTGCAGTGATTGAGTTATTATCTGAAGCCATATCGTTCGGAATTCAGAGTTTGATTGTTAAGTTGGATTCTGAACTTGTTGTATTACAGCTTAACAGGGTTTATGCAATTAGAAATCCAATGTTATTATGTTTATTTTTAAGAGTTCGTCTCTTGGAACGTGAATTTGATTACATTAAATATCAGCATATTCCAAGACATTTAAATACACTAGCAGATGCAGTTGCTTCTAGTATGATAAATCAAAATTTTCAATAATCAAAACAGTAAATTAAACAACATTCAATAACATGTACACAGATAGCCAGTAATAGTGATATATCATAGCATAGAAGTTTGTTTCAAAAAAATATACTTCGTTTTCGATCATAGGTTGAAAACACCTTATGATCGGCGAAAATGATATACAAAAGGTCAAAAATATGAGTCTACGACACGATCATCCTATCACTGATGATGATCACGATAAGAGACCACTGCCGGGCCACCCTACATAGGAACCTCCTAAAAGGTCCTGGGACACCAATCACATATCTCTATATTCTGAGTGGGATATCATCTATGTCGGTCTCTGGAATGTCTAGAGTCAGGCGCTCTAGGTGATGCTCTAAATCAGACAGAATATCTTCTAATTGGCCCTCTGGGGCTAGTGCTGCGACAGCTAGATGCCTCCTCTCATAAGGCTGGAGATGGGCTGGTCACCGTGGGCCCACATCTACATTTAAAACTTTTGATCATTATTTTTGAGACGATTAAAATAAAAAATTAGAACTTAGAAATTTTTGAAAATGATTTTTGCCTGATTCATCCCACTGTTCCCCTACTGGGAGAGCCATCTCTCGGTCGCCACGGAAATCTATCCCGGCGTATGGAAAGTCCTCCATGACAAAAATTTGGCGCTCCAGCCAACAAAAATATGAAGAAGGAAATCGAACAACCTCGACGCCCTCAGCAGCATGACAGGCCATCAATGCAACCCAACAAACCATCCTAGGTTCTCGAGGTCATCCAGCATCAACAGGAGTGTTCTGCGGAGCTAACATGGGGATCCTCTCTAGAGCAAAGGTGACTACAATGGATCTGTATCCAAATTTATTTAGCTTTCTGTTCTTTGCTCTGGTTAGTTGGCCTTTTATATTGGCCAACACATCTTTGCACCAGTTGAAAATGGTGCCTCGAAAGTAGTCTACAACAATGCACATCTGGAAACCGGTAGCCACATGCAACGTTGTGCTCCCACACAGTCTGGTGATAGTAAATGAAATAAATTTAAGCTCAGGACGGATGATAGTTTTTATGTCAATTCGTTTGTCCCTGGGGTCTTCCTGATCATTACAGAACTCTAGTCGAAGACTAGCGATAGACTGGCCACTTGGCCTAGTCCCAAACAGAGAAATTTGTTCGCCCCTCTTGGACAAACCAGTTAAAAAATAGATATCCTCCAGCTCAATTTCAAGTTGGTGGCCACCAATAATGAAACACTGGTCCTGTACATTCCACCTATTCACCAGCCACGTCAGGAGGTCTAGTTGTGCCCTCATGCCCTGAATGGCCCAGAATTTATATAAACTGCATGTTCTTTATGCCTGCATTGTAGGAAAATGATTCAATGCAGCATTATCTACGTCTTCATGCTCACATTTTCTCCAAATTAGCATCTTATATATCCTACAATGCATAAAAAGATATATTAGAACAACCTAATTTTAAAAAATTTGGGTGAAATTAAAGAAATTTAAGTTTGAAATTTAATTGCGCGGGGTCTTGTTCTCATACATAGTGAGTAGGAACGCACGGGCTCTGTGAGACAAGTGCGGACCCACGACTTTTTTCTGTGTAGAAAAAATTCGAGGTCCGCAGGGCCCACGTGTTGCACCTGCGGACCCCCGCGGGCGATTTTTTGAACATATTTTTCCCTTAAAAATAAAATATAAAGCCTAAAAATGAAATGTAAATGGATGAAATGAAAGATAAGGAGGTCATGGATTACCTGGAGCTGACGGTTCTCGATTTTTCCGGACAGATTTTCCAGAATCTTCACAGGAAATTTTTTACCCAAAAGCTCTTACTTTTCACTCTAAACTCAAATGGTAAAAATGAAATTAGAATTTTTATAAGTTTTTTCGAATAAATGAATTTTTAATTTGTTTATTTTTTACTTTAAAAAGATTATTTTTGAAAGAATTTTTATTTATCTTAAACAGGTATGTGTAATGTTTCGAGTTTTTGTGCAGAAATTGGATTTTTCAGGAAAATTGATCGTTTTTCAACAAAGAGCATACTTTTATCACTTTTTCGGAGTCTTTCGAAAATTTACAAAAAAAGTGAAAACTTGGAGTCCTATTTTAAGCTCTTTTCAGACTCTCGAAAATTGAAAATATTGCCGAGTACTTGATTATTCGAACTCGTCAAAATAAATGAATGATCGTCCCTTCAGTATAAGTTTACCCCTTTTACGGACTGAAATGGACTATTTACGAAAAAGGTATACGTTGACTAATTACGGTCAATAGAGTTCTCTCCCGCATTATTTTATCCTTTTTCAGGCTCGAGAGACTAAATTTACGAAAAAGTACCCCCATGGAGTCTTCTTAATTTTTTTCTTCTAACTCTCTAAAATTGAAAAAACACCGAGTTTCTCCTATACTGGACTCGTTAAAATTTAACAAAAAAGGACCTGTTAAATTTTAAATAGGAACGAACCACTCCTTCTTAGGGTTCAAATCTTAAACTAATTTGGACTCATCTGAAGGATGAGCTTATAAACAAGCAAATATTATCCTCCTCAAGCTTGTCAAAAATAAAGAGGTACTTGCCAGAAATGGTGGGGGAAAAGAGAGAAAAATGAACCTATTTTTTGTATTTTGATTATTCGAAGATCCGTTAACCACTATTGAACACGACACTTTTGTTCACCTGGGTTGGGAAAATCCTTTTCCTAATAGTTAATCCAACCATATTGAAACTCTCCAGCCGGTTTCTAGGTATTAACTGTGGGTCAATTGTCACCAAACCATCCGCAGTGTCATTATGTGTTCAAGAGGACAGTTCAAATAAACCATTCATTTGCAAAATATTTGTCATCCATTTTGACCATCCCTGAGTTAGTCCTTGCCGATATATTTCTTCAAAACTTGATTTATGATTTCGTGTTGTGGGTTTGCCTACGATGGATCACTTCCTATCGACGACAGCTCATTATCTAGGAAATTAATCTAGAAATAATCAGTACCTTGAAATCTGCATGCCTCAATGGCAGGTTTCTCACCTTCGATGACAGGTTGCATCATTGACGTTCGATTGAATGATTCCGTGACATGTTCGACTTTAGCTCATTTATTCACATTTCATGGATTGTGCTAAGTACTTTGAGAGCCATTGACATTACTGGTGGTTACTCTCACACTTGTTAATAGTTTACATCATTGACTAGTAATCAAGTGGTTTCTACCATGTTTGACTTTGACACATTCATTCACATGGATAGAATCGTACTAGTTCGAGAAGCAGAAATCGAGACCCTTGATATAGTTTCTACCATCCAGGCTGCGAGGAATTTTATTATCATTTATACAGTGGACTATTCATAAATAGATGGCTACGTCCATACTGTGTATACACATGTCTATATTGTTGATGTATTAAAAATCATTCCTGTATCAGAATAGTTTAAATCAGTTTTTAATTAGTTTTGATCTGAGTATGGGAATGCTTACCTTAGTGATGATATGTCTACACATATATATTTTTCATTGAATGTTTTTACAGGTTCTGACTGGGGTGTCCACAAGATTATCCTTGAAATGATAAAGTACTGCACTATTCATATATGACAAATTTCAGCTTTATCTATTCCAGACTTTGCACTTTAGGGGGCAATCTATTGCACTGAAAATTGTCATCCTGACATTCTACTATATGTATGAGCTCATTATCCCTCATACTTCCTCCTTTGAAAGTCTAACATATCAGTTCTTCATGTCAAGCCTTGAAAATAAGAGAAAATTTCTTAAAAATCTCCTTAACCTTGGTATCGCACTTTCTCTTCATCTTGCATGCGGTCCCGCACCTAATGTTCATGACTCTTGCATATCTGAACGCACTTTCTCTGTGTTATGGGTGCGGACCCCTGTAAAAAATTAAAAAGGCACAAGTAAACTCAAAAGTCTCACTTTCAGTAAATTATAGAAGCCTTTAGAAAGAATCTTGTGGTGGTGGAACCTCTCTTTTGAGGTTCATGTATCCCTTACCTTAAGGAGCTAACCCCTTGATGTGAGGAGCTTATCCCTTTGAAGGAGGATTCTATCCCTTCATAGTTGGAACTGAAACCTCCTCTTTTCCACTATAGAAAGAGGCATTGGGTAGCCTGAAGGGGAGTTCAAGCTTTAGAATCATTTGAGGTTAAGTGCTGTTGGGATTTACACTCGTTTTATTGAGATTTTGTGAGGAGAGATCACATACCTCTATCTATCTTAGTCGGAAGAGTGCAAGGCTTGTCAGAGTAGAAGAGATTCCTGCTTCAAACCCTGGGAAGGCATGTTCAACATCAAGGCTAAGGTTGTAAGGTTTTCCTTATTCAAAATTAATACAAATGAATTCATTTTTCTCAATAAGTTGTTAGTTAACTGTTTATTTCATGGATTCCTTGATCACCATGATAGGTATGATTTATAATATTTACTATACAAATGCTATTTAATGTTTGCTTGTTTGTGACTGCAGGTTTATAAATATAACTCCTTCAAGTGACTGAGAGACATCAACTTTGAACAAGCATTGGATCTACGGTAAGACCTTAGTACCTTTATAGTATTCTTTTGTAAATCGCATATGTCTAGAGAAAGATAGGTTTATTTGGTTGTCTGTTGCTAGATTACTTTTTGGTACTAGGGAGATCGATCTTGTTTGCAAGATTGATTAATCCACTCAACACTGTTGATATGCAGAGATCGACGGCCTAGATTTATTTAAACCTTTTCGTCAGGGAACAAAAGAAATGAAAGGAAAGTCGGGTTTTATGAAATAACAAAGGAAATTAAGGTTTGGGAAAGAGTTTTAAGCCCTTTAGCACCCAGTTGATGGGCTTAAGGTCTTATGAGGTGGAGGGTTTATGGGAGTTAAGCCCTCCAGGGCTAAAAACCTTTATAACGCAAAACACTGTTTTTAGGCTTAAAAATAGAGTTTTTGAGGCAAATTGAGGGTTCCGGTAGAGGAAAGAGGGAATTTTAAAACCAAGTAAAGGGGAATAAAAGGTCTTAAAAGGGGTTTTCATTGATTTGGAAACCAAATTAAGGTATTTTGGAGGATTTTTATGGAGGAAAAAGGGATTAAAATGGAGTTTATTTATGAGTGGAAGGAGGGGTAAAATGAAGGGAAAAATGGGATTTTAAGCAGTCTTCTTGGTAGCAGCATAATTTTTTAGGATAAACAGGGAAACAACAGTGAATATTATCTCATAGGATAAATATCATCACAAGACTTCAATAACTCACAATTTTGGACATGAATTGTTTCTTTGAAGGCTAAAAAGGAATTTTAGCGACCATTTGATATGACAAATTTTATAGGTGGCTAACAACGGCTCCAACTTGGGATGGCAGCTCCTTGGAGGTGTCAAGAACCTCAGATCAGTATTCTTTGGAAGTAGATCAATGGCCTTGTACCTTGAAAACCTTTCCTTCTTCTTTGATCCGCTTCTTATAAGATGATTATAGCATTTGATATCAATAGAAAATTTCATCCCCAAACAACTACCTACACAAGCTACTTCGTAGCATTTTTTCTTCTGAAGGTGCATTTGGACTTGCATACCTTAAACATCAAAATTTTATTCTTTTATTGAAAACATAAAACTATCTAAGTCTATCCTTATTTCTCCATGAACTCAGATTAACCAGTTGAGTTCATAAGCTTCTCTACCTAACTACACTCTGTGAGGATTAGACTGTCTCACAGAATTTATTCTCTAAATTCTAAAACAAAATTTTTAAAAGAAGTCAAGCCAAGATTAAGAATTTTGACTTGATGCATATCCATGGCATAAAAACAAGCTGCACATAGACTATATTTGCAGGAAATTAAAACAAAAATGATGAAGGCTTAAAATCTGAAAGTTTAAGAACATCCTTCTTTTTTCTTCAGCTCTGTTTTTTTACTTTGTTTGAGTTGTTCTCTCTTTGTTCTCTAGTTCAATTTTTGGGCATATTAGAACCAGTTTTCTTCTATACTTGGCTCAGGTTTTGATCTAATTAGAGCCATTCATCTTTTGAAGTTCATAGGTTCAGATTTTGAGCTTGTTTGAACCCTTTTCTTCTATCCTAATCTACCTAACTGATAAGCCAAGATTAAACTGTTTGGCAAATCTAATTCACTAACCTATCAGCAGTAAATTGAAAAGCTAATTAGTCATGATTAGGCTGTATGACTAACTAGAAGTGTGTTTTTAGGAGTGGAATTTAAGCTTGCACACTTTCAGACTTTGTTTCTCTTTTTTGGTATGGGGTTGTACCTTTCTTGTTTTTACTCTGCCCTCTTTTCTTTTTTCTATTGTTTTTATATTTTTCTTTTCTTTCAAAACAAAAAGAAACAACTAACTAACTGCTCAAAGCTGAGCGTTATTGCTTTCCTGTCTAACCTAATCTAACTTGGAATATTTACATGTTTTAGCTGATGAAATCTCTTTTCCAGTATAACCAATCCAACAAATGATTCCATGATTGGCCTTTCTTCATCTCTCTAGGCAGGCTGGACAAACAAGGCCACTCCCATTCCTTTTGTTTTTTAGCAACAATGCTAAATAATCTTCTTGATTTTGGTAATATACTACTCCTAATAACCTTTATCCCTTCTTCAAATGCCTTCAATAAGTGAGCATATGGATCTTGAAACAATGCCTGGTTGTGAGTATTTGGAAGATATGTTTCAACCAAGATTACCTCCTCTTTCTCCACTAGATCAAGATTAAGATTTTCTTGAGAAAGAAAAACTTCCTCATCTTCATTATTATCTGAACTGGAGGACTCATCATATATTGCAGTGTTGTCCTCTAGAAGTCCTGGTGTGTCCTGTTTTAATGGACTGTACTCTGAGAAAAAATCATCATGTTCTTGAGCAGGGATATCTTTTATAACCTCAATCCTATCAGGAGAAGGCTCCTTATCTTCATCCTGCTCAAGAAATTCCTCTTCCTTTTTAATCTCAACATTAAAACTAATAGATTGTTGATTCCCAATTATGTGAAATCTATTTCTGATGGATTGGATTGGCTGGTTGTTGCTTTGAAGATGATGATAATGAAATTCATGACACTAATCAACTGATGGTTTCCCTGCATGATTAGTTTCTACTTGAAGCTCATCAACATCATAAGACTGATCAAAAATTGGAAAATTATTAGTATGAACAATCTCACCAATCAAGCATATTGCCTTATCAGCAAGTTCTTATTTATTATGATATACAAAAGAACTTTCTAAATTTGTACAAAAAACTTCTCTATGTGAATGGGCAAGAGTATTTGTTTTGCAAAAAGTTTCAGAGTTTAGCTATGTATTAATAATCTGATCTATCCCCTTTTCTGTCAAAGGGGAAGATGTTTCTATGTCCATTTGAACAGGAGTACAACAGTTCTCTGTCTCTTGCGAAGATTGATTTTGAGGTTGGATGTCTTCTTCAGCCTCAATTATAAGGGATGATGAATCATTGTTCATGATTGCAAGAATATCTTGAGGAATTTCTTCTGTTCCTTCATTGATTTCTACCTCAATTGATTCATCTGGGTTTTTATATAGTTGTCTTGGGTACGAAATTCATGAATGGCTACTACAAGGTCCTTAGGCTGTCAATTTCCTAAATCTTCATAAATGCCTGTAAGGTATTCTATGAGGTCCTCAGATTGATTACAACATCTTCCCTCTAATAATAGATAAGGGGACTTTTCCTTGTAATGATCATAAAATTTCATGTGGAGGTCTCTTAGAGAAAACAAACTACCAGTCCTTAACCATTCATACCAATCCCTAGATTTTCCTTCTGATGTTAACATGAACATTTTCATTATGCAGTCCTCATGCCATTCAACTTTTAACCTCCATACATGTATATGAAATCTGATGAGATGTAATAGAGGGTCATCAAACTTTTCACCCTGAAAAACAGGCAGGTTGTCATCCCAATTCGCCTGGGGCATCTTATGTGGAAACCCAAGGATATGATCTCTACTCATTCGAGCATATATTTGTTATATCCGTGGAATCATGTTTGTAAATTAGGAAAGAGGTCATTGTGTCTATTTAACCAGTTCAGATTCTTTTACTAGTGGAGTCGTTAGGTATTTTGGGATTGTGGAGTTGCCAGGTGGAAGATTTTGAACTTTGTTGTCTACCAACAGCATGATTGGGTTTTCTCAATGCATTCCCAGGATAATTTACGAGGACTAGTGAAGCAATAGGTCTATTGGAGACCAGTGGAGTTGCCAGGGTGAAACTTTTTAGCTTTTGTGAAGATAAAATATTTTATGGTTCCACCACCATGTTTATTATGAAGCCAATCTGAAATATTTTTAGGTTTTTCTGAGTTTCTATGGTTGTTTGAAAGACTAATGAGTCTATAAGAGCTTGCTAGGCAACTAATGAACTCATTCATCCCACCATGATCGCCATTATGTTAGTATCATGTGTTTTGATAGATTGGCTAACCAAAAGACAAGGAAACATCAGAACAAATATTTAGAGTTCCAGGATCTATTCCTCCTATTCTCAGAGAGGGATCTCTCAAATATTTTAGGAAAGATATGTCTTGTTTGCTTTTAAGTATTGATTTTTAGACTAGTTATTAAGTGCAATTGTTTGTTTGTTTTTTTTTTTGGTTGAATAGATACATCAGAATATGAAAGGTCTAGGAAAGATAGGTAGAAAGAAGAAGGATTAGTTTCATTGGGAAATGGAGTCAAAATGAAGTTGGTAACAGGCTCATAAGTGGATATGGGATATCAAAGGGAAAATATAACTTGGCCACAGGATTCTTTAGTTTGTGAATGAGATGGACATTAATGGTTTGAAAAGAGAGTTTGAATTCTCAACAAAGGGAACTTAAAAACATAACTTGAACATAAAGAGGAATTTGATAGACAAGGCTAACCATGAATTCTAAAAACCACACTTTGAGAAAATAATGACTTCAAGAAAACTTTCAAAATGAAATCTAAGATTCGGGGAACTCCCTATTTCCTCAAATATTTTATTTCAAAGGAATTAGAAAACATAAAATATTCACTAATAATTGCAGTCATAGAAGAGGGAACACCTAATACATCGATGATCACAACTATAAAGAACTTTAAAACAACTGTTTAAGCAGGGACAAAGGGTATGATCAAAACATACCTCTTTGGCTAACTATAAACAATGGTACTTCAAAGGGAGACTTCAATAACAGCTTTCAAGTGGCAGCATACAAGCAGGGAAAACCATAAATCATGCTGGAACAAAATATTTGAAATATTAGAGAAATAAACAATTATGAGGACTAAAGAGAGAGATTAAATACTCTAAAATACCTCAGCAGAAGAAAACATAAAACAGTGAAGGATAAACAGGTCTAAGGTGCTTCCAAGAGTCATTTCTTAGCTTAAACGTTTTATTCTACTGTAGTAAGAAACTATGAAACATAATGAAAACATGAAAAACAACAGACAGTTCAGAATACATCAGAAATAGCCAAGCTCGGGGATCCAATGATAGAGCCTTCTCAAGAACAAGCATGTCACAACATCATCAAGCTTCCAAGACTTCAATTTCTTCTTCAACTTCAACAGACTATGTATTATTTCAGAGAGTTTTCAGTATTACAACTAGTGACCAACCAACCAACAACTTCTCATCTTCTTCAGAAGTATTTGTAGAAGAAATGAGGAGGTGGAAGAGTTTTAGGATTGAAGTGTAATAAATTCTACACTAAATGCAAATCCTAGCCTTGAAAACCATGCAAGGCCTAAGGTAGGAATGCATTTTATTACAACAATGCTTCATTAACTCTGTTTATGCTATTTTAGGCTTAATGGGAAAATAGGTGGACTTTGAGGCCTATTTATCCTTTACAATAACTTCACTTACAGTTTGAAATATATTCTTTTGTTTGAAATAACTATTCAGCTGTCTTTAGGAAAATATTTTATGTTCTGGCAATAACTAGACCTTATTTTTGATTTATTGAGGCTGTAGGTGGATTTTGGTAGTTGGAGAGGATTCAATTAGCCTCTGATGTGGCAGTGGAGGCTTCTCAGACTGATAGATATCCTTGTTTTATCTTAAAACACATTAAATCAGTCTTTACTCTCTGTCTTAGGCCTAATCAGGCCTTGATCTTTATTTCTGGTCTTTATCCTTTAACAATTGTGGATTAGGCCTTTAATTCTTGAATTGGTGCCTTAATCCATTTAAACTCTATTTTAATTCATTTAATCTTCATTTCTGCTTTGATTTAATCCTTTGACGCTGATACTCTTTGTCTGTTTGATATTCATTGTGTTTTGGCTGTCTTGCAGGTGCGCAGAGGTTTTGTGACTTCACCAACGCTCATGAAACATAGGTGGAATCATCATTTGAATCCTATGGATTCACTTTATTCATGAATAAATGGACAGGGGATCTTCCTCCCTGGATTTTGTTTTATTTTAAAACTATGAACGAAACCTTAATATCCTGTAAAAAACACACAAAAATTAATAAAATCCTGCGAGGATAGTTTTAAACTGCTTTGGAGGTTTTGGGTGCAGGAGCGAATAAGAGTCGTTGGATTAGCATAATCAATGGTAGAGATTGCTCGATTGAGTCTATTGGGAGAGAGTTGGGTGAAAAGGAAATGGGGGCAAGATTAAAACAGGACCGTCCGATCTCAGAGATCAACGGCTAAGATTAAAATATGAGAAAGTAATGTTAATGAAGGGAAGTGGTATAGCGGAAAACCGGCAGCGGTTTTTGCGTTGTGTTTGGGTGGTATGCATTTTTTTTGCTTTTGGAACACGATATAAGTCTGCGTTCGACACGTGGATTTCTAAAACCACCCATATCGTGTAAAAGTTGCGCACTGTGGAAAGGGTTAAAAAATTACGCGATATGGATACTGGGCCATTGGATTGGAGGATCCAGATCCAACGGTGCGGGTTTGAGTGCGATGGCTGAAGAGATGCGGGGTAAAGTATATGCGGGGTCCAAGTGACGTCAGCAAAAATTGGCGCACAGTGGACGGTGAAATAGGCTATCCAATCATTCAATTTCTTTGATGAGCTGTTAAGATTGAAAAACGAAGAAGATAGGAAGAAATGAAAGGAAATGGAATGGGTGGAAGAATAAGGCCTGATGGCCTTAGATCTTCGAAGATCAATGGTCAGGATTCCTTTTAAACCGTTTTGTCGGGAAACAAGATTTTATAGAAAAGGTAAGGTTTTTGAAGGAAAATGGCGGAGAAACAAGGAGAAAAAGGGGCCCACCTTTTGTATAAGGGCGGAAGGAAGGATGAATGTGGGCCGTCAGATCTGGAGGATCGGCAGCCGAGATCTGACGATGGAGGACAAAGAGAAGGGCGGGGTTAAAACAACAGAAGCATTGTGAGCCTTTGGATCTAAGAATGATCAACGGTGGATATTTGATCATAGGATCGCATCGGCGGAGGACAAAGGGTAAAGCAACAATGAAATGTGCCGATGCGATTGAGCGTGGACCGTTAGATCTAGGAGAGATCAATATTTAGGATTGAATTGGCGGGTTTATGTCGGTGGGATCATGGAATGGATGAGCGCGAAGCGATGAGTGCGGACCATTGGATCTAGCAGAATGAACGATCGGGATTTAATCACATCAGAGAAAAATGAAGAGGCAAAAATACCAAATCTTTTTATTTTGCGATGCACGATTAAGCGCTGACCGTCGGATTGGTTTTAAAGATCAACGATGGAGATTTAATCGGTGGGTGCGATGGTAAGGGCTTTTGAGCAGAGCGCGATTTAATCTGAGCCATTGGTTCTTGTGGATTCAATGGCTGAGATCTCATCGGGGCATTGCAATCGGCGGAGCTTAAAGGAACAGGATAAGGGTTTTGCGATTGCCGATTTTACGATGGAGCGAGAGCCGTCGATCTAAAAACTAGATCGACGGTGGAGATTTAATCATGAAGGAAAAAGGCAGAACGACGGGTTTGGAGAATGGAGCGATATGGACTGTTGGATCTGGGCGGAGTAAATCAGATCAACGGTGGAGAAACGATCGCGGGATTGCATCGGAGAAAATGAAAAGAACCAAGAAAAGGGTCAAATGAACGTTTGCGATGCGATTTTAAACTTGTGATGCGATTTAGTTTTGCGATGCGACGAGCCAATGGCCCTTGATCTGTAGAGATTGACGACCCAGATTTATTTAAACCTTTTCGTTGGGGAAGAGAAGAAATGAAAGGAAAGTCAGGTTTTATGAAATAACAAAGGAATGTAAGGTTCGGGAAATATTTTTAAGCCCTTTAGCGCCCGGTTGCGAGGCTTAAGGTCTTATGAGGTGGAGGGTTTATTTTTAGGCTTAAAAACAGAGTTTTTGAGGCAAATTGAGGGTTTAGGTAGAGGAAAGAGGGAATTTTAAAACCAAGTAAAGGGGAATAAAAGGTTTTAAAAGGGGTTTTGGTTGATTTGGAAACCAAATGAAGGTATTTTGGAAGATTTTTATGGAGGAAAAAGGGATGAAAATGGAGTTTATTTATGAGTGGAAGGAGGGGTAAAATGAAGGGGAAAATGGGATTTTAAGCAGTCTTCTTGGTAACATCAGGATTTTTTAGGATAAAGAGGGAAACAACAGTGAAGATTATCTCAGAGGGTAAAGATCATCACAAGACTTCAAGAACTCACAATTTTGGACATGAATTGTTTCTTTGAAGGCTAAAAAAGAAATTTAGCCACCATTGGATATGACAAATTTTATAGGTGGCTAACAAGTGCATCATCCATGATAAAAATATCTATTTCAATGGTTCATATTGTCTCTTCCTGCTTTATCACTAGATTTAGCTGTGTTTTCTTTCTGTACATAAGCTTGAATTTCCTATCATATGTAGTTTATCCTAACTAAGAGCCTTCTTCTCTAGCCCTTTTTGAATTTCTTATCCCGTGGGGTTGGAGTAAGCAGGATGGAACTAGTATTAAGCTGCTTCTCCACCTCTTGAAGAGTGTTTTCCAACCACTCTGAATGGTTGGAATATTTCTCAATTTCAGGTTTAGATTCATGGATGAAAGGGGTGAGTATAAACTTAATTCTCAATTTACTTATGACACCGAAGGGGTCATATGACCATTTGGAATTTTTTTTTTGAATTTTAAATCTTGTAGGCATCTGTTTGCTTCCTTTCCAGCATTCCTACTATTGCATATAAAAGGCCATAGTTAATTTTTTATTTTGAATTGGGTTTTCTTTTTGGCTGAAAGGAAATTGATCTCATCATAATTCATGATCTGCCTGATGTACTCTAAAGAAAATATCCTCATTGGGAGGTATTTAGGAAGCTTGTAAGGGACTAGTTGGCTTCCATACACTATGATTTCTGTATGATTTTGGTATAAATACCAGTCTCCTGTCTTGCTCTGATCATAAAAGTGTAGAAATTTTCTGATTTCCTCACTGATTCTTGGTTGAATATTGTTGCTATGCATATTAACCATTGGGTATACAAAAAAATCAATAAATTCTTTAAAACTAAAGTCATTGGAATCCTTCTTAATCAAGGATGTCCAAATTATAACAGACTGGGGATTACCCTCTCTGTCCAGTTTTTGTAGGTTGACTGCAAACCTTTCTAATTGAAAATATATGAACAAATGAAACAATATTGAGGAGTCTTTGAACACTAGTTCTTATGGAAGTTTGATTAGTTGATCATGCGTGGCATCCGCTGGGAATTGGGAAAAGTTGAAAGTTATAGCTGACCTGAGAAAAATATAGAGAGGAAACCAAGGATAGATTCATCTACATGCTCATCAATGAAATATTCTAAAATACAGGACAACATGGTCACAATTTGTTTTGTTCTTTCTGGGAACATGGTAAGAGAGTATGGTCGATTTTTTTAGGAAACTGTGTTGATTAAGGGATGAAAGTCTGAAATATTTGAGACCTTTTATGGAAATCTAACTTTAGGTAAAGCTCAGGAAGGGTCTCAATGGATAAAAGCACTCCATCTGGTTGTGATCGAATTTGCAGCATTTGATTAATGGATGGAGCAGTGACATTAAATAGGACTTCTTGGTCAGGGGTGACTATGTGTTGCCTCGAGGGGTCCTGACCCAAGTTCAAAGGTTAAGGTTTGCCAACAAACCCCTATACTACTGGCCCTTTCAGAAGTGACCTGCTTGCGCAGGCCAAAGTATCACTCGAAGCAGTATGGGAGGGTGTTGGAACTAGGTTTTCGCACGCTGAGAGAGGGTACATAAGTCAATCAAATCGACGTTCCCAACTTATCAAGCTTACATTTAACAGATATAGTTATAGGCTTATATAACAGAGCACAGATCTAATAATTATTTTCACATCCACATGCGTAGTACCAATCTATCGGCACAAAAACTATAATCGCAGCAATTAACAGATCATAGATTCATGTATCAGAAACAAAGATACTTTCGCAGCTATCAAACAGATACTTCCGCATCTTAATCATACAACCCAAGTCTACATAAATCATAACAAAACAGATCTAGATAACACCAGATATCAACAGTACTCTGCATATATATTAATACCAAAATATTCTTACAATCCCAAAATACCGCCTGCGCACACTGCCAGCAGGGTCCGCACACAACAGGACTGTGGAGCTCCATGCACACAACCAGCAGGAGTCCTTCCCAAAACAACCCAAAAATAGATCTAAAAATTCGTGCTTAACATCAATCTCAATTCTTTCCTACCTTAGGCTCAAAAAGTTTCATCTATTTATACCGATTTAGCCTACGCATCCAATGGTCCGCAAACCGTGGTTTTTGGACCCTTGGTCTACCCTTGACCCATTACAATGCCTTTGGGGCTTTGACCCACCCAAAAACCCCTGCGTTAGACTAAATAATACAAAAAAATACAAAAATGGACAAAGTTCGGAGCTTTAGGAGACCTTGCTCCAACAGTCCCCTAACACAATCTTGTGACTTGTCTCGAGTCACTATGATGGTGGGGTCTCCACCTGTGCTCGCAGTAGTCTGGTCGCTTCATCCAATGGAGGCAGCACACCTTCACTCTGTGCTACAACATTTTACGTAATATCAACCAATTTCTGTGAAATCAGACCTTCCGTCGTGGCTGTGACACTTTGCAAAGTTTGATTTAGCTTCTTAACAACAACATCAACATCATGTGAGAGTTTGAGGGCTTCATCAGCCCAAGGCTTCAATGGGTCACCAAGAACCTTCTTCTTATGTCAAAGCTCATACATATTTTTTTGGAGGGTGTGGTTGGTTCGTAGCCATGCCAAGCACTGAGTAGGAACCAAAGTGGGCAGGGTGGCTTCTATTTGTTTGAACTCTTCTTCCTTTTGCCACAGGTCCTGATTTATTTTTCGTAGGATCGGGTCGCACTGGACCTTGGTCCATATATGCATGGTTGTTTCGAGTATTTGGGCACCCTGTCCGATCTGTCCTGTGATGACATTCATAGTTGTTGTAACCAATGCAGCTCGTTGGGCCCGTACCTCCAGAGGCGTTTCGGGCTGCAACATAGCCTACAGTTTTACGATTTGCTTCTCCATTTGTGTCTTGGCCAACTGAACTTCCATCCTGGAGGCCTTCAATGCTGCGACCAGCCCTTCAATCTTAGCCTGAGGGGTGGTTGTGGCCGAAATTTATACTGGAACATCTGCACAGAGTTGGTGAATCAAATTTTAGAGCTTTGTGTGCTTCGTAGTGGTGAGGCACACTTCAACAATATTTGCATCGATTCTCTATTGAGCTAGACTAAGTTTTTGGTGCACTTGTTGGTCCCGATGGTGAGTTTCTTGAAATAAGGAGGTGTGGACACCCTGCAATGCCTTGTGTGGTAGCTTCGCTAAATTCATCTTGACGTCTGTACTGGCCTGGACTTGCATTCCCAGGTCAGGTGGACTGATCACAAGGGCTGCGCTCGGTAAAGGACAGAGGCAGCTTTCTTCTATAACTAGCGTCGCACTACTAGTTGCCGAGGGTGTACGTACCTAAATCACCCTGGTTTGTAGCGTGTCTATTTTCAACTAGGGGCATGGAGCTCGACCTGAAGAGTGTCAATCGTAGCTTTTTGTTGTTCCTCTGAGGCTAAACATCGATCTTCTGTGGCCAACATGACCATGTCAGCAATCTGTTTGAGGTCACCATCGGTCAACATGACTATCTCATCTCGTTCCACCCGCTGCGAGCGCTGCTTCTTCCGAGATCCTTTGACAGGATCACTTGTTCGCTTCGTACCTTGGGGGGAGGTAGGTCCTCCCGCATTCAATCCTTCTATACCCAATTCTAGCGGCGAATCGAGCTGAGTCTCTGCTTCTGCGTCCTTCTCAGTGGTTAGTTTCTGCTGAGCATCCTATTGTGCTTCAGCGCCCGTGTCCTTCTCGGTGCTCTTGCTCGCGCCTCTAGTATCCTTGAGGATGACAAGTGGGATTAATTTTTATGTGTTGGTTCCTTCAGCTCCCTTCACACCATTTTTGAAGCTGATCTTCCAATTAGGAGGCTAGAGCACAATGACGTTGTCAATTTCTTCATCCGCCACCTTATAAGGGAGCGAAGTCTAGGCTTTATCCTTGTGTGCTCTAATATATATGTTGTGCATAGTGACCTGGAATGTTGCAATGCCCTTGTATCTATAATACACGGCATGGGACAACCATGTTTGGGAGTTAATGGTTGTGACTAAGCTACTCTGAAAGAGGACCCAGAAAACTTGGTTGTCCTCGAGACGCTGCGGATCCTTAGAATCCCATAAGTGCACATAATGAGCACCTTCGCACATGTCTGGGGTAAGCTCAGGGAAGACTGACTCTGCAGGGGCTTCCCAGGCAACCAACGCTATGAGGAATAGTAACCAGGAATAACAAAAGGTGCGGCCTTGCTCCTAGGACTCGCGGACATTAGCTAGAAACTCATCACGCAAATATTGGGCCTAGTTAAAACATACCCCTTTCCCGCATTGGCCTGCTAACTAAATTACATAGGTAGGGATAGAGGTGACCTGACATTTTCTCATCATATTGCATGCCAACAACATGGTGCCCAACTGTGTGCCTTGGTCACTGATGGACTTGATTATAAAACCTTGAGTATTTCGCTCGACATGGTAGGTTTTTCGCACATACTTAGTAGTTTACCCCTCATAATTTTTTCCTACGTGCTCCAGAAGGTTCATTCCATTCATGGGAAGGCCAGTAATTCTATGAACTAGTGCAACATTGATGGGGATCCTCTCCTAGATCCACAGGAAGCCATCATGAATTAGGTTGAGCAATTGTCGAGCTAGTCGATCCATGACGTTGTAGTGACCAAAATGTGGCATCCTTAGCAGGTTCAGGAGACCGGACCTGACCAATCACACACCCAGCGCTGGGGAAACATTTTGATCCCATCTTCTACCTCAATTGTGTCAAGGTATAACTCAGGCACCGGCTCAGGGAAGGCCTCCAAACTGTCCAAGTCGTGATCATCAAATTTGATTTTGTGAAGCTTTCAAATAAGTTAAACAATGACAGGGACCTCTCCCGGGGTCAGCGACATTTGGAAATAAGGGATTGGGTCATTGAGGTTCTTCGACGTGCACGTCGAGGTCCTGTGCGGCTGGACGAAGGGAGGTAACCAATTGATCAGGCTGACAGGCTGGGTCTCCTCTTGAGCGGCACACACCTGAGGTGTCGACCTCGGGGATTTTACATTTTGCGGGGAAGTACGGGGCTTCCCTCTAGCCCATTTCGTGAGTTTCTGGGGTTTCCCTGAGCCTTCTGCCTTTTCCTTTCCCTTCTTTGTGATCGGTGTGGAGAGAATTTCTTCAGCCTCGGACTCAATCTCCACCACTTCCAAAGTTCCTTGTTCCACTGAGGTCACTGGTTCCAAAGGTTTAGCAAGATTCATAGCTGTCATTCTGGCACGAAAGTAAAACTCGGGATTTCTACTGTCAGAAGGAGTAGGTTGCTCAGACATGAAACAGATGCTATAGGCACAAAAATTCATACAACACAAATTCGGCAAGGAAAAACATGCCAAGTACAAGCTATTCAAGAAATACAAAACCCTTGTTTGATATAGCCTACCCGTTTTATAGCTTTGGCGATCGCCCAACGGTAGGGTAAACTTCACTTGGAACTTACCATCAAGTAAACGGTCAAAAATCTCCCGAAATCTCCTCATTAAATTTTGGTTTCCCACTCCTTCCAATGGTAATTTTTTTTTTTACCCTATTTGACTGTTCCAACGGCTAGTTTTTGCACCCTTGGTGCACTCAGCGTACCCCTATCGCTTATCAGGATTTTTGGACATCTAAATCTGGTCAGAATATTCTCAAAGATGAAATGCATAGTGGTATTTGCAGTGCATTTCTTTACCGCTTGTGCCTCGACCCACCTATTTACATAATCAGTAGTAGTTATAATGTAACGCGCACCTGTCTTCTTTCTGGGTGGGTTGATAGGTCCTACGAAATCAATGGCCCACCTTTCAAATGCTTATAGGGCCACTTGCTGTTGGAGGGGCATTTCATGGCTGCGGGACGGCCTTCTGGTGCATTGGCATCTATCGCAGGCCTTACAATAGTCATGACAGTCACTATGTAGGGTAGGCCACCATAATCCAGCTCTTAAGATCTTTTGTGTTGTGGCATTCCATGCATAGTGACCTCCTGCCATGCCATCGTGGGCTTCTACCAAGATAGAATGTTGTTCATGTTTCAAAACATACCTTCGCAGCACTTCATCTGCTCCCATCTTATAGAGGTGACCTGCGATGATGGTAAAGTCCATAGCGCGGGTTACCAATTCTTTCTTATGTTGCACCGAATACTCTGCGAGTGCCATGCCTATAGTGAGGAACTGAATAATGTTAGAAAAGTGCGCATCGGCTACCTTAATAGAAAAAAGTTTCACATCAGGCAATCCTTCCTCCAGGTTAGTTGGTTCCTTGCCAGTCTCAATTCGGGACAAGTGGTCTGGCCCAACATTCAACCTTCTTGGTTTGACAATGATTTCAAATTCGTACTCTTGGAACAATGGAAGCCATCGACAGATTTTCCCCCCCAACACAAGCTTATTCACCAAGTGCTTCAAATCCAAATGATCTGTAAACATTTTTAAGTGTCCCCCTAATAGGTAATGCCAATACTTCTGTAATTCGTAGACCATGGCTAATCCCTCATGCTCCGTGGTGGCATAGTTTTGCTTTGCACCCGAGAGTTTTCGACTAGAGAATGCAATTGGGTGATCAATGTCTCCCTCGCTAGGCTACATAAGGAACACTACTAGGGTGATTCCGGAAGCATCAACGTGGACATGAAATACCTTTTCCCAATCAGGGAAAATAAGGATAGGCTCAAAGACCTTCTTTTCCTTGAGTAGATCAAAGCTCTTTTGACACTCGTCATCCCAAAAGAATGAAACATCCTTCTTAAGCAGTTTTTCCAGAGGAGCTGTGATCAACGTGTATCCCTGAATGAAATTTTTGTAATAGCCTGTGTGTCTGAGGATCGAACGTAGCTGCTTCTCAATCGTAGGGACTGCAAGATTGATGATCACTGCAACTTTCGCAGGGTCCACTATTAGCCCTTGTCGGAAAACTATATCTCCGAGCAAGATTCCGAAGGGCACGCAGAAGATACACTTCCTGATATTCAGGGAAATCTGGTGCTTCCGACAGGCATCCAACATCATGCACAAGTTAGAAACGTGCATCTTTACTAAGCCAAAGACAATCCAATCATCAAAGTATACCTCGAGAAATTTATGAATGAACTCTTTGAATAATGCGACTACTACCCATGAGAAGATGGCAGGAGCATTTTTAAGCTCAAACGGCGTGACCGTATACTGAAAGGATCCCCATTTAGTGGAAAATGTAGTTTTTCTACAATCTTCAGGTGTGATTCTGATCTGATGGTACCCTGAGAAACAATCAGTGAATGAATATGCCTCTTGGCCTCCTATGCTATCCAAGATCTCATCGAAGAATGGTGTTGGAAAAGGATCATTTACACATACATCATTCAACTTGCACAAATCCACACAGATGTGGATATTCCCCTTAGTCTTCTTTTCTTGAACCACCATAGAACTCACCCAGTCCAACTGTTCGACCGGTTCGATGATACCTGCAGTGAGAATTTTATCGATTTCTTCCCTAACCTTCTGCTTATACTTAGGGTTCAGCAGATAAGGGCACTACTTTACAGGGTGCGCATTTGGTTTCAGTGTGATGTGCATAACCCCTAAGTCCCCCGTGATCCCCTTAAGCTCTGAAAACTTTGTCGGAAATAAGTCTTGATTCTCCTTGAGCAGTTCCGAAATCTTTCCTATTGTCTCATCATCCTAGTAATCCCCAATTTTAGCCAACTTGGGTTTCTCTTCCATACCAATGTTAACTTCTCACAACTTCAGAGGTTTCGTAACATCCACAGTGTGTAACGGGGGTCCTGCAGCTGCACGTTCCCCCTCTGATTTTGGGATCGAGACATTGCGTGGATCTTCATCGCACTCTTCTATAGTGATATTTCGGTAGTTGACAATATCCTGCATTTGTATTTCCCATGTGGGTATTTCTCATGCTACGTAGGGGATGGATTCACCAAATACAAAGGTATCGATATCCTGCAGAGCTTCGTTAAGCGCCTCTGATCCTCCTGTTAACCCGAATGTCCCCAAAAATTTGACCTTTAAGGTTTCCCAATGGTGGGTGGGTTGATGTCGCTCTGCATCTAAGTACCATGCGGTGGGAATTAGTCCCAATGCATGAATAAATAAGTGAATCCATTCTTCTGTAGTGTGATCCCACCATTTCTCCATCCAGGTGAACAAATGTTTGCGCGAATCCCTTGGGCCAAGAAATATCTTGATGCGCACGTCGGCCAGAGGCTCAAATTGTAGGATCATCATATCCCGACATTCCTCCAAATCTTGGAATTACCCCTTATTCGTGTCCCACCATCTTGCAGGTGTTGCGCGCACAGCTAGGTTAAGGGCCCATAACCTCCATTCTCTTGCAACCTCAACTTCAAATGTCTGCAAAAATTATTTTATACTACCGGACCCATCAAAGTACGGTAGTTCTATTACCTCTGAGGACATGCAGCAGAAGTCCCTTGTGATTTGTAGGCAGAACAGCGCAGAGACATAATGTAGCCGATTTTGCCAATTTTTCATTTCTTCGTCGGAGTCAGAAAATCATTCGCTATCCCTTTCCCAGAAAAGCATACCATCAGCTGTAGGATTGATCCAGTATTTTTCCCTCGCAGTTAACTTATAGATGTGATCCACTTCTTATTCCTCATGGACTGGCTCTGTATACCTTTCTCCTTCTGCGGGATCTAGTGGTACTACCACCCGTGCTCCTTCACTTTCAAGCACCATGCTTCTCTTTTTCAAATTGATAATACCACCCATATCTATGGCCCAATACAATCCTAGGAATGCAGGATAGGGGTCTGCATGATCTTCTACAATATGAATGAACTTGAAGTCAACTCGAACCTTAACCCCTGCGATATCTACCACAATCTTCGATAATCTTCCCAATGGTATGAACTTCTGTTGATTAGCCATGTGTAGCTGGATAGTGGACCATTCTAGCTTAGGTTCTCCAATTTTCTGCCAAGTTTGCTTAGGTAGTATGCTCGCATATGAGCCTAGGTCTATAATAACCTGATCCATATCATAGTCACCAATCTGTGTGGTTAACCGCATCTCCCTACCAGTGCGTCTCTTATGCTTATATAATTTGTGTACATCCATAATTTCCATATCTAGGGTTGTTCTTTCTGCACAGTTGTCTATCAAAGCTTGGAGGTTTTCTACCACCCTTTGGTTTCGTAGCAGCTTCATACATGCCTGTAGGAGTGATTTGACCTCATCATCTGCTTTGAGGTTCACTGGGCTTAAGGAGTAGATGTCGCAGCCATAGCAAAGTCTTGGTGAGCTACAACAAAGGTTTATTTTCCCTTCTATAAGTCCAAACCTTCTTGTTTAATGGTTACTTCCCAGATAAGAGGCTTCGCCTCAGTTTTCTCCGCAGCTCCTCCAGTGGCCATGTCGCTGTGTGTTATAAAATTAACATTCGATTCTTCATCTTGAGGTTCCTCCTTGACCCTTTGCACATTCCGCGTAGGTTTATACTGCTTCTCCTGCACCTTGGCTATCAAAATTGGGAAATATTCAATCACATGATCTAGTTGTCTTGCAAGGTTCGTGAAATCTCTTGCAAAGTGCCTGATTTCCCCACAGTTATAGAAAATCAGTTGTCTTGTCCCGCTACCTGTGCTTCCACCTCAGGCCCCTCCCCTACCCTTAGCAGGGGAGCCACCCAAATTGGAGGGGGATCTTGGTGAAGAAGAATATGATTGTACCCTATGTAGGTTTCCTCTATCTATCATCAGATCATACGTCTGACAGTTCTGCTCACCATGGCCTATAGATCTGCAGAACCTGCACCATTGTTGCTTTATTTCTAGGACATATGCAGCAAGGCAGGGGCAGTGGTTGGTATCGTGCGGCCCCACAATGCGAAAATCATCGCACCACAGCACTGGCCCACTTGGCCCTGCAAATTCTCTAGGACATAATGGGTTGGGTCCCCCAGCCTGCATGTAGTGTGCTAATAGAGGACAATTATCTTTGGTGTGGCCATTCACCCTGCATTGTATGCACCATCTTTCAGGGTTGGCCACTTTTCCTCATTCCTTTTGCAGATTCTGGATCTCCATGTGCATTACTTCTAGCTGGCCTTGTATTTGTTGTACTCCTAACTGGGTATCATCCCTTGGCGTAGCCTCCAGCTTCATAGAAATCTCCAAGGCCTTCTCTTGTGACTCAATGGGTTGATGACCCATTGGTACGCGTAGGTGGGAAAGCAACATAGAAATGAACCATTTCGTGTGTTGTCTGTCATCATACAAAAATCCTCCTTCTCTAATTACCTTCTTTAACCATTGGTCAGCCTCCCATATAGACTCGGTCAATCCTTTCTTGAAATCTTTCAGATCGTTCACTATCTGAGAGTAGGACTTAGGCTTCTTGAGCTGCTAATTCAAGGAATTCTTAATCTCTTCGATGGTTTCATTCACATGCTAGTCGATGTATCCCATATACTAGTCCAAGGCTCTCCCCTCAAACGCAAGGGATAACTGTGCCCTTTTCACAGCATCGCTGGCCACATTCTGCACAATCCATACCGATCCTGCGACAAACCAGAACTGATCCATATCTTCATCCCCTACACCCTTGAAAGTGGGTAGCTTCATGTGCGAGGCCATATTGTCATCTGGTGGTGGTGGAGGTGAGTTCTTACCCCCATGAGGGTTCAATGGTGGCGTAGATGGAGAGCTATCCGTAGTAGAATTTCTTACTTGACTGTAGATAGATCGATCTCCTTCTTGATTAGTTCTGTAGTATTTACCACTACGCATTGTACCCTCACTTTGATCGGAGCTCATTCACTCTGTATGACTACACAAAATGCTCTTTTTTCACAATAAGTTCTTAATCAGTAATGGCAGAATTTTTCGAAACTTACCCTCGAAACCCTTGAAGAATCTTCATTCTGCCTTAGAGTAGGACATAAATTGATCAATTGCAATTTCTGTCACAAACCCTCCTATCACACTTTCCACTCAGTGACCTATCATGCGAGTGATGGTGTTATCAGTCTTTTCTAACTGTTGAATCATCTCTGGGGTCCACTGCGTGACCTGTTCATCCTTCCAACACTTCTAGAAATCTACAAGCCTTGCGAATCTCTCCTCAAGCTCGATCGCAAATATCACAAAGAAAAATTCATATATTTCTATGAAAATGTACTTATTCTTCCACTTTTCTGTGGTTAGCTTTGCAATGTAATTCTCTCTTACTGTGAATTCCTAAATTTTCTTTTCGATCCACTCGTCGATCTCTTTCTTCTTAGGTCTCCAATGTGTTCTTGGCATTACCCGATCTCTCTCTCAAAATGCTCCCATCCCAGAAACAAAGCCATTTGTTGGCTCGAGGGGTCCTGACCCAGGTTCAGAGGTTAAGGTTTGCCAACAAACCCCTATAATACTGGCCCTTTCAGCAGTGACCTGCTTGCGCAAGCCAAAGTCTCACCCAAAGCAGTATGGGAGGGTGCTGGAACTAAGTTTCCCCACACTGAGAGAGGGTAGGTAAGTCAAGAAGATCGATGTTCCCAGCTTATCAAACTTGAATTTAACAGATCTATTTACAGGATTATATAACAGAACACAGATCTAATAATTACCTTCACATCCACGTGCATAATACCAATCTATCATCACAACAACTATAATCACAGCAATTAACAGACATAGATTCATGTAATAGAAACAAAGATATTTTTTTAGCTATCAAACATATACTTCCGCAGCTTAATCATACAACCCAAGTCTGCATAAAACAAAACAAAACAGATCTAGATAACATCAGATATCAACAATACTTCACATATATATTAATACCAAAATATTCTTACAATCCCAAAATACCGCCATGATCTTTCCAAAATAAAACATTATCTATGATACATTATTTCATTGCTTTCATTTTTAAGAATCTACCTTTGGTCCTAGATAAACCAGGAGGAGCTGGTAGGTTGAGTAAAAAAAATGTAAGGTCTGCATACCAGGGTGAATCTATGAAAGCTTCACTGATTTGTGGAGTCGCCATCTCTTCTTGATCATCTATGACAACAATGAAATTTATGTTTAAGGCTCAACAGTTCAATTCAGCCATGAGTTTGGAAAAACCATGGCATTTAATTAATTTTGTAGGCTTGATTTCAATGTCATATTCTAGTATTGTGGCAATCCATTTGCCTCCTTTTCCATCGGGCCCATTCTAAGTTAGAATTTCTTTTACAACTTAGTTTGGAACATATGCTATTATGTGAGAGTATAGAATGTATACTCTGAAATCATTTATGGCTTTCACTGAAGCAAGATCTTGCTTTTCCATGATATTATACTTTAGTGTTACATCTCTCAAAGTTTTCTTGAAGAAAGCAATGGGTTTTTCAAGTCCCTCATCATTATTTTGCAACAAGACTATTGCAATGGTGTGTTCTAAAGCAAATGAAAAAAATATGAAATCCCTATTAAAATTAGGACTTATGAGAATAGGTGTTTTAGTAAGTGCTTCTTTCATTGCTTCAAAATACTTATTAGCCTCTAATCTCCACTTAAGTCTTGAATCATTTTTTAACATGTTATTTAAATTTCTAATTAGTTCTGCTAAGTTAGGGATGAATCTTCTAAGAAAATTTATTTTGCCTAAAAATTCTTGTAATTCTCTAATGTTTCTAGGATGAATGATATTTAGGATTTCTTCTATTCTAGGTGGATCAATTCTAATTCCCTCTTTAGAAATTATGTGTCCCATGAGCTTTCCTTCTCATAATCCAAAAAGTGACTTTTTAGGATTTAAGGATATGCCAAACTTTCTGCATTTTATGAATACACTTCTTAGATGATCTAGATGTTCATTATCTAACTTTGAAAACATTGTGATATCATCTAGGTAAATGACTAAAAATTCATGGATTTCCTTTGCAAAGGCTGTCCATAGCTCTTTGGAATTTTGCTCCGACATTCATCAGTCCAAAGGGAATTTTCAAGTACATGAAATTTCCCCAGGGAGTGGTGAATGCAGCCTTAGCTTGATCTTTAGGTTGGACTAGGATTTGGTTGTATCCAGAAAATCCATCAAGTAATGAAATTCTAGATGAACCTACGAACCTCTAGAGAATGTGGTCCACTTTAGGGAGGGGATATTTATCCTTCAGTGTTACTTTTTTTAAGTTTCTGAAATCAACACAGAGTTTGATTTCTCCTATTTTCTTTCTAGTGGGGACTAAATTAGAGACCCAATCAGAATAACTTATGGGTGCTATGATTTGAGCATCGTATATCCTTTTAACTTATTTTTCTATTAATGTCATAAGAATAGGATTAGTTCTCCTTGTCTTTTGTTTAAAGGGCTTCTGATTTTCTTTAACTGGTATCTTATGCTGGATAATGCTGGTATCATAAGACTTGAGGTCTTCATAATTCCAGAAAGATGTCTTGGAATTATATAAATAGGCTAATGTACTTCAACTTTTCAGTTGGAGGTAATGTCTTAGATATCTTGATAAGCCTGGGTTTTTCCTTTGTTCCTATGTTGCAGTCCTCTATATCTGACCTTAGAGGCTCCATTTTAGGTTTTCTAGCTACATCATTGGAGTCAAAGAGGTCTTCTAGTGGGGCTAATCCCTTAAGAAAAATGTTGTCTTTGAGGTTTAAAACTTCTGATTCTGTTTATAAATGTTCTATTTCTAATTTAGTGAATCTAATTGGTTCTATCTTATTTACATCATTTACATATATCTCGTTACTTATGGTATAATATAATGTACAGTCTGTGTCTATATTACCATTTTGAAATTATCCTTCAGAACTCATAAAATCATAAATTTGTGAGCCTTGTGAAAATATTTTCCAATACTTCAAATTATCAAGTGTGGTTTCCCTATGTCTTACCTCAGCCCTGTAATGATGATTTGGCTGAAAGGGTAAACTGCATGTGTTCGCAAAAGTGTCCAAGCTATGTGCTTGCATATTATGCTTTCTTGGAATGACAACAAAGTCAGTCTCAAGAAAACATCTTATCAAGTCTAGGATGGTGTCTCTGTAACACCTAATTCTAGGGTTATTAGTAATGTATTGTCGCTTGACTTGTTTTATAATGAGTTCTGAGTCTCCCATGATGGAAACTTTTTTATCTCCAAGTTTTCTTATGATTTGAAGGCCTATCCCTAAAGCTTCGTTTTCTACCATGTTGTTAGTGCATTTGAAATTTAATTTGTAAGAATGTCCTTCTGAATGATAATTTTATAAATTGTAGATCCATACTCTAGCTCCTTCTCCTAATCTATTTACAGAGCCATCAAAATATAAATGCCACATAGATTCATGTGTTATGTTTTCACTATCGACTTCTTTGTGTTTCTCTTCTACAACTGTGATTTTATCTTTGTTATTGTCTGAAGTACATAGGATAAATGAGTCCAGATCAGAATGCATGGACTAGATAGGGTAATTCTGTGGTTTTTCTAAACCACTTACAATGAATTTCATCAATGTTTTTATATAAAGCTTCATTTGCTGACCAAATATAGAAATGGTAGCATATGACATATCTAATTGTAGTAATAACATGTCTTATTGTCTAATTGTCTAATATAAAATTATCTAGGATAGAGGAGTTGAGTTGGCCTAAATTTAGGAGACTCTTTAAGAAGAAATACTTGTTAGAGAGGTACTATGACAAATGGGCCAAGGAGTTTTATGAGATGAAGATGAGATCTGTAACACCCTCCTCCCATAGCTATAAAAGTAACTAGACAACTGGGGTAAAAATGTGATGAAGAGCTACTATGATATGAGTCAGCCTCTTAGGTCACCTTAAGGAAGTGGAACCTGAAAACACACAGCTAAAGAGACCTTCTTCACCTACTACAGGACACCCAAGAGCCATCCAAACTTTCGAGGAGGATATCCCCTGACAAAAACTGACCTTTTAGTCCATCAATCCCCTAGCCGTTCCCTTTATATGGGAAAGAGTGCGACTAGAACCCTCCAGTCGCTCGCACAACATGGGCATGTGTGCAACTAAGGACTTTTCCAAGTAGTTCTGAGGCTGCCACCCTGATGTTTGTGCCAATTTTTCAGGCCCATGGCTCAGGTCACTCCCCAAAATTCCATGACATTTCCAGAATTTAAATATAACATCAGAATAATGATATAGATTCAATCACTTGAATAAGGACTTGACTAGACCCCTACTAGCCATGATAGGCATTTCATCAAAAATATGTAATTTACAAGTTTAAACAACAAATATGAACATAGGGGTCTCATACTTATCTGTGAATCACTAGGAAGCATTTTTTCCTCATCATATTAGCTGCATTAACATATATTAGGTCATAGATTCATTTTTCATTCATTTAGAAATCAAAACATAATGGGAGCCATACATCATCACTATCATAATACATGCCTATAACTAGCATAATAGCAACATAAATATCAAGGATACATCAATCATAGAATCCACATATAGACAAGTATATTAATAATTAAATATCAAGGATAAATAACCTCATATTAATGTATGCAAAGACCAACTAGGTTTGGGACTTCCACGAACCACCCTACCATAGATTGGTTGAGCCAATCTCTCTTCATCCAATCATCCTCGTGCCATATTCCAACCATGAATGTGGGACTTAAAACAAAACTCAACTAAGGCTCCTCGGGGCTACACCACCTCACCCTCTTTAATATAACCATGCTTTATCACAATCTACACCATATCACTAGGCCATAAACCATAAACATACAATATTGGGCTTTACCGCAATTCATGCCAGATTATTAGGCCAACACAAGCATGGCTACTAACGTATCTCTCTACATAAACCATGAGGAATTTTTCCATCTCAAACTCTTGTATTTACTGTGTATCCCGCCATTACCGGTCAAGGGATTCCTAGGTCTATGAGGTCTTCTCCCTTTGGGCTTTACTATGTATCCTAACCCAGGATTCCAAGGCTGAATCAAGGGTACCACCACTAAGCTTTATCGTGTATCCTGTCATTCACCAATCAAGGGATTCCTAGGATCAATCGAGTTGTTCACTTCTAGGATTTATCGTGTATCCCATCCTGGGATTCTTAGGCCTTATGAACAATCTTGGGACCACCCCACTCATCTTTGAGTCCATCCAACAATCTAACTCAACCGAAACATGAGAACCCACCACCATGGCTATCTGAAAATGGTAAGGCTAGGCTGAAAACACTGTCACACCTAGAAAAACCCATGTGAATGACAATAAGAGAACAAAGAATCCACATGAAACACCATGCATGCTAATTATATCAAGGAAATCACACTTGCAAATCGATACCTACAAAGAATCATGGTGTAGCTGCTCGATCATGATATTCCTTGATATTTTCTTCCTCTTTTCCTTTTTTTCCTTTCTTGATCAAATGTTGAAATTATCCAAGAAAACTATAAGTGTCCAAGAGTGAGAAAGAGAGAGAATAGAGAGAGAGCTCCAAAACTAAACTAACAAAAGGTACCAACAAATCCTCATAAGAATTTTTATCAACAAGGACTCCATTTTCTTCATTTTTCCATTATTTTCCTTCATTCTCCTCCTCACATGCAACCTGTGACCTTTCACCTTCCTAATGCCAATAAATTCCACTTTTCCTTTCCAAATCCTTTGCCATTTTCCTTAGCCATAATAAACAAAATTAACACCCACACTAGGATATTTTTCCCAACATCAACTTGGAATAAGTGTCCCAACAACCATGGTTATTATTTTTTGGTTTATTAGCTTGATTATATGGAATTTTCACTAGGGTTGTTACAGTATCTATGAAAGGTGAAGAGTACATGACTAAGTTTTTGGAGTTGCTAAGGTATGTGCCATATCTTAAGGATGAGAAGACAAAATTTCAAAGATTTATCAATGGACTGTCATTATCATTTAAGGGTCGAATTGAGTATGATGAGCCTTGGTCGTTGGGAGAAGTCATTGGCATGTTGAAGCACATGAGTAATCGAATCATAAGACTGAGTCTAAGCAAGGTTGGAAAAGGAATTATAATACTAAATGTAAGCGGCCACCAAAGTGATCAATACCACAGGATGTAAGCGAGAAAGATAATTTTGATCCTTATAAGAAGTTTAATGCATTTGATAATGGACATGGTTCGTAGCCTAGAAAGCAGCAAAACAAAGGTAGTTGGCCTTTGTAATTTTGGATATGTGGCAAGGATCATCGCAACATGGAGTTTCCATTGTATCAGGGTGGTATACCTCGAATATATAGTTCTCAGGAGGCGAAGATAGTTGTGGATGTTGGGCACAACATTCCTTAGATCTATAGTGCATTTGATAATAAGCAGATGAATCACCATTCATCCATTATCGAGATGGAAGGTAAGTTATGTGTTTGAGTTGTCTATATTTTGATTGACCTTGGATATAATTATATTTATGTTAATACTAACCTAGTGGATAAGTATGGTTTGAGAAAAGAGGTGCATCCACATTCTTGGTTGGTGCAGTCAGCTATAGGTACAAAGAAAATTGTTCATCATTGGGTAAGAGCTTGTGCATTTGAGCTGAATGGTGTGCCTACATCACCACATCTAAATGTGCTTCCATTATGATCATATAGTATGATTTTTGGTATGGATTGGTTGTGCCTTCATAGGCCCACTAAGGTGGATTGTTATGAGAAGGCTATTGGGTGTTTCGATGATGATGGAAAAAATAAAATCTTGTAGGGTAAGAAGAATCCTACATCGGTGAGAATGGTTACAACTATGTAGGAAAAGCACAGTTGTAGGAAAGGATGTGTCTTGTTTGCAATGAATTTTTCCAATGAAAAAGGAAAGGATGTTGAGGATTTTGAAGTCTTGAAGATGTGTCTAGTTTTGCAGCAGTTTCTGGATGTATTTATAGCAAATATTTCAGAGTTACCTCCTCATAGGAAAGTGGAATTTTCTATTGAGTTGGTACCATGAGTAGCATGAGAATCGAAGGAACCTTACAATACGAACACTCCAGAGCTAGTGAAATTGAAGTTGTAGTTGAATGAAATGCTTGAAAAGGGATACATTAGACCAATTGTATCACCTTAGTGTGCACCAATGTTGTTTTTCAAGAATAAGGATGGTACTCTTAGGTTGTGCATTGATTATAGGCAGTTGAAAAATGTGACGATCAAGAATATGTATCCATTACCGAGGATCGATGACTTTTTTTATTAGTTGAAGGGATAAATAGTTTTCTCAAAGATTTATTTGAGATTAGGATATAATCAAGTACGTATCAAAGAATAGGAAATTTACAAGACTACTTTTTGGACCAATTATGGGCATGATGAATTTTTTTGAATTCCTTTTGGTTTCACTAATGCTCCAGCCACTTTCATGTGTTTGATGAATAGTGTGGTGTGTCCTTGTTAGCCACCTATAAATTTTTGTCAAGCAAACAGGTGGCTAAATATGTTTCTGAGTCTTCAAGAGATACATTTCCTTTGATAACCTATCATTATTGAAGCCTCCATGTGTTTTCTATCCTTTAAAAGACCTTCATTGTTGTTTCCATTGAAGAACCCTACTGTTTTGTGAAAAAGAATGCTTCAAAAGGCCTCTGTAATTGCCCATTTTCACTCATTTCCCTTCATTTTAATTAAGCCACCTTTTCCTCTTTAGAACCTCCATATCCTTCTAAAAAGCCTCCAAAATCCTTTTAGGCCACTAAAAATCCCTTTTACAGTTTTAAAACACCCTTTTCCCCTTTACCGAAAGCCAAGAAATTCCTTAAAAAACACCGATTTTGGCCTAAAAACACCTTTTTTTAACTAAGGTGTTAAGCCCCATTCGACTTAGCCCTTAGCCCCTTATCCACATATAACCCAGTGCCAAAACTAGGCGCTAAGCCCCGTCGTGAAATCATAATCGGATCTTTCCTTTACCACCTTTTCCTTTGTTTCTTATATTTTTCCGATGCGATGAAACTTTGTTCCATAGGCCTCCATTTCAGTATTGACCGTCGATCTTTAGAGATCCAATGGTCGGTGCTAATATCGCATCGCACCCATCAACCCTCTTCATTACCCCACCGATTGTATATGGACTGTTGATCTCCCCTCTAATCCGATGGCCCTCGCATGATCACCAATCACAAAAGTCTTAAGTGCCACCCCTTTGTCTCCGTCGATTTGCAATCCCCGATCTAATCCCGACCATACATCCATACAGATCGGACGGCTAAGACACCATCGCTCTCCGCTCCTAAGCCTAACATCATCGCTCCACTGATTTAATCTAGACTGTTGAATCCACAAGAACCAATGGCCTGGATTCAATCGCGCTCCGCTCATGTGCCCTCCGTCATTTCCCCCCAGTCAAATCTCGACCATTGATCTCTCTAATGATCTGATGGTCCGCACTAAATCACAAATCACAAAATCAAAAACTTCAGAATTTTGGCCCACTACCTTATCTCCGATGCGATTAAATCATAGCCGTTAATTCCGCTAGATCTGACGATCCAGATTTCATCGCTCTCTGCCTCCCCCTTTCTCCGTCCCACTGTTCCACCGATCCCCGATCAAATATTGGCCGTCCATTCTACAGATCCAATGGTCAGGATTTAATCCGCCGTTGGCCCTTCCCACCTTACTGCCCATGCATCTTTCCACATCACGCTCTCATTCCCAGCGTCAGATCTCCCCGCCTTTCATCCAACGGTTGAAAATGCATATAGCTTAATTTTTGCGCCTGAGGATTAATGTTTCAAAATTACATGATAAAAGTGGTTTTGGGAGGACACGTGTCAGGCAGCGATGCATATCGCATTTTTTTGGAGAATTTCCAAAACCACTTTGGAGCTGCACGAAACCAACAGTTCTCCGCTAAAACCACCCCTCCCCGATATAATCCTTCATTTAATCCTGACCGTCGATTGCTTTAATCGGATGGCTTTGACTTATATCGCATCTTCATTCATCTCCCATTCATCAAACCTTCCAAATGATTCAATCGGAAGATCTCCACCGTTGATCTCTTCCAGTGATCCAATGACCCAGTTTTAACCTTCTTCTTCCCTCTCGGTCCCACCACCAAAATGCCCCCGTTTCCTCTCATTTCACCTGTTTTCCTTTGTATTTTCCCCGACGCTAAAATTTTGCGTTTTAACACTAAAAGTTATTTCTTCTGCCTAATTCAGTCTAACCTTCTAAACAACTTCACTGATGAACCTACATTGTTGATTACCATTAACCTAATCTAATCCAATGGCTCTCATATAACCATGTCTCCAGTTCATCCAATGCTCCCAAGCGACTTCGTTGCACAATCTGAGCCATAGATCATCGCTGTCTGATCTAATCTGATGGTACAAAATCCTCCTCGCACCAAACCTTCATCAGACCCATTTTTCACCATTCTTTCACAATTTCCACCATTTTCTTCGATGCATCCACCATTCTCCTCGCCGCGCCACCATTCCCTCGGCCCTCCAGAGAAATCCTCCTCCACTCCCATTGATTTTATTAACATGTTTATTGGGTTTTTTGTAGAATTACAGATGGTGAATTTACTCTGTCTCACAGTCACAAACAAGGTTTTGTAGAGTGAAGGAAGATATTTTCAGAGCCAGAGATCACATAGAAAAATGCCTGAGAAAGGTTTAAAACATGATTTTCCTTAAGGCTCAGGTTATTAATTCTTATTTAAGCCCTACTGCACCATTAAAGCCTGCATATTCACTGACAGATCAGAAGAGAAGTAGAAAAGAGTATCAGTGAAGGAAATCAAAGGATTAGGGCTCCTTATTGAAGACTTAATGCCTATAATCTGATGTTTAAAGAACGAAGAAAAAAATTAAGATCATAAAGATGATTAAAAGGCTTAATGAAGCCTAAAGCCCATAAACAAGCTATATCAGTGCTTTCATATTTGCAGAATGTCCTTTCCTCCAAGAAGGGCTAATCACACGTCCTCTTCCATGTTCCATCGAACACCAGAACTATTATTTTACTAACAGAAGTTTCTAAAGCTATCAGGACAACAGTTATGGAAGCATGGAAGGCTAGAAAGACCCTCTGTCACCATACTTGTCACAGAAGATAAAACAGAGTACCTACATTCAGAAAGTACTTCAAAGAACATACCTGAGGTTATTATTAATCTGACAAAGGACTTTCGAAACAGCCTAAAGAGTACACATAGTCAATGCAGAGCCATTAAGCATATTGGGCACGAATATTTCCTCCCCTCCATCTTGAATAAATCATTTAAACTCATATCTACTACTCCGCCTCTTCTTTCCCCTATAAGTATTCATTGAAAATTTGTTGGTTGGTTGTTGGGATTCTATTAGTTGTTAGAACTATTATTGAGGGGAAGTAGCTAAGAAGTCTGTAATATAGTAGGCTGGGAAGAGAAGTCTGGATTGTAAAAGGCCACTGAGCTCAAAGTATGTGACTGGTTTTGCACATCAAATAATCAAGAAGATTCACAGGATCCTAGTCTATATTATTGGTCATGTTTTCCTTACCGTAACTGTTTCCTTTCATGTTTTACACACTGTCCATTATTCTCAGATAAAAAGTAGCAAGCATAGATTGAGACATATTGTTGGAAGTACCCTAAGTCTCACTGTAATCTTTATCTATATGTTTTCTGCTATTTGTGTATCTAAGAGAAAATTCATCATAATTTAACCAGTATAGAAGTTGGCTGGTCCATGCTTACTGATGTATGAATTTGGGGTTTGTTTCCTTAGATGTTCTTGTCTAGTTTTAGCTGAAAGAATTTGGAAACTGGGGATTGAGAGTTAGCCCTGTCCACTAGGTCCCTCTTCCAACAGCTAGCCTTTCTAAGATCCCTTTGAGTTAGTGTCAAAAGCATTGAAGGTTAAAAGTATTTCTCTGATCTTAGGCCTTACTCTGTGTTTAATCTTAATGTTTTTCTATTATTCTAAAGGTAGTTATGAGTAATGCTGGATTGTCTCCCTTGAGAATATGCTGAAAGCAGGTCTGGATTTAAATGACATCTGACCTGATCTTAAGCTACCCTTTGTGTCTTTTATGAGAGTTTCCTTTGAAGCATGTCAAAAGAAGGCCTGGATTTAAATGACATATGACTTGATCTTAGGCTGCCCTTTGGTCTCTTTCTTTCACCCATTCTTAATGTTCCATTCCACCATCTATCTAAAAATATCCTTTGGTATAGATGACTTGCCCTATGGAAAACTTTGGTTAGTTGTTATGCAAGTAATCCCCTTTCATGAATCCATAGCCCAATGGATTGAGATTTCTCTTGACCTATCTTCACATGCTGAAACATCCTTCTATTTAGTTCCTTCTTTACTTCCATAACATTCTCAGTTAATGATCTCCAACCAAAAAAAAAAAATCAAACAAACCCCTGTGCTTCATAGCTAACCTAATACCTCAATTTGAGCCTCAAAGATATATCATTCTTTGCATTTATAGAGAGATCCCTCTCTGGATCTAGGAGGGCTAGATCCTAGGATCCTAAAACATAGGAACCACAACAGTCCTTATCTTGAAAAGTTTGTGATTGTATTATTTTATGATATATTGATATATTTTAAGGGTGAGGAAGATCATGTGAAACACTTAGCAGTGGTATTAGGATTGCTAAGAGAGCATCAGTTGTATGCTAATATTAGTAAGTGCAGTTTCTTTCAGACAGAGGTACAATGCTTGGAGCATGTTATTTCCAAGGAAGGAATGATAGTGATGCATTGTATTGAATCATTATATTTGTTTCCATCCATATCGATGCATTTAGAGTGGAAAAAGTGGAGGAATCATCTCACGAGACCATTTTTAATAGTGGGAGCTAGTTTGGCAAAACGAGGTATAAAACCTTCCAAGAGTGTTTTGAGGCATCAAACAAATCTTTTTGGGGGTAAAAATTTTCTACTTTGGCACAAAACCTTTTTATGCTATTCTACACGTGGATATCTTTCCAACATGACAAGAATCATGTCAATCAGAGTCAGTATACAAAATTTATGTCACTCAAAAGTTAACCTTCCTGTCTTCACACCTATAGTTTAAGAGGATGCCGCGTCAACCCACATTATTCATGGAAAAAGGGATAGACATGTGTTTTTGATATAAAATACTCTATAAGAGTCTATATTGTGACTCTAGTTAAGAGTTGATTTAGTCAAAATTAACCACTAGTAGGCTATCAGGTTGTGTTATAACAAGGCCACTAGGGGGAAGATGCACTCCATTCTTTCGAGAGAATTTTTTTCCATAGATGAGCAAAGATAGCCAAGAGGGTTAGGAGGTAGAGAAAACGGGGATTATTTATGCACTGTAGCAGCCCAAAGGCCAAAAACCTTACTTCTTTGTACCTAGAACCATATTTCTAGACATGGAAAGAGAGTGAAGCAACCTCACCTTCCAACTGAGTTTTCTCCCAAAAGAGTTTCCCAAAGTATATCTTGTGTCTTATGTGTGTTTTTGTGAGATTATTATGTCATTCTCTATTTTTATGCATAATTTTCATTCACATGCATGCACTAATTACCATTAAATCTACATATCCTAAATTTTAATAAAATTGTAATAGTGTAGAATTTCGAATTTTTAATATAATATTGTAAGATCGATTGTGATGAACTGTCTATAGGAATATCCACAATATTTTACAGATCATTTTGTAGAAAATCATGTTTCTTTCGGTATTTTTTTGATATTGATGGGATCTAGATCATCGGGGCTGAAAATCGTAAAACCATAATCATGGCTGACGAATTTGTAGAAAAACCTCATGATCCTACAAATATGAGGTTTCTGTGGCTAGAATAACAAGTGATATATATCAACCACAATGTAAACCTCCTCATGGTTGCCTTGAATAGGAAACTAGGGATATATGGAGAAGTTGGGTTTAAAATGTAGAGGACAATTTAGAATAGGGATTAGAAGATCGAGGAAAAATGGATAACCAGTCGAAGAAAGAACCTGAAAAATATCAACCTAGTTCGAGTGTCATGAACCAATTGCAGTCCCTATTTAAAATGGAACCAAAGGTATTTATCAAGTCTTACCATGGTGAGATTGACGCTCTAAAGCTGAACTACTGGTTGCAACAACTGGAAGTTTATGTTAGTGTCGATCACATCGAGGAAGGAAAAAATATCTGATTTTCACAGCTCAGATTAGTGGTCCATGCAGTGACTTGGTGGGAGAGCCACATGGAAACCCTGAGGTTGGAGGGTGGAACTCTAATGACTAAGTGGGAGGATTTCAAAATCCTCATTAAGTCACATTTTTATCCCATAGGGTATGTGGAGGACCAATGGATCTGGTGGCATTACTTCAAGAAAAAATCGGGCCAAAGCGTGCAAGAGGACACCACACAATTCATAAAGATGGATATAATACTGGGTATCTCTCCAAAGAACCTAGATTTACTCCTCAAGTATTTGGGGAGTCTTCACCACCATCTACACAAGCAAGTGATGCTGTTCGAACCCAAATCGGTGGATGAGGCTTGTGTACAGGCACAGTACCTAGAGAACATAGGCCTAAAGAGAGCACAATCAAGTGGATCAAAGGAAAATGAGTAACAAGATGCTTCTAAGGAGGGGAAGAAGAAAAAAAGGGGGGAAAAGATAAAAAGACGATATCCATAGTGCACCAGTGTAAATATCCCAAATATCACTACAACTACTGCAACATTGATGGCCATATACAGGAGAGGTGTTGGAAGTTGCATCCAAAACTAAACCCAAAGAAAAAGAAGAAAGTTAACAAGAAGAAGAATCTCATGGTCACGATTTCAAGCAACCAAGTTGAAAGAAACACAAATGTGGATGAGAATATATTTTGTACGTTACTGCAGAAGGAGGTGAATCTAAGTAGCCTTCAGCAACAAGAAGAGAAATAAATGACCAAACTCTTCGATATAAAGATATAGGTAAAGAAGACAAAGATTGATTCTCTATTTGAATAAGGATCATAGGGGAATCTCATTGCAGTAGAGTTGGTCAAGAAGTTGGGGTTGGAAGTTCTTGATAATCCAAAACCATATCCACTGGGATGCGTAAATAAGTATATAGAGATAAAGGTAACAAAATAGTGAAAAATTAGATTTTATATCAGTGTTGATCTTATTGATGAAGTAGATATGGATTTGGCTCCCCTTGATGTATGAGGAGTCATGTTTGGGAGTCCATACATGTACATGTGTGATGCAATATTAATGATGAGATAAAACTAGTACCATCTCTTCAAGGATGGAAAATCACCCATCATCAACGCGCACAAAGGAAAGTTGAAAATTTTATTGGTAATTTCCAAACAATCCAATAAATTGAGCAGTTCTAGGAAGAAGTATGTTTTATTATTTTTAAGAGAAATTCAGTATGTAGAGGAATTAGTAAGAGGCAAGGCATCCCTAAAAGGGTGTAATAGAAATATAAATAACTATTGGAGGAGTTTTTTCAGGCATATAGTGATGTTTTATGGGAGCCTAAGGGGTTACCACCTAAGAGATAAGTGGAGCACGAGATCCAACTACCATGGGGCCTCCCCATTACTTTAAATATCGGGATATACATACAACATTATTAATGAAATGGGTGAATAAAAGTAAAGACCAGTTCTTTTGAGCAGTTCATTTGGGACAGTATCTGTATTTCAGTCTTCATCATTGTTATGTCCAGAAGAAAGGATAGGGATATAAACGAATCCATATAGATTACGGAGACATTTAATTCAGAAAATAATGTTGAAAAAAATGCCCCCTATTGAGGATAGATGATTTTTTGGATAAATTTTAGTAAGAAAAATACTCCACCAAGCTGGACTTGAATTCTGGATATCACCAAGTTTGAGTCAAAGAAGAAGAAACCTGGAAGACCGCCTTCAAAACCAGGAAAGGTTTTTATGAGTGGTGAGTCATGCCATTTGGCCTATGTAATGTTCTAGCTACATTTATGAGAGTAATGAATGATATATTGCACCCTTTTATAGATTCGTTTTTTTTATTTTCTATTTGGATGATATACTAGTATATAGTGCTACCTTGGAGGAGTATATTTCACATTTTACACAAACGTTGGAAACATTAAAGAAGCACCAACTACTAGAAAATCTAAAGAAGTGTGATTTTTCACAACATTCTTTGGTGTATCTTGGGTATGTGATTGGTGGAAGATATTTGAAGATAGAGCCTTCCAATATGGAGACCATTATGAAATGGATGGTTCCTAATAATGTTTCTGAGTTTAGGAGTTCCATTGGGGAAACACAGTACCTGAGGAAATTCATAGACTCATTTTCCTTGTAGAAGCACCGTTCCATGCCATGACAACAAGTGGCAATAGTTCCACTGGGGAAAATTTCAACAAAGGGCTTTTGAGGAGCTAAAGAAGAACACTAGTCAAACATCAGTTCTCACATTTCCAACCTTTTATTGGCCTTTCGAAGTGGAGATAGATGCAAGTTGGTATGCTATGGGTGTTGTCTTGATCCAAGGAGGAAGGATTGTATGCTACCATTTTGAATTTTTTCATGGGGTAGTTATTTTCTACCCTACCTACAATAAGGAGTTATATGCCATGGTGAAAGATGTGAAGAAGTGGAAGCATCATATGATTGGAAAGGATACATTAATCCACATAGATCAATAGTCATTATATTACTTGTAGGCCCAGCGTAATCTACAACAAACCAAACATTACAAGTGGATGGGTTTTTTAAAACAATTCCATTTGAGGGAAGCACAAACAAATTGTCTGACATGCTTTCGAGGCCACCCACATCAAATATCACAACTTTGGGTACTCTTATGCACATGGAGCCATTCACCCATGATGTATACAGAGAGGCATATTAATAGGATGAGGACTTCAAGGAGGTGTATAAGTAGTTACAAAGTCAAAGTCATATGCACGATGGCGATAACACTGTTGACTACCATCTCCAGGCTGGGTTACTCAACATGCTTGTTGGGTCCCTTGTTTTGAATTTTGAATAAAGAATAGATTTTTGGGTTGCGGATTGACACATGGCAGCCACAACCAAGTCGCAACTACGGTGAGTAGAGGAGCTACCGAGGTTGCGGGGGAATAGGAAATAGCTGAAGAAGAAAATGCAGATAAGTGCAGACGAAGAGAAGATACAGCAGAGGATGAACAGCAGAACTCATAGAAAACAAGAGAGAAGCCTAAAACAGCTGAAGAAGAACACAAGAGGAACTAGCAGGTTGTGATGGCGGATGAATAAATACTTGGCACTTAGAATGCACTAAGACTTTGCACTTGGCACCTATTGTTGCCTAGTGTTGGTGTGCCTAGCATGCCCCTCTTGGAAAAGGCAAATTGATGACTTATTAACCCTCTTATGTGTTCATTTCCTTGTAGTTTAACTTTTTTCTCCCTTTTGTTGTCTTGACAGTCCCTGACATGCATTGACACACCCTTGCACATCTTGGCATGCCTTATCACTTGGCACATCTTAGCATGTTTGACATGTATTCCCACTATTTGGAACATCAAGGGGGTGAAGAGAGATGTAGTCCTAAAGTAGGTCGAGTACGAGGGCCGAGTAAGGGATGCTAAAGGGAGGTCATGATCATCCTCCAAGAGCAAGATCATCATGTGAGGGTTTAGAATAATGTTGCATACCTTAATGGTCGATTTGCGCTAGGAAGTAGGATGGCATATTGTTGGTTCTCTTCTGGCAGATAAAGCTTAAGAGAGGTTTCTCATGAGAATCTGGGCATGTGATTTCAATGGTGTCTTTGTGTGAAGGCCGCATCAAATTATGAAATGTTGAAACTTGCAACAAGAAATAGTGAGATTGGAAACCAGAAAGGAAAAAAAAAATGCACCCACACTGGTGAGGAATTTTGATGCACCAGGAGTGAGGAATGTGGGGCGTCTAATTTATTTTTCCCTTAAATAAATTGGACAATAAATTGTAATTTCATCTCATAACAACTTGTGTCAGTTAATTAAGTCATGATGACCGAGTTAGCTCAAGAAATTCGATTTGAGGGTCTAATATGAAGCATCTAGAGGGATTCTAATATTTTTGGGGTCCAGTTGAAGTTGATGCATTAGTGGGGTGCAAGTGTAATTAAATCAATTAAATGAGTTAAAATTAGTTTAACTAGTTCTAACTGAGTGATGAGCTAGTGAGAGGTCCAGTGAATTAAATTAGATTTAAGTCACAATGAGTGATCAATCAGATAAATGATAATTCACTATTAATAGTTTCATGCATGTCAGTTTCGAGGAATACCCAGTTGAGACAGAGGTTAAAGGGAACATAACTATTAGTTATATTCAAAGAAAATTTCCCATGTGCAATTATAAATTCATTTGGATGCCATGATGGATTGCGCAATCAAGGAAGACTGATTTTTCTAATTAATAAGGATTTAATTCCCTAGAAATTGCATGAGCAAGGCAGGTTGAAGTAAGGATGAGAATTGGCTAAGTACTAGACCGAGTTTGCATAGATCAACGGGAGACAATTGACAGAGTGCTGGAGAATCTCATGAGAGATTAAGCATTGTATTGTTTCATGATTCCTTGACTTAATACACAATAGAGATAAATGGGTTTTGATTAGTTTCTTTCCCCAAATACATCATGTTGTTTTGCAATTGGTAATTTATTTCTCTTACTTATGTGTGATTGTGCGATCGTGTTTTGTTTCCGTAAATTGTCTGAAGTGTTACATTGAAAATTGTCACCTTGAAATTCTGCTGTGTGTATGAGCTCATTATTACTCATACTTCTGCCTTTTGCAATTCTAACATATCAGTTCCTCATGACAAGCCTTGAAAATCAGAAGAAATTCCTAAAATTCTCCTAAACTTTGGTGTTGCACTTTCTGGCTATCTTGCCTGCGGTCCCGCACCCAATGTTCAGCTTTCCTGCGTTCCTGAACGCACTTTGTTTTTTTTATAGGTGCGGACCCCTGTAATATTAAAAAGGCGCAAGTAAATCCTAAAAAGCTCAATAAAAGTGAATTATGGAAGCTTCTAGAATGGATTTTGCGGTGGCAGAACTGCTCTTGTGAGGTGCATGAATCCCTTACCTTATGGAGCTAACCCCTTGATGTGAGGAGCTTATCCCTCTGAAGGAGGATTCTATCCCTTCATACTTGGAATAGAAAACCTTCTCTTTTCCACTATAAAAAGAGGCATTTGGTAGCCTCAAAGGGAGTTCAAGCTTTTAGAATATTTGAAGTTAAGTGCTGTTGAGATTTAGACTCAGTTAACTAACACTTTTGTGAGGAGAGATTGCATACCTCTATTTGTCTTGGTTGGAGGAGTGCAGAGCTTATAAAAGTAAAGGAGACTCCTACTTCGGACCCCAGAAAGTCCTGTGCAACATCAAGGCTCAGGTTGTAAGGATTTTCTTCTTTTGAAATTAATACAAATATACTCATTTTTCTCAATAAGCTTTCAATCAATGGTTTATTTCATAGATTCCTTGATCACTATGATAAGCATGGTTTATGATGACTTCTATACAGGTGCTATGTAATATTCTACTTGTTTGTGACTGCAGGTTTACGAGGAAAACTCCTTCAAGTGCGCGAGGGAAATCAATGACTTCAAACAATCACTAGACAAACGGTAAGTCCTTAACACCTCTATAGAGCTTTTTGTAAACCTTACATTCTTAGAGAAAGATTAGTATGTTTGGCTGTTTGTTGCTAGATACTTTTAGTACTAGGGAGATCAGTCTTATCTGCAAGACGGATTAATCCTCCAACAAATTGGCGACTCCACTGGGGAAAGAACTTGTTGTTTTTGGTTCTCTTTTATTTTGATTTGAGGAAACGTTTTTCTTGGTTTTTGATTGATTGACATCTGCCTGGGTAGATTAGGTTTTCTCTGTTTTTGAAAATTTTGGAATCCTTTAAGTTTTTCTCTAGTTTTTCCTGGGACCGCACTTTGCCTTGTTTTCACAGTGCAGGCAGTTTCGCACTTTTCCTGTGTAAACAGTGCGGGACCGCACCTGTGATATCTTGGAGCCTACGGACCTTGTTAAAGTTTTGAAAAAATTTAGATTTCTTTCTTTAGTTTATCTTGATTTTGATTTTCAGTTTTTGTTTCCTGCCCAGTTTGATGATTGTTTCTGTCAAAAGATTTCTGTTAATAAATCTCAACAGTATTGGTGTCTTGATGATTTTCTAGAAGTTTTGCGTTTTGGATTGCATTTCACTTGGTCTTTGTAGCGATTTGAAGCATTTGACATTTTGAAGTACCTCAGATTACCTTGGTCTTTTTAGTCTTTTTGCTGGATCTGACCTGATTGTGAAATCATCCTTTATTGAGAAATAGAGTTACATGTTTCTTTGCAAATCTTCGAAAAGAAACTTTGTTATTGGTTTTCGAATTTCATTTTTAATAAAAACATAATTGAGTGTTTTTGATCTATTTGTTATTCTGGACGAATAGATCCTTAGTTTGTTGAACAACTAAGTAAAAACATTCTTCACAAAATCTTAAAGCTTTTATTCATTTAAATTATTCAAGTTTGTAGTTTTGTGTGCTATTAAACTTTGTAGATCTCGCAATTAGTTTGTAGTGTTGAGTTCTTTTAACATTTCTAGCTTTATTTTGAAGGAAAATTGTTTTGTAGCTTGGAGTTTTTGGAAAGTGAAAGGATTTTTTATTGTGAGCTTTGATAATTTATTGGAAAAGACAAAAATATTTTCTTTCAAGTATTCTTTATGTTTAAAGAAGGAATTGTTTATTAAAAGAGTTGCATTCTCTAAATTTTCCTTAATTAGAATTTCATTGAAAGAAAACAATCTGATTATCATTTTTAGGTGCATTTTTAAGTGTCTTTTGGAAATCGAGTCTTCACACCATCAGAGTTTCATTTCCACACCCATTGACTTAAGAAACAACTCTTAAAAGTAACGCTTAATTAAAATTCATCTAGCAATCTTTTTATTTTCTAGGGCTCTTATCACCAACATAGCTTAGGCTAGTATCTTGGAGTAGGGAGTAGTTAACTCTCCAAGCTGGTAAAAACAAACAAGTAGACAAATCTTGCGGTAGGAGATAAATCCAATTGTAATTTGTATAATCTGGGAAGCTTCTCTTAAAGAAGTCAATCACGAGATCATGTCCGAACCTTTGAGACAATCAATTCTATTTCATTGGCGAAGATAGAAGATTTTGCGCGTATTACAAATGGTAAACCTCAGATTAACCATTGTCGAGGAGCTTGGGGTCACTTGTCGGTAAACCTCGGATTAACAATGTTGAGGAGCCCTCAAGGGGATTGAGCTTGCTACTCTTCCCTTGAGCGTGAAATAGGATCGTAGACTGTTCCCCAAGTTATATTTGTTACTGTTGGTAACCTTAGTGTCTATTATCTTAAGATTATTTCCTAAGGTGACGGTGAAGGAAAGATCTCACTGTACCTGGAGCAGACGTCGACTAGACTCACTTGGACTCTCTGGGGGGTTCTCTTCACATGAGATGGTTTTGTGAGGAAATTTGTGCCAGTCTGTTTCATTAAGCAGGTTGTCGGGGTAACTGTTCCAACTGCCCTTTCTGTGTTAAATTTATACTATGTTGGATTTCATCACCAACTAGTGTTTTTAGTACGGAAAGTTACTGTTTGTGTGTGGTTTGAACTCTTAGATTTTTAAGTGTGTGATTCAGTTGTTTGTTTCTTTAGAGACTTTAGTTTTTTTCATTGAAATTTTCTTTGTTTGCATGTGATTAGTTAATTTTTAATCGTGGCGGAATTGCCGAGACAATCCCAGAGACTACAAGGGAAACCCCCTGAATATTCACCAAGTCAGCTTGAAGGGCTTCGTGCTCTGGTATCATCCAGTAGTGGTAGGATTAGATCAATGGAAATTGGAATTTCATCCATAGTTTTCCATCCTGATCATCAAATACCTACAACAGAATACATTCAAGAACCGATTTCAGTTTCTGAAGTTACTGGTAGTATTCCTGCTTCCAGTGAACTGGCTGACGAACCTGAAATCTCTGAACCTGACACTGAACTTTATGTTTTATAAACATCCTCAGGATTTATTTGACCAACTTCTAGTCATCTTGGTTCACCTAAGGTAATAAATATTGTCACTGACGATCTTCCGGCCAGTCTTATTTCCATTGAAGAACTTACTAATCCAGACGAAGATATATCTCTTCCCGACTCCCCTAAATCCTTAAATCTTAGGGAGCGTGAATATATTTTCTACAGCCCTATTCGAACTAATGCTTGGTATCTATATTTAACAAACTTTTTAGAGAATCCGGGTCTTCCTTTTTCTCCACCTCGAGTTCCATTTCATCCTACACCCAGAGGTTACTATCCGCCATCCATTATGGCTGGAGAGTCATCCATGTTTTCCCAGACACCAGAATCATTTTTACACGGTGGTCCTTCTGTTCCTTCGGGATATCAGGCTCTGTCTGGTACTTTCTCGGGAGCAGCTCCTCAACCCATCGAACAAATGTTGTCATCTAGTAATAGTGGTGTTAAAACTGAAACGTCAAACACAGGGCAAATCTATATGATGTCTGGTAATATTCTGAATCCTCAACCTCAAGGCAGTCAGTTACTGCCTGGAGGGCCAATATAGGGAAATCCATTACCGCCTGGGGGGCAACCTCAAGGTAGTCAATTACCGCCTAGGAGGCAACCTTCAGGTAGTCAATTATCGCTTGGGGGGCAGCCTTCAGGTAGTCAGTTACCGCCTGGGGGGCAACCTTCAGGAAGTCAGTTACCGCCTGGGGGGAAACCTCAAGGTAAATTTTTCCCAGGACACATTGTGGAGTCATATTATTTTGGGGGACAACCCCAAGGGCAGTACACACCTCAAGGGTATCAACCTTTAGGACAGTATGTGCCCCAAGGTCAACCTCAAACTCAATATGCTCCTCAGAGTCCTTATCAACCCCAGCTTTAGTACGCGCCTCAGGGTTATCAACCTCAAGGTCAGTACCCAATTCAAGGTTTCCAACAGCCTTCTGGTCAGCCATCTATTCAAGGAGCTGGAAATATACCACTTACCTATCAACCCTACGTTCAACCAGGTTATGGTCCTTACGTTCAACCTTCTGCGGGACAATACCCCGGAATGAGTATGGTGTGGGATCCATCCCAATATCAACAGCCTATGCAGCCTAATGTGCAGTTTCCTTCTCAACCTGGACATCCTTTAATTGCTGGTCCAACTCAGCAACCTGTCCAGCCTACTATTCAGATTCCTGCACCTGGTCCTGTTCAGCAAGCTGGTCCTTGTTCACCTAAGACTCTGCCTCAAACTGCTACAACTGCTGCTATGCATGTACAACCTGTAACACCTACTTTTGGAGTATCTGTAACCCCGAGTTCGTCTATCCCTGCATCCGTGCAAATCCCTCAAGTCTCTGTACCCCAGTCAGGATCTTCGATTCAGACTTTGGTGCATATGCCTACGGGACAAGCCGGTACAAGTACAGTTGTCAAAATTCAACCTCAATTCACGTATCAACCGTACCAGGGGCAGCCGCAATTCAGTCCCTATACACATAATCCAAACTATCAGTATCAACCGTACCCTGGCTATACTTATCAACAGCCTCAACAACCCCAGTTCGGTCTCGTTAATCCTGGTTTTCCAGGAGGTTATACAATTCCTAATGCTAATCCGATTCCCAGTTATCCTGGGTATCCACCTCCTGGAACTGCTTTGGCTACTCAAGGTTTTCATGACCCTAACCGTCAGTTACCATTTATCGCAACTTTAGATTTACCTAATTTGATGCGCCTTACAAACGATCCAATTTTCTATTATCAGTATTGGCCGCCAATGCCGCATAAGTTACCCAGTGATATACCAAAGTTCGAAGGTAAGTCAGGAGAGGATCCATCAAAACACGTCACGACTTATCACCTTTGGTGTGCATCTAATTCAATCATTGATGATTCGATTTGCTTACGTCTTTTCCAAAGAACTCTTATTGGTCTTGCAACCAAATGGTACATTGAGTTACCACGAGGCTCATTTCATAATTTCAGTCAGTTAGAAACTACCTTCTTAACTCATTGTCAGTTTCCAGTCAGATATGACAATGGCACGGAATTATTAACTTCACTGAAACAATCCTCGTCTACGTATATTTCTGATCATATTCATGAATGGCGGCGTAGGAGATGTTTGGTGAAAGTCTATATTCCCGATCAAATTTTGGCAGAATGGTTTGTTAAATCATTGTTACCCAAGATTACTGAATATGTAGCTAAGGCTGGTGTTGTTACTGAAGAGCAAGTAATTTCTCAAGCTCAGTACCTTGACCTCGTTTATACACAGTCAGGTACTTTACATGAAAAAATCCCAGACCTTCCGAAACAAAGTCAAATAGCTGCTGCTCCTTAAGGGTCTCATGCCGCTGACGGTATGATTGTTACAGTCAATAATAAAAGTAAGAAGAAATCTTCAAAGAATTCCTCTCCAATTATAACTTTACCTGATTCCCCGAAAGGAGAATCTTCCCTCGAAGTTTCTGTTGATATTCATGTTGTGGAGACATCTACAGCTAAATCTAAATCTGGTAGTAAAAAGAAAGGGAAGAATAAAAACAAAAAGAATTCGAAAGAAAAAACTGATAAAAATGAATCCAAAGACGAAAAACGTAAACCACGTTATCCTTGTTACATTTGTGACAAAGATCATTTTACTAAGGAATGCCCACATTGGGCCGAGGTTGCGAAATTCGTCAAAGGTTCACAACCTGCTGTCTTGAAGGATCCCTTTCCAACTGAAGATAGTAAGATGGTTGGTTCTACCTCGACTACTTCAGAAGAGCCTATTTTGATGCTGTCTCATGTAAGGATTACGACGCGATTGCAAGATTATGGTACTAAGAATCCTGTTGATGGTAAAGAAGCATAATCTTCTAATGCAAATACATCAACTACACCTCCTCCTGTTTCTGGTCCGCTACAGATCGAGAAACCAAATCTAGACTTAATAATCAAACCGCCTGCTAAAGGTGTTCTTCGTAAATCAGCTTTCAATCCACATGCGAGAGCTGCTCAGAATTACAACATTGTTGAAGACTTAGCTATTTCTCCTTCAGCAATGTCGGCTTTGGAAGTGCTGCAATCATGCCTAGAACAGCGTAAATTGCTTTTGTCTGCTATAGGAGCTGTCGATGTTCAGGATTCTAATCTTATAATCTTCGATTTAGAAAATAGTACACCTCGTCTACCTCATCAGATGGCTTTCCAGATACCAGTGTTAGTAAAAAACAGACAGATCTATCGGACTGTGATTGATGAGGGAGCTTCGACGTGTATTATGTCGATTCAGTGTTGGAAATCACTTGGTTCTCCTACACTTAACCAATCTCTGATGATTCTTAAGGCTTTTGATGGTCGAGGTTTCCACCCTTTTGGTATTTTGCAAGATTTACCCATAGGGGTTGAAGGTAAAATTGTAAATATAGATGTGGAAGTGATTGATGCCCCTCTTGATTACAACCTTCTTCTGGGTCGTAGTTGGTCTTATGCTATGACTGCTATTGTTTCTTCGGTCTTCCGACTCATAAAATTTCCATATCAAGGAAGGATCGTTACAATAGATCAGTTAACTTATTTTTCTTACGACCCAGCCTCTACAGAAACAATCCAGCATGTTGGTAAAGCGACTCTCCCGTACAAGGATGTTGGAGTAGGTTTGATTAAAGATTTTGGTTTTCTAGGAACTTTTGCCATTCCTCCTCCTAACGTATCGCCTTCCGTTGCAACTATTCATATGATTTCGTCAGACTCTGTTATGTTTAATGATCCTTGGATCGTACCTTCCGAATCCGAGTTAGATTCAATTGATGGCATGATGCCCTTGAGTCCATTTAAACTTTCATATCAGGTTGTACAGTCATTTTCCGACCCCTCTTCAACTGAAATTGATCCAGTGAATGGGATCCATGAGGAATCACTTTCTATATCTAGTTCAGCCACGACGACATTTCCTGAACCTGTTCATTCTGATGAGAAGATTCATGAATTATTGTCCGTTGACGATTTACCATGGGAAGATCTACATCACCGATCTTCTTTTTTACCTGAAGTAGATCATTTTGAAGATGATTTCGCTTCAATTTTTACTGCTGAATATGTCAAAGAATCGCAGAATCCATTGAAAAATCCTGATTCTGAGTTAAATTTGGAAAATATTTCTCGAACGATTCCAATTGACATTTCAGTAAAACCTGGAATAATTGAAAACATTCATATAGGTGCTTCCTGTACTGAAGAAGAAATTCAAACTTATAAAGCCCTATTTCAAGAATTCCGTGATGTGTTTGCCTGGTCTTATGAAGAAATGTTAGGAATTGATCCGTCAATTGTCGTACATGAAATCAAGGTTTACCCGGATGCCAAACCTGTCCGTAAACGTCTACATCAAATGCATCCTAGAAAAGCTGCTACTATCAAAGCAGAGGTTGAAAAATTACTTCGTGCAGGTTTTATTTATCCGATTCCCTTAATGGATTGGGTATCTAATATTGTTCCTGTGACTAAAAAACAAGGAACGATACGAGTATGTATCGATTATAGGGATATTAATCGATCTTGTCCTAAAGACAATTATCCAACTCCCTATATCGATCAAATAATCGATGATTGTGCCGGCAGTGAAATGTTTTCCTTTATGGACGGCTTTTCAGGGTACAATCAAATAAACATACTCCCTGCTGATCAGCCAAAAACAGCTTTTATTTGTCCGTGGGGGACATTTGCTTACTGCAAACTACCCTTTGGATTGAAGAACGCTAGAGCAAATTTTCAAAGGGCAATGTCTTATGCGTTTCATGACATTAAACACATTGTGCAACCGTATCTCGATGATTTACCTGCTCATTCATTACGAAGGGCTGACCATCTTACACACTTACGTGCTATCTTTATGAGATTTTGGCATTATCGAATTCGGCTGAATCCACACAAATGTGTTTTCTGTGTTGAGTCGGCTCGTTTACTAGGATTTTTTATCTTGAAATCAGGTATTCACGTCGATCTGTCGAAGGTCGAAGCTATTGTCAAATTACCTCCTCCTTCGACTTTACGCCAACTCCAAAGTTTGCAGGGGAAAGCAAACTTTTTACGCCGATTTATTCCTAACTATGCCGAGCTTACAAAAGGTTTTACCCGGTTGTTAAAATAGAACATTCCATTCTTTTGGGATGAGATCATTAATCGATCTTTTGATGCACTTAAACACGCGTTGACCCATGCATCGTTATTGCATCCTCCCAACTACAACCAGGATTACATTTTATACCTGGCTGCTTCTCATTCCACCATTGGGATGGTGTTAGTTCAGGAAGACGAATTTCATACTGAACATGTGATTTACTATCTTAGTCGAAATCTGCATCCGACTGAGATTAAGTATACGCATGTGGAGAAATTGGCTTTGGCAGCTGTTCAAGCTATCCAACGATTTAGACATTACATATTGTTACGCAAAACTACGGTAATTTCTGATTGCAACCCTATGATGTAAATTTTGACCAAACAATTGCTAGGGGGCAAGTATTCCAAATGGATAGTCATCCTGCAGGAATTTGACTTGGAGTTTGAGAAATCCAAGGCAAAGAAATCTTTGGTATTTGCGGAACTAATGTGTGATTTCCCCTCTACTGATACTGAAACTGTGGCAGAGTAGCCCATTGTGGACGAATCTCTATTTCTTATCAGTACTCTTGATCCATGGTATGGATATATTATCGTTTATCTCCAAACCTAATCTTTTCGGCCTGAAATCTCGCGATCTCAGCGACGGAAGATACGTTTCCAATCCCAATAGTACAATATTATTGGAGATACACTTTATCATCATGGAGCGGATTCTATTTTCCGACGCTGTCTTATTCATGAAGAAGCTGAAAAGGTTTTAAATGACTGCCATTCTGGAGCATGTGGCGGTCATATGTCTGGGTATGCCACAGCCCAAAATATATTTCACGCTGGTTATTTCTGGCCGTCGTTATTCAAAGATTGTATTTATGCTGTCCAGAAATGCCACAATTGTCAACTTTTTGATCGTAAGATGCGCGCGCCACTCACTCCTCTTCATCCCATAATTGCTGTTGGTCCTTTCGCAAAATGGGGTATCAATTTTATTACATGTAACCCTCACTCGACCAGGGGGCATGCATATATTATCTTAGCAGTAGATTATTTTACTATGTGGGCCGAGGCGATGCCTACATTTTCGGCTGATGGCAAGACAACTGCAACTTTCGTAGTTAATCACATAATTGCTAGGTTTGGTGTTCCTCAAGCCATTATTACTGATCATGGAAGCCATTTTCGAAATGTCATGATGACTGAACTGACTGAACAGCTTGGCCTGCGCCACGATATTTCCACTCCATATTATCCGCAAGCCAATGGTCTTGTTGAAGCCATAAATAAATTTTTAGTCACCATGATCAGACGAATTATTGGTATTCATAAGACGAATTGGCATTCCATGTTATTTTCAGCACTTTGGGCATATCGAACCTCAGTCAAAACATCAACTGTTTTCACTCCCTTTCAACTCGTTTACAGTTTGGAAGCTGTGTTGCCGATTGAATGCGAAATTCCATCTTTGAAATTAGCCATAGAGTTACTCCCAGCTACGTCTGAAGAGGAGAAACGTTTTTTGTATTTGGCTCAATTGGATGAAGATTGGAGAAACGTTGTAATAGCAAACGAGGCTCATGTCAAGAGAGTAAAAGCTCAGTATGATAGAAGTGTTACCCCTCGAAATTTTTTAGAAGGAAACCTAGTCTTAGTTTATGATCAAGCCAACGATAAGCTAGGAGCTGGGAAATTCATGCCCATGTGGCATGGTCCTTTCATTGTTAAGCGAAAACTGGCAAAAGGGGCCTATGAGCTGATAGATTTTGATGGTATCCCTTTAGATAAGCCCAGAAATGGGTTATATCTGAAGCGATATTATGCTTAAACCTGGTGTGGAGATCTTTTATTTTTTAGGTTAGATTTCTTTACTGCTGGTGTGTCTTAGATTAGAAAGGTGTGCCTAGTTTAGAAGTGTGTTTTTATCACTATTCCTGCTTATCTGAGTTTTACTCTTGATATTGCAGATGTCGATGTCTCTTCAAACCTACATTGGTTTTGCTGATGGTGCTTGTCGTAGTACACGGAACATTTCTTCCACAGCTTGGGTTATCTATTCACCCTCTGACGAGTTAGTTTCCATGCATGGGGTAAGCCTTGGTCAAACAACGAATAACATTGCTGAGTATAGTGCAGTGATTGAGTTATTATCTGAGGCCATATCATTTGGGATTCGGAGTTTGATTGTGAGGTTGGATTCTGAACTTGTTGTATTACAACTTAACAGGGTTTATGCCATTAGAAATCCAGTGTTGTTACGGTTATTTTTAAGAGTTCGTCTCTTGGAATGTGAATTTGACTACATTGAATATCAACATATTCCAAGACATTTAAATACATTAGAAGACGCAGTTGCTTCTAGTATGATAAATCGACATTTGCAGTGATCAAAATAGTAAAACAAACAACATTCATAAAATGTACGCAAATAGCCGGTAAATAGTGATATATATCATAGGATAGAAGTGTTTTCGAAAAATATACATCGTCTTCGATCATAGGTTGGAAACACCTTATGATCGGCAAATGATAACACAAAAAGTCAAAAATATCAGTCTACAACACGATCATCCCATCACTGATGGTGATCACGATAAGAAACCACTGCCCGAGCCACCCTGCATAGGAACCTCCTAAAAGGTCCTGGAACACCAATCATGTATATCTGCAATCTGAGTGGAATATCATCTATGTCTGTCTCTGGAATATCTATAGTCAAACACTTTAGTTGATGCTCTAAATCAATCAAGACTTCTGCTGATTGGCCTGCTGGAGCTGGTGCGGCTACAACTGGTTGTCTTCTTTCATAAGGTTGGAGATGGGCTGGTCATCGTGGGCCCACATCTATATTCAAAAAACTTTTGGTTATTATTTGAAAATACAATCGAAAATAATTTTTTTTTAGAAATTAGAAAATTTTGAAGAGATATTTTTACCTGAATCATCCCACTGTTCCCCTGCTGGGAGAGTCATCTCTCGGTCGCTGCAGAAATCTATCCTGGTGTATGGAAAGTCCTCTATCACAAAACGTTGGTGATCCAGCCAACGAAAATATGAAGAAGGAAATCGAACAATCTCAGCGCCCTCAATATCGTGACGGGCCATCAGTGTGGACCAACGGACCATCCTAGGTTCTCTAAGTTGACCGGCATCAATAGGGATACTCTGTGGAGCTAGCATTGGAATCCTCTCTAGAGCAAAGGAGACGACAATGGATCCATATCCAAATTTATTTAGTTTCCCATTTTTTGCTCTAGTTAGTTGGCCTTTTATATTAGCCAGCACAGCGTCATACCAGTTGTAAATGGTGCTGCAAAAATAGTCCACAGCAATGCGCATTTGAGAACCGGTAGCTACATGCAATGCTGCACTCTCGCACAGCCTGGTAACAGTAAATGCAATAACTTTCAGCTCAGGACGGATGATAGTTTTTATATCAATCCGTTTGTCCTTGGGGTCTGCTTCATCATTACAGAATTCTTGCCGAAGACTAGCGACAGTCTGGCCACCTGGTCTAGTCCCAAACAAGGAGAGTTGTTCACCCCTCTTGGAAAAACTAGTCAAAAAATAAATTTCCTCCATCTCGATTTCGAGCCGGTGGTCACCAATTATGAAACACTGGTCCTGCACGTTCCACCTGTTACCCATACATGTCAGGAGCTCTACCTGTGCTCTCATGCCTTGGATGGCCCAGAATTTATATAAACCACATGCTCTTAATCTTTGCATTATGGGAATATGGAGCATTGTGGCGTCATCCACGTCCTCATGTTCACATTCTCTCCAAATCAACATCTTGTTAATCCTACAATACATAAAAAGATAGATTAGAACAATATAATTTGAAAAATTTTGGGCGGCAAAAGAGAAATTTGAGTTTTAAATTTAAACGCGCGGGGACCGCACTTTACCTTCGTAAACAGTGTGTAGGAACTCACGCGCTCTGTAAGGAAAGTGCGAACCCACGACTTTTTTCCTTGTAGGAAAAATTCGGGGTCCGCAGGTACCATGTGTATCACTTGCGGACCCCCACGAGCGATTTTCAAACCATGTTTTTCCCTTAAAAAATAATATTTAAAACCTAAAAACGAATTGTAAATGGATGAAATGCAAGATTAAGAGGTCTTGGATTACCTGGGACTGACGGTTCTCGATTTCAACGGACAGATTTTCTAGAATCTTCACAAGAACTTTTTTACCCAAAAGCTTCTACTTTTCACTCTGGACTTGAACGGTAAAAATGAAGTTGAAAAAGTCCTTTTTATAAGTTTTTTCGAATAGATGAATTTTTAATTTATTTATTTATCACTTTAAAAAGGGTATTTTAGAAGCATTTTTACTCATATTAAACAGGTATGTGTAATATTTCAAGTTTTTGTGTAGAAATTGGATTTTTCAGGAGAATTGATCATTTTTCAACAAAAGAGCATACTTTTATCACTTTTTTGGACTCTTTCAAAAATTCATGAAAAAGCGAAACATTGGAGTCCTATTTTAAGCCCTTTTTAGACTCTCTAAACATGAAAAGATCGCCAAGTACTTGATTGTTTGAACTCGTTAAAGTAAATGAATAATCGTCCCTTCAGTATAAGTTTACCCCTTTTACGGACTGAAGTGGAATATTTACGAAAAAGGTATACGTTGACTAATTACGGTCAATAGAGTTCTCTCCCACATTATTTTATCCTTTTTCGGACCTAAGAGACTAAATTTAGGAAAAAGTACACCCATGGAGTTTTCTTAAGTTTTTTCTTCTGACTCCCTAAAATTGAAAAACACCAAGTTTCTCCTATACTGGACTCGTTAAAATTTAACAGTAAAGGACATGTTCAATTTCAAAAAGGAATGAACCACTCCTTCTTAGGGTTCAAATCTTAAACTAAGTTGGACTCATCCGAAGGATGAGCTTATAAACATTCAAATGTTATCCTCCTCAAGCTGGTAAAAAATAAAGAGGTACTTGCCAGAAATGGTGGGGGAAAAGAGAGGAAAATGGGCGTGTTTGTTGTATTTTGATTCTTCGAAAATTCAGTCAACCACTCTTGAACACGACACTTTCATTCACCTGGGTTGGGAAATCCTTTGCCTAACAGTTAATCAAACCTCATTGAAAGTTTTCATCCGGTTTCTGGGTATTAGCTTTGGGTCCATTGTCGCCAAGCCATCTGCAGTGTCGAACAATTCAAACAAACCATTCATCTGCAAAATATCTGTCATCCATTTTGACCATCCCTGAGTCAGTCCTTGTTGATATATTTTCAAAACTTGATCTATGATTTCGTGTTGTGGGCTTGCCTACGACAGATTGCTTTCTATCGATGACAACTCATTATCTGGGAAGTTGATCTAGAAATCGTCAGTACCTTGAAATCTGCATGCCTTAATGGTAGGTTTCTCGCTTTCGATGACGGGTTACATCATCGACCTTCGATCGAATAATTTCGTGAGATGTTCGACTTCAGCTCATTCATTCACATTTCATGAATTGTACTGGGTACTTTGAGAGCCATTGACATTATTGGTGGTTACTCTCACACTTGTTAACAGTTTACATCATTGACTGGTAATCAAGTGGTTTCTACCATGTTCGACTTCGACACATTCATTCGCATGGATAGAATCGTACTAGTTCGAGATGCAAAAATCAAGACCCTGGATCTAGTTTCTACCATCCAGGCTGCGAGGAATTTTGTTATCATTTATACAGTGGGCTATTTATAAATAGATGGCTACGTCCATCCTGTGTTCACACATGTCTATACTGTCATGTACTCAAAATCATTCCTGTATCAGAAAAGTTGAATCAGTTTTTAGTTATTTTAATCTGAGTATGGGAATGCCTACCTCAGTGGTGATATGTATACATATATATATTTTGCATTGAATTTTTTTACAGGTGCTGACTGGGGTGACCATGGAATGATCCTTGAAATGATAAATTACTGCACTCTTCATATATGACAGAATTCAACATCATCTATTCCAGACTTTGCACTTTAGGGGGCAATCTGTTACACTGAAAATTGTCACCCTGACATTCTGTTGTGTGTATGAGCTCATTATTATTCATACTTCTCCCTTTTTCAAGTCTAACATATCAGTTCCTCATGTCAAGCCTTGAAAATCAGAAGAAATTCCTAAAAGTCTCCTAAACTTTGGTGTCGCACTTTCTGGCTATCTTGCCTGCGGTCTCGCACCCAATGTTCAGCTTTCCTGCATTCCTGAACGCACTTTATCTTTGTTATAGGTGCAGACCCCTGTAAGATTAAAAAGGCGCAAGTAAATCCTAAAAATCTCAATAAAAGTGAATTCTAGAAGCTTCTAGAATGGATTTTGCGGTGGCAGAACCGCTCTTGTGAGGTGCATGAATCCCTTACCTTATGGAGCTAACCCCTTGATGTGAGGAGATTATCCCTTTGAAGGAGGATTCTATCCCTTCATACTTGGAACATAAAACCTTCTCTTTTCCACTATAAAAAGAGGCATTGGGTAGCCTCAAAGGGAGTTCAAGCTTTTATAATATTTGAAGTTAAGTGCTGTTGAGATTTAGACTCAGTTAACTAAGACTTTTGTGAGGAGAGATTGCATACCTCTATTTGTCTTGGTTGGAGGAGTGCAGAGCTTATCAAAGTAAAGGAGACTCCTGCTTCGGACCCCTGAAAGTCCTGTGCAACATCAAGGCTCAGGTTGTAAGGATTTTATTCTTTTGAAATTAATACAAATATACTCATTTTTCTCAATAAGCTTTCAATCAATGGTTTATTTCATAGATTCCTTGATCACTATGATAAGCAAGGTTTATGATGACTTCTATATAGGTGCTATGTAATATTTTTCTTGTTTGTGACTGCAGGTTTACGAGGAAAACTCCTTCAAGTGCGCGAGGGAAATCAACGACTTCAAACAAGCACTGGAAAAACGGTAAGTCCTTAACACCTCTATAGATATTTTTGTAAACCTTACATGCTTAGAGAAAGATTAGTATGTTTGGCTGTTTGTTGCTAGATACTTTTAGTACTAGGGAGATTGGTCTTGTCCGCAAGACGGATTAATCCTCCAACAGCCCTGCAATTTCACAGACACAGACAGTCAAAGAAGCGGCAAAGTGTATCAGTGAAGGATTAAATAGTTTTAAAGCCTGTAATTGAAGATTTTGAGCTTTAATTCAATGTTTAAAGGGAAAATGTACCATATTTAAGACCTTATAATTAACACAGAAGGCCTAATGAGGCCTAAAGCACAAAATAAAATCTTATCAATGTTTCACATCAGCAGAAGGTTCTTTCCCGTGAAAGGACAAGTTCCCATACTATTTTTCATTCTACATTGAGATCCTAAGAAGATCTCCACCCTGACAGAAAGTCCTGATGTTGCTAGAGCATTTATTATGTAGTATGGTAGGCCTGAAAGTCATTTATCTGCCTCTTCTCATCACCAGAGTACTACAGATTACTACAGCCGAAAGTACATCAAAGAACATACCTGGAGTTACTATCAGCCTGTCGAAGACCACTCTTTCATCCAAAGAGTACTGAAGATAAATGCATAGATATTAAGACAGAATGGGCCTTGAGCCCCTTCCTTCTACTTCTATTTTAATGTTTCATTTAAAGTTTCATATACCTCCTCTGCCTCTCTTTCAGCTATAAAAATCATGATGAAACACATTGTAAAGGTTGTTGATCGGATATCTGTGAATTGTAAGCTGTTTCTGTTGAGATATAGTTCTGTGTGAAAAGTTGTAAAATAGGCTGAGGAGATAATTTCATAATGAATATCAAGCTGTTGGACAATGTTGTATATGACTGGTGTTGCTCTTTAATATGACAAGGACATTTCTTTGGATCCTGATTTAAAGCAGCGGTGATGTGTTCTACCTTTGTCCCTGTTTTCTTTCTGTAATTCATTACATTTCATTTCTCTGGTAAGAATTAGAAACCTGGCTTAGGATATACCCTTGCATGGTACCCTAATGCTCCTGCTCTTCTTATCTTTGATGTTTTCTACTGATTGTGCTATCAGAGAACTAATTCAAGATAATTTAACCAGTGTAGTAGCTGTTATTCATTGCTAACTGATGTATGAATTTGTGAATCTGTTCTTAGATGTTCTTGTCTGGTTTAATTGAAAGAATTGGGATACTGGGAGTTTAGAATGCTGATTTTTACTCACTAGGGTCTTTTTCAATAAATTAAACCTTTCTAAGTTCCCTTAAGTTGAATGTCGAAGCATTGAAAGTTCAAAGTCTTTCTCTGATCTTAGGCTTCACATTTGTGTTTAAATCTTAAGTGTTTCATGTTGTCTGAAAAGTTAGCCTTTTAGGGGTTGGATCTTAGGTGTTTAAGGCATGCCCTATCCCTAGATTTGCTTCCTAAGTGGTCACCTTGGGGGTTTCCTTTTCATTCACCTTCATTCCCTACCATTTCATACCACACTATCATCTTTAAAGATCCTTTGTTTTAGATGACTAGCCCAATTGAAAGCCTTGGATTTTGAATAGCAAGTAAACCCTTTTATGACTCCATTTCCCAATGGTCTCGAGTGTTCCCTGAAGTATCTCTCCTTTGACTAAAATCCTCTTTGCTCACCTTTTGTCTTATATTGAACCCTTCTTTCATGTTTCCCGACAACCAAACAAACAAACAAACAAAACAATAATCCATGTGCCATATAACTAGCCTAATACCTTAAACCTGAACTTCAAAGACATATACCTTTGTCTTTATAGAGAGATCCCTCTCTGGACCCAGGAGGGCTAGATCCTGAGGTCCCAAAGTGGTTTTGATGTTGTCTTATCTTTTGGTAGAGCCAAACTTTCCAAAACATAGGAAGCCCAACATAATGGCGACTCAACTGGGGACTTTGAGTAAAACACACCTTTAAACACTTCCCAAGACTCAAAGAAGACCATAGTAGCCTTAGTTTGGTGTTTAACCACTGTGGTGGACAGTAACCTTCTTGAAACATTCGAAATCTTCCACCTGGCGACTCCATAGTTCTCTAATGATTAAATACTCCACTGGTGATCAGTAGGCCTGCTGATTATCTCGGTTTTCACAAGACTCCACTGGGAGACCAACCTTCATTACAACATTAGCCATATTAGAAGAAACATATAGGATTATCTCCTTCGGTTTTAGACAAACATACTGGCTTTAAGAACCATTCATACACGAGCTTATCCTGACCCAAACCCACCTGAAATGGTTGACAATCTAGAGAACATTCTTAGGAAATCTCCCACCCCTAGAATATCAACTATTATCAGACCCATCCATAGAGCTGATTCTGCACCAGAAGACTTTACAGCTCTATCACACACTCTTTTTGACTTAGACTCACAAAGCAGCTTACCAAGAACTAAGTCATTCAGTGCTTTAGATCAGTCAGACCTCGAGTTTCATGGTTCACCGTCTCATAGCGGTCAACATATTAGGGATAGAGATAGCCCTCCATCTACAACTCCTTATATTCATTTAATTCAAAACTTGGGGCTCTATCACCCTAAATCAACTCAACAAAGTGTTGCTGGTCCTAATGTTCCTATCATCCACATACTTGCTGCTCAAGCCAATCCTTTACCCCCACAGAACATCATCATGGCAGCATGGTATGCCCCCTTGGTGTTACCACAACCTCTAGTGCCTTTGCCCAATGATTATCAGTCAAAAATCCCACATTTCACTGCAAAAGAGTCTACCACAGCTCAACACCATGTAGATAGGATGGAAGATTCCTTTGACTATATAGAGATAGATGAAGAGACACTCAAGATGAGAATATTTGCCCAGAGTTTAGGAGGAGATGTGAAGAAGTGGTTTAAAGGCCTACCTCCTAATACTATCCATGATATTCCCTCTTTATATCAATCCTTCATAAACAAATGGGAAGTCAAGACCAACCCTCTCCAAATCTTAGCAGAATACAAGAATCTTAAGAGAAATGTAGGAGAGAGTGTCCATGACTATTCTACAAGGTTTAATAGTGTTTACAACACTCTTCCTCCACATATGAAACCTCCCCAATGAATGGATTTAGTGAAATATCCTGAAGGATTTGATGCTGACATGGCCTACCAGCTTAGGGAGAGAGATTACAGCACATTGGAAGATATGCAAAAAGGAGCAGTGAGTGTAGAAGCTAACCTGATTGAAAAGAGAGCTAGAATGAGGTCTGAGAAAAGGGTAACATATAGGGATGACACTGCAGCTTCCACATCTAATCCCAAATATGAAAGTCTAGCTAAAAACATGGAAAGGATAGAGAAAATTATGGAGAAAATGGTTGTCACAGTTAATAATCAAAACAGAAACCAAAATCATAACCAGAACCAAAACTTTAGGAGAAACAATCCCCCAAATAGACAGAGAGACTCTGGTCAACAAGTCATACCCCCATTTCAATAGAACTTCCTTGATGAGGATGAGGGGATAATAGAAGATTCTGAGGGAACCACGATAAACATGGTGGAAATAGACAACTCGATCCATAACTGTTCCATAGAAGACAATCAGACCTCACACTCACATTGGGATGAGGAAAGTTTAGAATCTGAGGATTATAGTCTAGGATATGAAAATGCCATCATGCAGGTCAGAGAATAGTACGAACTTAGAAGCAAGAAGAGCTTAGACACTCCCAAACCAAAATCTTTTGAGTTTACCATGAAGAAAAGGCCTGAGAAAACTCCTAAGGTGACCGCCGAAAGCAACAAATCAACAGCTGAGATTTCTGGGAAGAACAAAGAAAAAGACAACCAAAATACTGAAAAACAAAGTCAACAAACTAGCAGCACTAGCATTGCAGCTAATGCTCCTGATAAAACAGCTACAAACATTGTACATAGTGAGAATCGGCACCCTGATTCTGCCACTAAAGTAGTGGCTAACAAAACAGAATTGAGTCTTACAAAGAGTCAATCTCCCTTCAATCTGGAGAGTGAGATTGCTAAAATTAAAATTTCTGTCCCACTCTCTGAGCTGGCCACTCAAGATATATATAAATGCCAAATTTTGAAAGCTTTAAATATAGGTGAAAACAGTGACACTGTCAATATAAGTGATGATCAACCAGCCCTTCTGTTTGGTCCAAAGATAGAAGGGAAGTTTCAGGAAGAGGTAGTACCTCCTTTTTATATCAGCCTCAATATCCATGACAAGATCCTTCACAATGCAATGCATGATTCTGGGGCATCACATAACCTTATGCCTAAGGTAATTATGGAGAAGTTAGGACTAGAGATAACCCGACCCTATAAGGATTTATATTCATTTGACTCTAGTAGAGTGAAGTGCCTTGGCTTAATCAAAGATCTTTGTGTGAACCTGACCCAACTTCCAGTCAAATGTATGGTTATGGATGTGGTGGTGGCAGATGTGCCACCTAAGTATGGCATGCTATTGTCAAGGTCATGGGGAGCCAAGCTGCAAGGCACAATGTAGATGGATGGGCCATATGCTACAATCCCTGTCTTTAGCCAGCTTAGGAGACTGTATAGAGAGGCACAAATGAAGTTTATGGTGAGCAGCCCTGAAAAACCTGAAAATTCACCTCTGCAATTTGTACATACAGATCTGGACTGCTTTATCCTTTGCAATGATGAATCCATAGAGGAGCCAGATCTAGAAGACAGAGATACAAACAATAGGGTAGAGCCCATAGATTTTAACATAATGGCCACTATAGACATAGAGGAAAACGAAGAAGAAACCTTTGGACAATGCACTGAATTAGAAACTCAGAGTGAGCAAGAAACAGACTACAAATAGCTGACTAGTCATCTCTTTGAACTTCATACACATCATGAAGAACAAAACCCTCCACACCCCGATGCAAATCCCATATTACAGCATAACAGTGAAACCAACATTAGGGAGGAAAATGGTGATAAACCTGAAAACGATCTCTTATGGAGAATGAATTTCGATGGGTCTTGCACTAGAAAGAATGCAGGAGCAGAAGTGTGGTTACATAACACTGAGAGTGACTATGCTGAGAGTCGTGCCTTCAAATTGGACTTTAAATGTACAAACAATATCGCATCGTATGAGGCTCTCATCCTAGACTTAAATCTATTAAAAAAACTAGGAGCCCAAAGGATAGCTGTACACAGAGACTTTGAGTTAATCATAAAACAAGTGAACGGAGAATACACGATGAAGCACCCTAGATTGAGAGCATACAGAAATGATGCTATGGATTTACTGAAAACCTTTGTAGAGTATGAGCTGGTGTTTGTTCCTAGGATTCAGAACATTGTTGCAAATGGATTAGCTTGCATAGCGAGTTCATATCATAAATCACCTAGTGACAAAAAAATCATCATTCAGACGAAATATAGACCTGCGGTGCCTAATAATGAGAAATATTGGTAGGTCTTTGAGGGCGATAAGCAGATAGAGGATTTCCTGACTAGCAAGAATGGGTTTGAATTCTCTGATTCAGACTCTAAATCCAATGAAAGTTGCCTGAGTGAAGAGCCCCCTAATGAAGAAAAATCACCCCATAACATAGAAATAAACACGTTAACTAAAGAACTTAGAACTCAAACCTAAGAGTATAAGAATGCAGAAAAAGAGGAAATAGAGGTGCTGCAGTCAAAAGATAAGAATATACCCAGAGGAATGGCACCTTTAGAGGACCTTTTTGATTTTAATGACGTAGCGAAGAAACCCACTATAGAACACTCAGACTCTGATGTCAAGGAATGCAACATAGGCACTGAGGATAAGCCTAAGATGATTAAAATAGCTAAGTCCCTTCCGGCAGATATGAAAAAGAAATATATAGACTTATTTAAAGAGTTCATCGATGTGTTTGCCTGGAGCTACGAGGACTTAAAATATTATGATACGAATATTATCCAGCACAAGATCCCTTTGAAAGAAAACCAAAAACCCTTCAGACAGAAACTTCGTAGAATTAACCCGAAACAACTGCCTCTAGTCGAAAAGGAAATCAAGAAGATGTATAAGGCAGGAATTATAGTGCCTGTGAGGTTGTCCGATTGGGTTTCCAACCTTGTGGCTGTGAGAAAGAAGACAGGCGGGATCAGACTATGCATCGATTTCAGAAACCTTAACAGAGCTTCACTTAAAGATAATTACCCCTTACCAAAGATGGAACACATCCTATAGAGGGTAGTTGGATCAAAAAGGATCTCCCTACTAGACGGTTTTTCAGGCTATAACCAAGTTTTAGTACTCCCAGAAGACCAACTCAAGACAGTTTTCACCACTCCATGGGGAACTTTTATGTACCTAAAAATTCCTTTTGGACTGATGAACACTGGTGCAACCTTCCAACGAGAAATGGACATAGCCTTTTCGGAGGAAATAGGGCACTTCATTGTCATCTATCTGGATGACATAAAAGTCTATTCCAAGACTGATGAGGAGCACCTAAAACATCTGAGAAGAGTGTTTGAGAAATGTAGAAGGTTTGGTCTATCCTTAAATCCCAAGAAGACTGTATTTGGTTTGCAAGAAGGTAAGCTCCTTGGCCATATTATATCAAATAAGGGAATTAAGATAGATCTGAAAAGAGTTGAGGGAATACTTTAGATTAGTCACCCAAGAAACATAAAAGAATTGCAATCCTTTATTGGGAAAATCAACTTCTTAAGGAGGTTTATTCCCAACTTAGTTGAGCACCTCAAGGATATGACGAACATGCTGAAAAAGGATGTAGGGGTTAAGTGGACTTTAGAGGCCAAAAAATATTTTTAGTTAGTTAAACTTGCGCTCACCCAGGCACCTGTCCTAATCAGCTCGGATTTCTCAAAGGAATTCCTGATATTCTCCTTTGCCTCCGAGCATACAGTGGTTGTAGTTCTGCTACAGAAAAATCCAGAGGGGCAGGAACAGCCTATTGCTTTCTTCATCAAATCTCTGAGGGATGCACCTTTAAAATATAACATAATGGAAAAATAGGGCTATGCCTTGGTAAAGGCCTTGAAAGACTTTAGGGTGTATATTCTGCATTCTCACATCATTGCCTACGTGAAAACATAGTGGTAAAAGACATTTTTTCCCAAGATCCAGACAGAAAGAGGGGCAAATGGATTGCTGTAATATTAGAGTATGACCTGGAAATAAAACCCACAAAACTGATCAAAGGTCAGGGCTTAGCTCAAATAATGGCCGAATCTAACCTGCAAGCCCTTGACATAAACATGGTAGATTCCTTGGATGAACATGAAGGATTGCCTGATCCTGTTGTTGAAGAATAGTTTAAAAACTCTCCCTGGTATTCTGATATCCTGTATGTACTTACAGACCTTAATGCCCCTCCTGATTTATTAAAGACTAAGGCCAGATTCCTAAAGTTAAAAGCAAAAAACTATTGGATACTAAATGAATGTTTATACTGGAAAAATGAAAATGGTTTGCTGCTTAAATGTCTGCCTGAAACTAAAGCAGAGAGGGTAAAACATGAGTTCCATGCAGGGGAGTGTGGAGGCCATTTAAACTAGAAAGCCACTGCTAACAAAATACTCAGAGCTGGCTATTATTGGCCCACACTTTTCAATGACATCCAAAAAATGATAATTTCCTACCATAAGTGCTAGATATTTGAGGGCAAAAGAAATCTCCTCCCTTTACCATTACAACCTATAACTGTTGAAGCTCCCTTTGAACAGTGGGGCCTAGATTTCATAGGGGAAATACACCCTGCATAGTCTACTCAACACAAGTGGATTCTTACAGCCACAGACAATTTCACAAAATGGATAGAGGCCATCCCTTCTAGGAATGCCACAGATTCTATCATCATTAAGTTCCTAAGAGATCACATCCTCTCCAGGTTTGGCTGCCCTAGAAAGATAATCACCGATAATGCTGTTGCTTTCGGATCCAAGAAAATGATTTATTTTTCTCACAGGTATCAGATAGCACTCGGTCATTCAACTACTTATTACCCACAAGGTAATGGGTTAGCTGAATCATCAAACAAGAGCTTGGTGACCATTATCAAAAAGCTACTTGAAGAAAACAAAAATTCATGGCATAACAAGTTAGTGCATGCTCTATGGGCTGTTAGGTTAACTACAAAGAAATCCATTGGAATATAACCTTATCAGCTTGTTTATGGAACAAAGGTAGTGTTTCCTACCAATCTAGGGGTACCAGTGATTAAACTAGTCCAAGAGATTCAGTCAGAAGAGGACAGTATGGTAAGGACGATAAATCAAACAATACATCTCCAACAGACAAGAGAAGAAGTATATAACAGAGCTCTGAAAGTACAAGAAATATAAAAAGGTTGTTTGATAAGAGAACAAAGGCTTGTGACTTCAAAATTGGAGATAAGGTACTTAAGTGGGACTCTAGGAGAGAAGACAAAGGAAAGCAAGGAAAATTTGACAGTTTGTGGTAGGGTCCTTACATCATCCAATCCACCATTGGCCAAAATGCCTTTTTTCTGCAAGAGCTAGAGGGCACAGATCTGTTTGGGGGTCCTGTCAATGGCAGGATGCTCAAGCATTACTACTGCTGATTTCCAGTTTACAGTTTTCATTTCCATTGTAAATACCATTGTTATGTTTTGTTTTCAAAGAAAAAGAGAAAATGTTTCAAAAAAAAAAAGAGAGAAAGAGAGGTTCAGACATGCTCAAAACTTGAACCTCTGAAGTGCAAAATATTGGATCTAACATGATCAAATCCTGAGCCAAAGGAAGAAAAGAAGCTGGTTCTAATATGCTCAAAATCTGAACCAGCAAAGAAGAAAGAAGAATTAGCTCTAACAAGCCCAAAACCATAGCTGAAATGAAGAAGAGAAAGTGACTCTAACAAGCTCAAAACTTGAGTCACAGAGAAAAGAAGGATGCTTCAAAGTTTCAAAATCCCAAGCCTTCAAAATTTGTTTTCAAGTTTCTGCAATTTTAGTTCATGTGCAGCTATCTTTATGCCATGGATCCACAACAAACCAGACTGTCTAATCCTGGTTTGACTGACTTTAAATTTCTGTTGTAGAATGTAGATAAGAAATCTGCTAGACAGTTTAATCTGTTGAGATTGCAACAAGATGATGAGCTTAGTGAAAAGAGTCGCCTTCACTAGGTGGGCCCGCAGGCTATTTTTGGCAGACTGTCTATTTTTAGACTATGTCTATTTTTATACATGTCGATCATATTCTATGATTTGCAGGATGCTATTTGTGGATGGTTGGTCAAGTTGGAAAAATAGATGGACTTCTATTTTTAGACATACTGGGCGGAATCTATTTTTAGATTTCCAGTCTAAAAATAGATATGTCGAATATTATTATCTCTTAATAATATTTGGACTCTAAACATTATCTTATTCTCTTGGAGCACTTCAGTTAAGTGCACAGATGTGGCACAGGAGATGACAGAAGGAATTACGCTATTCTTGAGGGTTAAGTGAAGCTATTGCATGGAGACTTCAGTTAGAACTCATGTGACAGAGTTTGGTGGAGTTGTGTTTAGTTTAACTTAGTTAGACACAGTTGAGCTAGTTGTATCTAGTCTAACTGATTGATACACTAGTGAGAGTGGTGTGAATTAATTATTAATTAATTCACTAAATATTAATTGATTAATCAACTGAAGAATACATCAGTTAACTACAGTGCATGGACAGTTTCAGTGGAGACCAGTGGAGAGGTAGGTGAAAGAGCAGGTTGACTATCAGTTGTGACCATAGTTGTTAGTATGAATCTTTTGTCGTAAAAGATCACTTTAGCTATGCATAAAAAATAGCCCTAACATCGATTATGGGTGCAAAATATCTTTAAGTCTGCTGCACAAATTCAGATCTAAGCACAAAAGACATTAAGTAGATAAAATATAATATGGCTCCATGCATCCAATAGACAAGACAAGAACAAAGTGTTTAAAAGAATAATTTGTATTATATTAAAGAATGGTGCACCTGAGAGGAAAACAAGAAAGGTGTTTTCCGGTTCTCCTCAATGGGATGGGTTCTTGAAAGTCCTCAGCATTTCATATCTAAAATTCCTCTCTCTTATTGTGGTAGAAAACCCTGACAAACATAGAACTCAATGGGAGCTCACAAAGCAAAAATGGAAAATGGTGACCAAGAATAGATCTAGTGTGATCTAATGCAATGAAGGTGACTAATGAATGGGGAAAACCCTCCTATTTATAAAAAAATATTAGGGTTATCTAGAACTTGTTGCATGAATAAAATATTATTAATCAAATTCTAGAACCACCCTTTAGGAATATTTTATTATATTTGTTGGAGGAAAAAGGTCTTTTGACTTGGGTCAATTCCTTTATTTATAAACAATAAATAAATAAATGATTTATTTATTATTTTAGGGAGATGGTGGGAATATAATTAAATAAATAATGATTTATTTAATTATTTACAAATGATTTAGTCAAATTTAACTAGGAATATTATTAAATAATGATTTGAATAAGTTATTCCTAGGAAATAATTAAATAAATCATGATTTATTTAATCAATTTCCTTGTTTTGGGTTAAATATGACTAGGAAATATGGGAAAATATTATTTTATATGGTGAAAGAAATTTTACTTAGGGTAAAATTGGTCTTACATGGTGTACTTGGGTTCATCTAATGATAATGGGTTAGATGACCAAAAAAATGGTGTAACAATAGTGTTGCATGATTTGCAACACCCAGTGATTGAAGATGCCAATGCGGATTGCATGAGAAAGGCTAGACCAATTTGAGTTCATTAAAATCCATTCTTCAGCAGGGATTGCGCAGTAGAGGAAGGCTAGCAAGTGGCAAAGATCAGTGCATGGATTTGCAAGATCTAGCCTGATTAGTGTGTAGCGATTGGATTGTACTGAGAGCTTGTGAGAAGCTTTGTATGAGGATTGTTACATGATCTCTATGAAATATATTATATACAGATAGTTGGGGCTTTTAGCTTCAGGCTTTCCCGTAAATCACTCTGTTAATGTGTGTGAATTTTTATGGTTTTAATGTGTGCATGCAATTGATTTAATTTCCACATATGATGATCAATGGTGGAATAGATTATGTATTGTGCATGAAGTCAAATAGTGTATGATAAGGATAATATTATACATATAACATGTCATTTATATAATTTCTACATGGTATCGGAGCATTGATCATTCGAGAAATTGCAAAGCATTGAAGAAGTTGAGTTTTGTGCTGGTGGAATTCGAATTTGCAACAATGTTTTCTTGGTGTCGAAGTTGAGATGTCTTTTAACAGATTGCGATTGGAGTATGCCCTTGAGGGCAGCTTGAATTATATTGCATGGAAGGACACGATGGAGGTGGTGATGGAGGATAATGGGTTGAAGGAGTTCATAGATGCAGAAATTCCAAAACCTGCTTCTAGCGATGCTGCTGCACTTGACGCATGGCAAAAGAAGATAGAAAAATGTCAAAGGATTCTGTTGGAAGGTGTGAAGGATCACATAGTGTCTAGCCTTCATGGTAAATCTTCTCCATTCTTGATGTGCGAAGCTTTGACAGACTTGTTCCAAAGCAAGAGTGACCAGAGGAAGTTGGCGCTCAAGGATAAACTCAGGAAAATAAAAATGGAGAAGGGCGAAAGTATACACAAGTACCTCATGAAGTTTTTCTAGTGTAGGGATGAGCTGGGAAGTGTGGGAGTTACTGTAGATGAAGAGGAATTGGTGAGCTTGGCTCTCCTTGGGCTTCCAAAGAGTTGGCATTCCTATGAGGACTCTGTCAATGGTCGGGAGAAACTTCCAGGATGGGAGTGACTTTGGTCAGAACTTGTGCAGGAGGAGATAAGGCGGAGTACCAGGGACGGATCTTCATCGAAGAATGAAGATGAAGAAAATTGTGCTCTGGCTACCAAAGCAAGGAAGGGGAAGAGCAATAAAAATACTTCTCAATCCGGTGCAAAAGGCAAGAAGCAGGACATGTCCAAGGTGAAGTGCTTTCATTGTCACCAACACAGACATTACGCCACTAATTGTCCACAGAAGAAGAAAAATAATTAGGTTTCTGCATCTGCAGCTGGAGAGGCCTTACTTTGCAGTTTGAGATGGATTTTTTGCTGATCTCATGCTTGGTCTCAAGTATGATGGGTTCAGTGTGGTTTCTTGACAGTGGTGCATCTTTCCATATGAACAGAGACAAATATTTGTTTACTGATCTGGATGAGAAGGATCTTAGAGTGCACATCGAAATGGTAGATACAGTGCGACTGGTATCGGGACTATTTCCTTTGAGAGGGAGTCTGGAAAACCTTTCATCTTGAAGGATGTCATGCATGTTCCAGGATTGAAGAAGAATCTTATCTCTGTGGCGATGTTCGAAGACAAGGGATATGATGTTGTCTTTATCGAGGGAAAGGCTTTCCTGCGCAGTGAGGCAACTGGTGAAACCCAGAGGATAGGGGTTTGAGTTAAGAACCTTTATCAGTTGCAGGTAGATGGCTGCGCAACAATGGCAGGCAAGGCAGAAGGAGTGGTGATCCAGGATGAGTGCGAGCTATGGCACAGGAGATTGGGCCATCTTCACCATGGTGCTATGAAAATTTTGCAACATCTTTCTACCGGGCTTCCCAAAGGTACACTTGTGCAGTCAGATCAGTGCAAGGGATGTACTTTGGGAAAATTTGTGAAAGCCACCTTTCATGAGAAGGATAGTCATGCCACGACGATCCTTGAGAGAATTCACACAGACGTGTGTGGACCTTTCTCAGTAGCTTCGACAGAAAAGCACAGGGATTATGTGATATTTGTTGATGATTTTTCTCATAAGTGTTGGATCTTCTTCATGCAGAAGAAGAGCGAGACATACTCAAAGTTCTGTGAGTTCAAGGCACTGGTGGAGAAAGAGTCGGGGAAGCAAGTGAAGGCTCTTGGGAGCGATAATGGTGGTGAATTCATCTCTGGCGAATTCAAGGACTTTTGCAGCGTAGAAGGAATTCGAAGAGAGCTCATAGCACCTCATAACCCACAACAGAATGGGGTCATGGAGCGAAAGAACAGAACGATCGTGGGTATTGCACGGGCGATATTGCATGATCAGGGCCTTCTCATACACTTGTGGGCTGAGGCATGCAATACTGCAATTAATGTGCAAAACCGTTGTCCTCATAGAGTACTTGGCATGAGTACACCCAAAGAGGCGTTTTCTAGTAAGAAGCCTGATATTTCTCATTTGAAGATTTTTGGCTCACCTGTTTACATTCATGTGACTAAGGATGCCAAGAATAAGCTGGATCCAACCGCAAAGGTTGGGATATTTGTGGGGTACATAGAAACACCCCACAAATATCATGTGTATTTTCCAGACAGTCGAAAGACTGTTGTGCGATGGGATATCAAATTTCATGAGGAGAGGGAGCACCTAAAACATCAGCAAATCAAATTTCATGAGGAGCACCTAAGACATCTGAGAAGAGTGTTTGAGAAATGTAGAAGGTTTTGTCTATCCTTAAATCCCAAGAAGACTGTATTTGGCCGGCAAGAAGGTAAGCTCCTTGGCCATATTATATCAAATAAGGGAATTAAGATAGATCTGAAAAGAGTTGAGGGAATACTTCAGATTAGTCACCCGAGAAACATAAAAGAATTGCAATCCTTTATTGGGAAAATCAACTTCTTAAGGAGGTTTATTCCCAACTTAGTTGAGCACCTCAAGGATATGACGAACATGCTGAAAAGGATGTAGGGGTTAAGTGGACTTTAGAGACCAAAAAATATTTTTAGTTAGTTAAACTTGCGCTCACCCAGGCACCTGTCCTAATCAGCTCGGATTTCTCAAAGGAATTCCTGATATTCTCCTTTGCCTCCGAGCATACAGTGGTTGTAGTTCTGCTACAGAAAAATCCAGAGGGGCAGGAACAGCCTATTGCTTTCTTCAGCAAATCTCTGAGGGATGCACCTTTAAAATATAACATAATGGAAAAATAGGCCTATGCCTTGGTAAAGGCCTTGAAAGACTTTAGGGTGTATATTCTGCATTCTCACATCATTGCCTACGTGAAAACATAGTGGTAAAAGACATTTTTTCCCAAGATTCAGACAGAAAGAGGGGCAAATGGATTGCTGTAATATTAGAGTATGACCTGGAAATAAAACCCACAAAACTGATCAAAGGTCAGGGCTTAGCTCAAATAATGGCCGAATCTAACCTGCAAGCCCTTGACATAAACATGGTAGATTCCTTGGATGAACATGAAGGATTTCCTGATCCTGTTGTTGAAGAATAGTTTAAAAACTCTCCCTGGTATTCTGATATCCTGTATGTACTTATAGACCTTAATGCCCCTCCTGATTTATCAAAGACTAAGGCCAGATTCCTAAAGTTAAAAGAAAAAAACTATTGGATACTAAATGAATGTTTATACTGGAAAAATGAAAATGGTTTGTTGCTTAAATGTCTGCCTGAAACTAAAGCAGAGAGGGTAAAACATGAGTTCCATGCAGGGGAGTGTGGAGGCCATTTAAACTAGAAAGCCACTGCTAACAAAATACTCAGAGCTGGCTATTATTGGCCCACACTTTTCAATGACATCCACAAAATGATAATTGCCTACCATAAGTGCTAGATATTTGAGGGCAAAAGAAATCTCCTCCCTTTACCATTACAACCTATAACTGTTGAAGCTCCCTTTGAACAGTGGGGCCTAGATTTCATAGGGGAAATACACCCTGCATAGTCTACTCAACACAAGTGGATTCTTACAGCCAAAGACTATTTCACAAAATGGATAGAGGCCATCCCTTCTAGGAATGCCACAGATTCTCTCACCATTAAGTTCCTAAGAGATCACATCCTCTCCAGGTTTGGCTGCCCTAGAAAGATAATCACCGATAATGTTGTTGCTTTCGGATCCAAGAAAATGATTTATTTTTCTCACAGGTATCAGATAGCACTCGGTCATTCAACTACTTATTACCCACAAGGTAATGGGTTAGCTGAATCATCAAACAAGAGCTTGGTGACCATTATAAAAAAGCTACTTGAAGAAAACAAAAATTCATGGCATAACAAGTTAGTGCATGCTCTATGGGCTGTTAGGTTAACTACAAAGAAATCCATTGGAATATAACCTTATCAGCTTGTTTATGGAGCAGAGAGTAGTGTTTCCTACCAATCACAGGGGTACCCGATGATTAAACTAGTCCAAGATTGTTCGAGAAGAGGAGACAGGTATAGTGAGACGATAAATCAAACAATACATCTCAGACGAGACAAGAGAAGAAGTATATAACGAGCTACGAAAGAAATTACAAGAAATATAAAAAGGTTGTTTGATAAGAACAAAGGCTTGTGACTTCAAAATTGGAGATAAGGTACTTAAGTGGGACTCTAGGAGAAGACAAAGGAAAGCAGAGAGAAAATTTGACGTTTGTGGCGGGGTCCTTACATCATCCAATCCACCATTGGCCAAAATGCCTTTTTTCTGCAAGAGCTAGATGGTACATATCTGTTTGGGGGTCCTGTCAATGGAAGGATGCTCAAGAATTACTACTGCTGATTTCCAGTTTACAGTTTTCATTTCCATTGTAAATACCATTGTTATGTTTTGTTTTCAAAGAAAAAGAGAAATGTTTCAAAAAAAAAAAGAGAGAAAGAGAGGTTCAGACATGCTCAAAACTTGAACCTCTGAAGTGCAAAATATTGGCTCTAACATGATCAAATCCTGAGCCAAAGGAAGAAAAGAAGCTGGTTCTAATATGCTCAAAATCTGAACCAGCAAAGAAGAAAGAAGAATCAGCTCTAACAAGCCCAAAACCATAGCTGAAATGAAGAAGAGAAAGTGACTCTAACAAGCTCAAAACTTGAGTCACAGCGAAAAGAAGGATGCTTCAAAGTTTCAAAATCCCAAGCCTTCAAAATTTGTTTTCAAGTTTCTGCAATTTCAGTTCATGTGCAGCTATCTTTATGCCATGGATCCACAACAAACCAGACTGTCTAATCCTGGTTTGACTGAATTTAAATTTCTGTTGTAGAATGTAGAGAAGAAATCTGCTAGACAGTTTAATCTGTTGAGATTGCAACAAGATGATGAGCTTAGTGAAAAGAGTCGCCTTCACTAGGTGGGCCCGCAGGCTATTTTTGGCACACAGTCTATTTTAGACTATGTCTATTTTTAGACATGTCGATCATATTCTATGATTTGCAGGATGCTATTTGTGGATGGTTGGTCAAGTTGGAAAAATAGATGGACTTCTATTTTTAGACATACTGGGTGGAATCTATTTTTAGATTTCCAGTCTAAAAATAGATATGTAAAATATTATTAGCTCTTAATAATATTTGGACTCTAAACATTATCTTATTCTCTTGGAGCACTTCAGTTAAGTGCACAGATGTGGCACAAGAGATGACAGAAGGAATTACGCTATTCCTGAGGGTTAAGTGAAGCTATTGCATGGAGACTTCAGTTAGAACTCATGTGACAGAGTTTGGTGGAGTTGTAGAAGTAGTTGGTGGAGTTGTGTTTAGTTTAACTTAGTTAGACACAGTTGAGCTAGTTGTATCTAGTCTAACTGATTGATACACTAGTGAGAGTGGTGTGAATTAATTATTAATTAATTCACTAAATATTAACTGATTAATCAACTGAAGAATACATCAGTTAACTACAGTGCATGGACAGTTTCAGTGGAGACCAGTGGAGAGGTAGGTGAAAGAGCAGGTTGACTATCAGTTGTGACTATAGTTGTTAGTATGAATCTTTTGTCGTAAAATATCACTTTAGATATGCATAAAAAATAGCCCTAACATCGATTATGGGTGCAAAATATCTTTAAGTCTGCTGCACAAATTCAGATCTAAGCACAAAAGACATTATGCAGATAAAATATAATATGGCTCCATGCATCCAATAGACAAGACAAGAACAAAGTGTTTAAAAGAATAATTTGTATTATATTAAAGAATGGTGCACCTGAGAGGAAAACAAGAAAGGTTTTTTCCGGTTCTCCTCAATGGGATGGGTTCTTGAAAGTCCTCAGCATTTCATATCTAAAATTCCTCTCTCTTATTGTGGTAGAAAACCCTGACAAACATAGAACTCAATGGGAGCTCACAAAGAAAAAATGGAAAATGGTGACCAATAATAGATCTAGTGTGATCTAATGCAATGAAGGTGACTAATGAATGGGGAAAACCCTCCTATTTATAAAAAAATATTGGGGCGGCCTAGAACTCGGTGCGTGAATAAAATATTATTAATCGAATTCTAGAAGCACCCTTTAGGAATATTTTACTATATTTGTTGGAGGGAAAATGATTCTTGACTTGGGTCAATTCCTTTATTTATAAATAATAAATAAATAAATGATTTATTTATCATTTTAGGGAAATGATGGGAATACAATTAAATAAATAATGATTTATTTAATTATTTACAAATGATTTAGTCAAATTTAACTAGGAATATTATTAAATAATGATTTGAATAACTTATTCCTAGGAAATAATTAAATAAATAATGATTTATTTAATCAATTTCCTTGTTTTTGGTTAAATATGACTAGGAAATATGGACAAATGTTATTTTATATGGTGAAAGCAATTTTATTTAGGGTAAAATTGGTCTTACATGGTGTACTTGGGTTCATCTAATGATAATGGGATAGATGACCAAAAAAATGGTGTAACAATAGTGTTGCATGATTTGCAACACCAGTGATTAGGTGTGTGCGGATTGCATGAAGCAAGGCTAGACCAATTTGAGTTCATTAAAATCCATTCTTCAGCAGGGATTGCGCAGTAGAGGCATGCTAGCAAGTGGCAAAGATTAGTGCATGGATTTGCAAGATCTAGCCTGATTAGTGTGTAGCGATTGGATTGTACTGAGAGCTTGTGAGAAGCTTTGTATGAGGATTGTTACATGATCTCTATGAAATATATTATATACAGATAGTTGGGGCTTTTAGCTTCAGGCTTTCCCGTAAATCACTCTGTTAATGTGTGTGAATTTTTATGGTTTTAATGTGTGCATGCAATTGATTTAATTTCCACATATGATGATCAATGGTGGAATAGATTCTGTATTGTGCATGAAGTCAAATAGTGTATGATTAGGATAATATTATACATATAACATGTCATTTATATAATTTCTACATGGTATCGGAGCATTGATCATTCGAGAAATTGCAAAGCATTGAAGAAGTTGAGTTTTGTGCTGGTGGAATTCGAATTTGCAACAATGTTTTCTTGGTGTCGAAGTTGAGATGTCTTTCAACAGATTGCGATTGGAGTATGCCCTTGAGGGCAGCTTGAATTATATTGCATGGAAGGACACGATGGAGGCGGTGATGGAGGATAATGGGTTGAAGGAGTTCATAGATGCATAAATTCCAAAACCTGCTTCTAGCGATGCTGCCGCACTTGACGCATGGCAAAAGAAGATAGAAAAATGTCAAAGGATTCTGTTGGAAGGTGTGAAGGATCACATAGTGTCCAGCCTTCATGGTAAATCTTCTCCATTCTTGATGTGGGAAGCTTTGACAGACTTGTTCCAAAGCAAGAGTGACCAGAGGAAGTTGGCGCTCAAGGATAACCTCAGGAAAATAAAAATGGAGAAGGGCGAAAGTATACACAAGTACCTCACGAAGTTTGTCTAGTGTAGGGATGAGCTGGGAAGTGTGGGAGTTACTGTAGATGAAGAGGACTTGGTGAGCTTGGCTCTCCTTGGGCTTCCAAAGAGTTGGCATTCCTATGAGGACTCTGTCAATGGTCGGGAGAAACTTCCAGGATGGGAGCGACTTTGGTCGGAACTTGTGCAGGAGGAGATAAGGCGGAGTACCAGGGACGGATCTTCATCGAAGAATGAAGATGAAGAAAATTGTGCTTTGGCTACCAAAGCAAGGAAGGGGAAGAGCAAGAAAAATACTTCTCAATCCGGTGCAAAAGGCAAGAAGCAGGACATGTCCAAGGTGAAGTGCTTTCATTGTCACCAACACAGACATTACGCCACTAATTGTCCACAGAAGAAGAAAAATAATTAGGTTTCTGGATCTGCAGCTGGAGAGGCCTTAGCTTTGCAGTTTGAGATGGATTTTTTGTTGATCTCATGCTTGGTCTCAAGTATGATGGGTTCAGTGTGGTTTCTTGACAGTGATGCATCTTTCCATATGAACGGAGACAAAGATTTGTTTACTGATCTGGATGAGAAGGATCTTGGAGTGCACATCGAAATGGTAGATACAGTGCGACTAGTATCGGGACTATTTCCTTTGAGAGGGAGTCTGGAAAACCTTTCATCTTGAAGGATGTCATGCATGTTCCAGGATTGAAGAAGAATCTTATCTCTGTGGCGATGTTCGAAGACAAGGGATATGATGCTGTCTTTATCGAGGGAAAGGCTTTCCTGCGCAGTGAGGCAACTGGTGAAACCCAGAGGATAGGGGTTTGAGTTAAGAACCTTTATCAGTTGCAGGTAGATGGTTACGCAACAATGGCAGGCAAGGCAGAAGGAGTGGTGATCCAGGATGAGGGCGAGCTGTGGCACAGGAGATTGGGCCATCTTCACCATGGTGCTTTGAAAATTTTTCAACAGCTTTCTACCGGGCTTCCCAAAGGTACACTTGCGCAGTCAGATCAGTGCACGGGATGTACTTTGGGAAAATTTGTGAAAGCCACCTTTCATGAGAAGGATAGTCATTCCACGACGATCCTTGAGAGAATTCACACAGACTTGTGTGGACCTTTCTCAGTAGCTTCGACAGAAAAGCACAGGTATTATGTGATATTTGTTGATGATTTTTCTCGTAAGTGTTGGATCTTCTTCATGCAGAAGAAGAGTGAGACATACTCAAAGTTCTGTGAGTTCAAGGCACTGGTGGAGAAAGAGACGGGGAAGCAGGTGAAGGCTCTTAGGAGCGATAATGGTGGTGAATTCATCTCTGGCGAATTCAAGGACTTTTGCAGCGTAGAAGGAATTCGAAGAGAGCTCATAGCACCTCATAACCCACAACAGAATGGGGTCATGGAGCGAAAGAACATAACGATCGTGGGTACTACACGGGCGATATTGCATGATCAGGGCCTTCTCATACACTTGTGGGCTGAGGCATGCAATACTGCAATTAATGTGCAAAACTGTTGTCCTCATAGCGTACTTGGCATGAGTACACCCAAAGAGGCGTTTTCTGGTAAGAAGCCTGATATTTCTCATTTGAAGATTTTTGGCTCACCTGTTTACATTCATGTGACTAAGGATGCCAAGAAGAAGCTGGATCCAACCGCAAAGTTTGGGATATTTGTGGGGTACATAGAAACACCCCACAAATATCGTGTCTATTTGCCAGACAGTCGAAAGACTGTTGTGCGATGGGATATCAAATTTCATGTTGTGCCATGAAGTGTTCGCTTGAGAGGGAGCCACACTTGCATGCAGATGAGGAGCTATTAGTCCCTAAGGATGAGCCTCAAGATGTGGATCAACCACAAGAGGAGGTTCATGGAGTGGAAGAAACCACTCATGCAGTGCCAACCATCAGAGGGCGGAAGCACCCTACAGAAGCTGAGCGACTGAATCTTGATGCAGAGAAGATTGTAGGAGCACCTACATCACAACGTAGACAGAGATAGTCACCTGACTGATATACTCGATACAAGTATCTGATGAGCAAGTGTATCATGACAGAACCATCCTCTTTTGAGGAAGCTGTGGAGGACCCTGCATGGGTAGATGCCATGGTGGAAGAGTATGATTCGATTGTCAGAAACAGTGCATGGGATATTTTCCCAAGGCCGGAAGGGAAATTAGTGGTAGGTTTGAGATGGATCTACAAAGTGAAGCAAGCTGCTGACAGGAGTGTTGAGAAGTAAAAGGCAAGATTTGTTGCCCGAGGCTTCTCACAGATTGAGGGGATCGACTATGAGGAAACCTTTTCACCTATCGCAAGGTATTCTTCCATATGGAGCATCCTAGCTCTCTCAGCACAGATGGGATGGCACATTCATGAGATGGATGTGAAGACTACGTTCCTCAACGAAGTCATGGAGGAGGAGGTGTACATAGAGCAGCCCGAAGGTTTCAAGATCTTCAGCAGAGAGTCACATGTGTGCAAGCTCAAAAGAGCGTTGTATGGGTTGAAACAAGCACCTCGTGCTTGGTACACACGGATAGAAATTTATTTCACCGGTCTTGGATTCACCAAGAGTGAGGCGGTTCCAAACCTATACCAGATTGTGGTGGAGGGTAAGTTGCTGATCATTGTACTTTATGTAGATGATTTTATTCTGACGGGTGATGAACAATTGATACTCTCATGCAAGGCTGTTCTTGCAAAAGAGTTTGAGATGAAGGACCTGGGCCTCCTTCATTATTTCCTGGGATTGGAAAATTGGCAGCTCAGTGATGGATTTTTTGTGTCTCAAGGTAAGTATGATCGGGAGATACTGGAGAAGTTAAACATGCATGGATGCAAGCCTATCGACACTCCTCTTCTTGGTGGTTGGAGGAAAGAGGATGCTACATTGGTAGAGGTAGTGGATGCCACTGTTACTGACAGTTGGTTGGTTCACTCATGTATCTAGTCAATACACGATTGGACATATGCTATGCTTTTAACCAGATTTCACAAGCTATGGTTAAGCCTACCAAGCTCTTTTGGAAGGCGGGGAATCATGGATTGAGATATCTCAGAGGCACATCAGGATATGGATTATGGTACAGACAGTCGGATGAGGTGAGGCTGCATGGCTTCATGGATGCAGATTGGGCAGGGAGCCCAACGGATAGAAAGAGCACATCTGGAGGGATTTTTAAGAAGGAAGCAGAGATCCGTGGCACTCAGTTTAGCAGAGGCCGAGTACATGGCAGCAATTTTGGCTGCATGCGAGGCTATATGGATGAGGAAGATCCTGGTCGGGTTGTTCGGTTCACACTTAGATCCTACTGTGATATATTGTGATAGTCAGAGTTGCATTAAACTCTCGGTTAATCCAGTATTTCATGATAGATCTAAACACATTGACATCCGGTATCATCATATCAAAGATTGTGTGCAGTGGAAGATCATGTTACTTTCTTACATTCCTACGGAGGATCAGGATGCCGATATCTTGACAAAGGCACTCACTAGGAGAAAATTTGAATACCATCGAGGTAGGATCGGGGTGGCAGATAATCCCTATCTTTTTGAGAGGGAGTGTTGAGATTGCAACAATATGATGAGCTTAGTGAAAAGGGTTGCCTTCACTAGGTGGGCTCGCAGGCTATTTTTGGCACACAGTCTATTTTTAGACTATGTCTATTTTTAGACATGTCGATCATATTCTATGAGTTTCAGGATGCTATTTGTGGATGGTTGGTCAAGTTGGAAAAATATATGGACTTCTATTTTTAGACATATTGGGTGGAATCTATTTTTAGATTGCCAGTCTAAAAATAGATATGTCGAATATTATTAGCTCTTAATAATATTTGGACTCTAAACATTATCTTATTTTCTTGGAGCACTTCAGTTAAGTGCACAGATGTGGCACAAGAGCTGACAGAAGGAATTACGCTATTCCTGAGGGTTAAGTGGAGCTATTGCATGGATACTTCAGTTAGAACTCATGTGACAGAGTTTGGTGGAGTTATTGAGGTAGTTGATGGAGTTGTGTTCAGTTTAACTGAGTTAAACATATTTGAGCTAGTTGTATCTAGTCTAACTGATTGATACACTAGTGAGAGTGGTGTGAATTAATTATTAATTAATTCACTAATTATTAACTCATTAATCAATTGAAGAATACATCAGTTAACTACAGTGCATGGACAGTTTCAGTGGAGACCAGTGGAGAGGTAGGTGAAAGAGCAGGTTGACTATCAGTTGTGACTATAGTGTTGCATGATTTGCAACACCCAGTGATTGGAGATGCCAATGAGTATTGCGTGAGCAAGGCTGGACCAATTCGAGTTCATTCAGAGCCATTCTTCAGCAGGGATTGCGCAGTAGAGGTAGGCTAGCAGGTGGCAGAGATCGGTGCATGGATTTGCTAGATCGGGCCTGATTAGTGTGTAGCGATTGTATTGTACTGAGAGCTTGTGAGAAGCTTTGTATGAGGATTGTTACATGATCTCTATGACATATATTATATACAGATAGTTGGGGTTTTTAGCTTCAGGCTTTCCCGTAAATCACTGTGTTAATGTGTGTGAATTTTTATGGTTTTAATGTGTGCATGCAATTGATTTAATTTCCGCATATGATGATCAATGGTGGAATATATTTTGTATTATGCATGAAGTCAAATAGTGTATGATCAGGTCTTAGAAATATAACATATCAGTTATATAATTTCTACATAAACCTAGCAGATATTAGTGTAGGTAGAGAAGTTATGAGGCCAACTGTTTAATCTGGTCTCATGGAGGAATAAGGGAAGAATTAGACTAGTGTGTTTTCTACTTTCAATAAAAAATGATGAAGAAGGTCTGCAAATTCAAATGCACCTTGAAGAAAAAATGTTAGGACTGTAGGATGGGTAGGTAGATTGCTTGGGGAATGTTTTATGCTGATTAATATCCATCATATTTGTAACAGCCGAATCAAAGAATAAAATATGGTTCAAAGATCAGGCATCTGGCCCACTTCTCAAAGAATATTTCTGAAGTTATTGACATCTTCAAGAAGATCCCATCCCCATGTGGAGCCACTGTTAGCCACCTATAAATTTTTGTCAAGCAAACAGGTGGCTAAATATTTTGTTGAGCCTTCAAGAGACACATTTCCTCTAAAAATATCTCATTCCTGAAGCCTCTGAGTGTCCTTTGTCTTTGAAAATATCTTCACTATTGTTTCCATCAAAAAGCCTCACTGTCTGTAGAAAAATTAAGCTCAGAAAGCCTCCATCTACTTCCTTTTTACCCCTACAAAATTCCCATTTTAACCCCTTTCTTCCCTTCTCAAATTTCACTAAAAACCTTCAAAATACATTCTAAATCACCCAATTCCCTTTAAACAATCATGTGAAATCCCTTCATTTCATTTTAAACCCCTTTTTTCCCTCTATCGGAACCCCTTTTAAGACCTCAAAAACCCTGTTTTCGGCCTAAAAAACCCACTTCTACCATATGACAGGCCTAATCCCCTTTCGGCTAAGCCCCTAACCCCTTTCCACATATAACTGGGCATTGAGACCAGGCGCTAAGCCCAACAGAGCTAATCACAATTAGAATTTTGATGGGAGCACGTTTCTTTGTTAAAATGAAATTTTTCGATGCGAGGAAGAAATTTTCTATTAACCGTGGGTGAAATATCTGCCGTTGATCTGAATAGATCTAAAGGTCTGTGCTTGTTTCACTACGCCCCGCCTCACTTCTTTTTCAACCTCCGACTAAGATCTCCACCCCTGATCCTTACGTAATCCAATGGACAGCACACCACCTCGCTGATCGCCAATCGCAAAAGTTTATTATGCCACCCTTCGATTCCCGATTGGCCGATCTCTGATTTATTCCTGGCCATTGAACCCACAAGAACCAACGGCCAGGATTGGCTCTTTCATCGCCCCTGTGTCCCTGATTGGATACCCCCGATCCAATCGCGACCTTCAATCTTCCGCTGATCCGACGGTCCACGCGCAATCGCTACATAAACCCATCGGAGTTTTTGGCCCCTGCCTTCTCCGATTGCGATTGGATCTCAGCCGTCCCTCCCATTTGATATGACGACCCTCCTTTCTCTCGCTCAATCACTTGGCCCTTTTTCCTCCACTTCCTCTTTAAATCTCCACCGTCGATCCCATGGAACCTGTTGATCATAATCGGCTTCCTATAAAAATTCCACAGGTAAACTGGCTTATAATCCTGCAAATCCCCTCTTCCAACCTTAAAAAATCATTTCTATGACTATCATTGCCTTTCAGCCCTCAAATTACATTATAAAAAGGCACAGATCATAAAGCCGAAAATCTCACAGGCCTAGCCCCTTTTGCTAAGTCTCTGCTCCTTTCCTCCACGGGACCAAAAGCCAGAACCGAGAGCAAAGGCACTAGGTGCTTATCAAAGAATATCGGGTGCGTTCTGATCCATCTGATCAAACCATATATCAATGTACCTCAGCCCTCCCACCGTTGTGGTTCTCCGCGCCCAAAAACATTGTTCGAAATCGGGTGGTATGTATCGCACCACCTTTCGGCGATAGGCAGTATTTCTCCTTCGGCTAGCGATTCCATGCAGCGCTCACCACGTGTCCCCACGTACGGCCTGAATACCACCCTCCATCGCTTATTAATGTTCAACCAAAGTCACGCAGCGATATTCATCACAGCTGTCCGATCTGAGGGCCTTCATCCAACGGTCGTCGCGCTCTGAAGCTGCACGAGTTTTAGTCCAAGGGTACAGTGCTCCTGGCCCACATTCCATTGCCTCCGACGCTTTTTCAACCATCGGTCTCCTCCCGAGAATCGGACGGTCAATATCTGCTCACCCCGCTTTTGACCAGCTCCCAAAGTCAGTCCTCCACGTCATCCATTCCTCGTTATTTCAATATCTTGCCACCTGTCCTCCAGTTTTCCTCCACGTTCTCTCCACCACCCCAGACCTATATTTTGCTCATTTCTTTGCTCCCTACGTATTTTCACATTCATTTTAGCATTCCATTAGTTCTCTCTGTGATCATCCCACACTGTTGTGCTGCATTTTCTTCGTCACCACCCTGCGCCGCTTCACCATTTTTCTAGTCTGTACGACCACTTCCATTAACCCTGCCACATCTTCCATCCTCATAGGATTGGATTTCTTAACATGTTCTCGGGTTTTGCAGGTTTATAGTGACAGGGAATTATCATAAGTTCCAGCCTCCATTACAAAAGCCGAGTACGCTCCAAAGGACCATTTATCAGAGGCATAATTATGGAAAAAGGATTTGGGAAGCTGTTACGACACGAATTTCATTAAAGAAGCAGGGGTAAAATCTGTCAAAACCTCCAGAGTCATTCAAAGCATAGATTGTGGCAGATGGAAACATTAATGTTGTGGCAAAGAGTATCAGTCAAATGATAAATGAATTCAACGTTTAGCATTGAAAATTTTAAATCTTAATTCAATATTTAGAAGCGAGAAGGTACGATGCACAAGAAACAATACCCTCCAGGTTTTATTTCAGATGGATTTTCTTTCAGGAAAGGACAGAATGTTCATATGGTTTTATCTCAATACCGTGTTCCTGAAGAGGCTTTCACCCAGTGCATTTATTTCAGAGAGCAGGCTATATAGTACCTACAGCACCACCTAGTCATTCAACAGTATGGGCGGGCACTGTTTCCGCCATTTTGTTTAAATTAGACAATTAAATGTTCATCACCTACTTCATTTACTAGGTTTTAGTTTCTCCTATAAAAACCATGAAAAAACGCATTGTAAGGGTTCCATATTTTTATTAGAAAATTATGCAGTGAAAGGCTTTTTGCATACATTTTGTAAAACTCTTGTATGAAGGCTCAGAGCCCATAGGGTCTCAGTGAGGAGGAGTTCTATCTGTCGAAGAGGATTCTGGTCTTTGGTATTTCACAGTCTGTAACTCTCTTTATTGTGTTAAATTAATAGAACATTGCATTTCATCCATCTTTCTTGTATCATGTTTTGGAATGCGAGTGGCTCACTAATTTCTGGTATGGATTCATCCTAGTTGATGCCCATGCTCGGACCAGTCAAGCACTTTAAATATGGCTCATGCATGATATTTTGTTCCATTATTCAGCTAACCATACTTCTGCTATATTAGTTGCTTTGGGAGGGTGCTTTTAAAATGCTATTATCATGTATGGATTCTTAGATTGGTAAGCCCATGCATGGTGGTATTGTATATCTGGGTATCAGCTCAATGTTAACTAATATATTCTCAATATTCCTTTCACCACATACACCTTCTGATAATTTATGTCTGTGAAGTATTTCTGAATCGGCCCGCTTTGCAGTAAACTGTCTCTGAATTTTCTGTTGTATTTGTATTAGAGTTCTGCATCTTGCCTCTACAGTATCCTTTTCTTGTGTTAGTTTCTGAGAGTTTGGTCCCATTCTATTTCATTTCGCTGTTTACAGGAGATAGCATGTGATTTGAATCTGACAACTTCATACATTACATTATATGCTCCTTGCTATGCTAAGATGTCCTAGGCACTGGTCTATCACAACTCTAGGCTGTCTCTAGGAGCTACAACATCTTTCTGGCGCCGTTGCCGGGGACAAATTTAAGAACATTAGAATCCCTGGGCCTCGACAAAATTATATTCACTCTCTAAGTAGGTGAGCACAGAGAGTTGAGAGTTGTATATCCCTCACCTTGGCGACTCCACATTTGTTATTTGATATATCTATTTGCAGTCCTGGCTCCTCGTAAGCCACACCTGAGGTTAGATTCGTCTAAGCCAAAGACACCTTCAATGTCTGACCTTGACCAGATTATACATAGAAGAAATTGGAGGGAAAGGAAATTAGCCCGTTCCCAAATTCCTGAAGTGTCTATAGAAGATTTTCCTTCTTCCTCCTCTCAAGATTATCAATTGCAGATTCTCGACTCCATTGCGGGAGATACTGATTATTATTATTCAGATAGTCCACCCCGAGAGGGTATAAAAAAAAAAAATAGTCTTCATCCTACTCCCGAGGTTGAAGAGGTCAAGGAAGTAACCAAAGTATCTGCTGTTAATAGACCTTCATTCCCCTCAACCCCTCAAGCTGCAGTTGAGTATATTCCTATTATTATTCATACTCCACTTCCCCCTCTTCCTCCTCTTATTCATCAAACTATTGCACTACCTCCACCTCCTCCAATGGCTAATGTTCCGGCCTTTTTGATGAATAAATATGCTCCCCTGGCTTTACCCCAGGTGTTAAATGATATTCCCCAAGATTATCTGAAAATATTGCCCAGATTCAATGGAGAAAATGAGATTGATGCTCAGAAATATCTCGAGACTTTCTGCTCCTTTGCAGAGAACTTTAATGTTGAACATTTGGATGTGGTCTTAAGATTTTTTGTGCAATCTCTGGATGGTGAAGCTCAAAAATGGTTCAAGAAATTGGCTGGCCATTCTATTACCACTTGGGATAATATGGAAGACACTTTCCTAAGGAAATGGGGAGAGAATAAAGATCATGGAAATTTTCTCATTGAGTTCAATACACTTAAGAAAAGAAACAATGAAGGAGTGTCAGAATTTATCAAGAGATTTAATAAATTGTATCTGAGTCTCCCCGCTGATATGAAACCCCATCAGACTGTTGCTAAAGTTGTTTTTGTAGCAGCCTTCGATTCATAATTTGGTTTCTCTCTCAGACAAAGAAAGCCTGCTACTCTGGATGATGCTCAGGCAGATGCACTAGAGTTGGAAGCAAAATTTGCCTCCACTAGTAAATTAAAAGGAAAATCTCAACAAGATTCTAGAAGAAGGGGAAAAGAAGAGGTATCTACTTCTAACTAAGACAGAGACTCGGCCAACGAAAAAATGGAAGAGATGAGAAAAATGGTTAAGAAAATGGTCAAGCTTGAATTGGAAGCCAAGAATTCAGCTTTTAGGAATTTCCAGAATGCTCCAAACAGAGGTTACAATCCTCAGTATAGGAAACCACCCTTGCAAATATTGCCAAGGGAAGCAAAGGAGAAACAGGATCAAGTACCACACCCATTGTACTTGGAAGGTTCAATAGATGACTCCACTGAAGATGTTTCCTATGGACTGGAGGATGCAAATCTTTCCTTTTCAAATAGTGATGGAGAGGAATGCCCTTTACAAGGGAATGATGAAGCTGGGTGTTCATTGCAAAAACAAGAAAAGATCAGAGACGTTGAAGAAGCTGAATTTGATCATTATTGTAAACAATTTGATGATTTCATGCAAGCACATTTCAATAGAAGATATGATCTTAGATCTTTTAGGAAGAGGACTCGTACCCAAGAGCAAGAAGAAGAGCTGCCCCAGAAGGAAGCACCTACTCAGGAGGAATCAACAATGCAGAAAGCTACAGACAAAGGTAAGAAACCTCTAAAAAAACCCCTGCAGTCTAATGATCAAATTCCTTCCGCTCCAAAAGTAGCCATTCCTCCTAATACAGAGTCTGTGCCGAAGGAAGTCAAGCCCCGAGTCGAAAATAAGGAACCCAAAGAAGTTGTGATAGAAAAATCCCCTCCTGCTTTCAGTCTGCAAAAAGAAATTGAAAAGGTCAAAATCCTAGTCCTCTTGACTAAATTGTTGAAACAACCAGCATATCAATCTCAAGTCACCTCTTTCATGCTCCCTCCAGAAGCACCAATCATTCTAGATAGTCTCAACCTTCAAGAAGAGAGACCCATGGTAGTTTCTGGTCCACATGTTGAGGAGATAGATCCCTCTACTCCTCCCTTCTATGCGTCTATAGTAATCCATGACCTGCTATTACATAACTGTATGCTAGATTCTGGAGCTTCCCACAATATTATGCCTCTATCAGTCATGGAAAAACTAGGTTTACAAATCACACGTCCATACAAAGACCTTTACTCATTTGACTCCAAAAGAGTTAAATTCTTAGGGATGATCAAGGATTTGGTAGTCAATTTGGCCCAAATCCCAGCAAAAAGTGTGGTAATGGACATCGTGGTGGTTGACATCCCAGCTCGTTTTGGTATGTTGTTGTCAAGGTCCTGGGGGAAAAAAATCAGTGGATCACTCAAGATGGATTTAACATATGCCACTATCCTAGTTTTCAATGGCCAAGAGAGGAGGTTATACAGGGAGACTAGATTTGTCAAGATGGTGACTAGGGCTGACAATTCTGCAAACTCACCAATCTACAGTAAAGAAGGAGATTTTTCATGCTTGATGCTGGAAGAGGATCAAGATTATGCTCACGAACCATCCTTTTGCCAGATCAAGAGTGAGCAGCCTTCAGAGGGTCATGAAGCAGGAATATGGACACTACATTTTGATGGAGCAAATTCAAGAGAAGGAAACGGAGCCGGAGTGCTATTGATTTCTCCTTCAGGCAGATGGGTCCCTTTGTCCTTCAAACTAGAATACGAAGCCACCAATAATGTGGCTGAATATGAAGCACTTTTTTTGGGATTGCAGATAGCCAGGAGCATGGGTATACAAAGTTTAAAGGTTCTGGGAGACTCTGAACTAGTAGTCAGACAAGTCAGGAATTAGTGCCAGACCAAGCATCCTAGGCTAAGGGCTTATAGGAATGAAGTGTGGGACATGGTAGAAAACTTCTTTTTAGCATTCAATATGTAGTTCATGCCCTGAGAACATAATAGGATGGATGATTCCCTTGTTGTGGCTGCTAGTACATTTCGACCACCTCAGAACCCTCTTCTGAGATATGAAGTAGAGGTGCGTTATCGGCCTTCAATCTCGGATAATATCAAATACTAGCGGGTATTTGAGGATGAAGAAAAAATGAAGAGATTCCTAGAAATAGTGGGATAATTCTCCAATATGGAGACTGATGATGAAGAGGAGGTAGAACCTGAAGGTATTTCAAAAAGAAATTGGGAAGAAAAAGTGGCAGGAAATAAAGTGTTGCAATTGAAGGAAAACGTGATACCTAGAGGGCTGGTACCTCTAGAAAGATTATTTGACAAGAATTATGTCCCATTACAGCCGAGTAAAGTGGTAGAAGAAAATCAGGTTGAAGACCTGAATTTGGGTACTGAGGCTGACCCCAAAATCATCAAACTGTCCAAGAAGATCCCTGGAGAATATAGAAAGCTATATCAGAAATTATTCCAGTCTTATAGAGATGTGTTTGCATGGTCCTATCAGTACTTGAAAAATTTTGATATCAATATTATGCAGCACAAAATTCCACTGAAAACAGATGCAAAGCCCCATAAGCAGAACTAGCTCAGACAAATAAACCCCTGCTGTTGCCTTCTATTGAGAAAGAAATTAAAAAGTTGCTGAAGGCCAAAATAATTGTGCCACTGAGGTACTCTGAATGGGTGGAAAACCTTATCCCTGTACGCAAGAAGAATGGAGAAATAAGGCTGTGTGTGGATTTCAGAAATTTAAACAGAGCATCCTTAAAGGATAATTATCCATTTCCCAAAATGGATTACATCCTGCAGAAAGTGGTTGGATCTTCTAGGATGTCAATGATGGATGGATTCTCTGGTTATAACCAGGTGGCTGTACTTCCAGAGGATCAAAAGAAGACTGCTTTCACCACACCATGGGGTACATTTATGTATGCCAAGATGCCTTTTGGGCTGATTAATGCAGGGGCCACTTTTTAGAGGGCAATGGACATTGATTTTGTTGGGGAGCAAGATAAATTCCTGGTGGTCTACCTAGATGATATCACTGTGTTTTCCAAGAATGATGCTGAGCACATTGAACATTTGCGGAAAACTTTTGAGAAATGCAGAAGGTATGGTCTCTCTCTGAATCCTCAGAAGTCTTTATTTGCATTAGAAGAGGGAAATATTTTGGGCCATATCGTGACAAAAGATGGGGTGAAGATAGATCCTAAGAGGGTAGAGGTTATAAATGGTATTGCTTTTCCCAGAAACAAGAAAGAGGTACAAGTATTCTTAGGGCGCATTAATTTCTTGAGAAGGTTTATCCCTAACTATGCTGAGATAGTTAGGCATATAACAGATATGCTGAAGAAGAATAATGAGGTAAAGTGGTCACAAGAATCATGGGAGGCATTTACCAGGATAAAGAATGCTTTTGCAGAAGCCCCTGGGCTGGCTGGACCAGAGTATGATAAACGTTTCATGATTTTTTCTTTTGCATCACCTTATACAATAGCAGGAGTCTTATTGCAGAAAAATGAAGAAGGGTATGAGCATCCTATTGCCTATTTCAGTTAGGTGCTCCATGATGCAGAATTAAAATACAACATATTGGAAAAGCAAGCATACACCCTAGTGAAATCCCTCAAAGCATTCCGTGTATATATCTTACAATCTCATATCACTGCATTTGTGCCTGCAGCAACTGTAAAAGATATCCTTATTCAGGGGGATAGTGAAGGAAAAAGGGGAAGGTGGATTGCCAAAATACAGGAGTATGACTTAGACATCCGCCCTGCTAAGCTGATCAAAGGACAGGGTCTGGCCAAGATGTTATCTGAATCAAACTATCAAGAATTGGGTATCAACTTGTCCATCATAGCACGTGAGGAATCTGAAGAGAAATAAGAACGACATGGAATTGGAGTAGCTACTCCAGAAACACATCTAAAGTACCTCACTAGTTCGTGGTACAAAGAGATAGTAGAATATCTCCTTACACTCAGCTGCCCTCCAAGTTGTGATAAAACTAAATACAGAGCACTGAGATTGAAATCACAGAAGTACATAGTCGCCAATGGACGGCTATACTGGCGAGATCCCTCAGGCATCTTACTCCTGTGTCTCACATAGAATGAAGTCGAGAGTATTATAGCAGAATTCCAAGAAGGGCTCTGTGGAGGTCATTACAGCTGGAGGGCCACAACTCATAAAATTCTGAAAGCTGGCTTCTATTGGCCAAAGATTTTTGGAGATGTTTTTGCCAAAGTAAGAGCATGTGATAAATGTTAGAAATTTGCTGAGAGACAGAAATCTGCACCATTTCCCCTGATTCCAGTGCATGTGGATGAACCATTCAAACAGTGGGGAATTGATTTTATAGGTGAAATACACCTTCCATCAAGTGGTCAACATAAGTGGATTTTAACGGCCACTGATTATTTCACTAAATGGGTGGAATCCATACCTGCAAGGAATGCTACAGATACTGTAATCATAAAGTTCATGGAAGAAAACATCATATCTAGGTTTGGCTGTCCTGCTAGGATAGTGACTGATAATGCACAGGCCTTCAAGTCTACAAAATTTATGAACTTCTGCCAGCAATACAATATCATACTGAGTCACTCTACAGCTTACTATCTGCAAGGGAATGGCTTGGCAGAGTCTTCAAATAAAACTCTGGTGAGGGCCTTGAAGAAGACTATAAATGAAAATCAGAAGAATTGGGATTCCCAATTGAAATTTTCTCTATGGGCTAATAGAATCACCAGCAAGAGAGCAACTGGAAAATCTGATCAGACCATAGATCAACGTACCTCAGACCATCGCGCCGTTGTGGTCCTCCGCACCCAAAAACACTGTTCAAAACCGGGTGGTATGTATCACACCGCCTTTTGGCGGTAGGTGGTATTTTTCCTTGGGCCAGTGATTCCATACAATGCTCACCACGTGTCCCCACGTACAACCCGAATACTGCCCTCCATCGCGCATTAATGTTTGACCAAAGTCACGCAGCGATATTTATCATATCCGTCCGATCTGAGGGCCTTCATCCGACGGTCGTCGCGCTCCGAAGCTGCACGAGTTTTAGTCCAAGGGTACAGTGCTCCTGGTCCACAGTCCATCGCCTTTGACACTTTTTCAACCATCGGTCTCCTCCCGAGAATCGGACGGTCAATATCTTCTCACCCCGCTTTTGACCAGCTCCCAAATTCAGTCCTCCACGTCATCCATTCCTCGTTGTTTCGATATCCTGCCACCTATCCTCCAGTTTTCCTCCACGTGCTATCCACCACCCCAGACCTATATTTTTCTCATTTATTCGTTCCTTATGTATTTTCACGTTCATTTTCGCATTCCATTAGTTCTCTCTATGATCATCCCACACTGTTGCGCTACATTTTCTTCGTCACCACCCTGCGCCGCTTCAGCATTTTACTAGTCTGTACGACCGCTTCCATTAACCCCGCCACATATTCCATCCTCATATGCTTGGATTTCTTAACATGTTCTCAGGTTTTTCAGGTTTATAGTGATGGGGAATTATCATAAGTTCCAGCCTCCATTACAAAAGCCGAGTACGCTCCAAAGGACCATTTATCAGAGGCAGAATTATGGAAAAAGGATTTGGGAAGCTGTTACGACACTGCTTTCATTAAAGAAGCAGGGGTAAAATCTGTCAAAACCTCCAGAGTCATTCAAAGCACAAATTGTGGCAGATGGAAACATTAATGTTGCGGCAAAGAGTATCAGTCAAATGATAAATGAATTCAGCATTCAGCATTGAAGATTTTAAATCTTAATTCGAGATTTAGAAGGCAGAGGGTACGATGCATAAGAAACAATACCCTCCAGGTTTTATTTCAGATGGATTTTCTTTCAGGAAAGGACAGAATGTTCATATGGTTTTATCTCAATACCGTGTTCCTAAAGAGGCTTTCACCCATTGCATTTATTTCAGAGAGCAGGCTACAGAGTACCTACAGCACCACCTAGTCATTCAACAGTATGGGCGGGCACTATTTCTTCCATTTTGTTTAAATTAGACAATTAAATGTTCATCACCTACTTCATTTACTAGGTTTTGGTTTCTCCTATAAAAACCATGAAAAAACGCATTGTAAGGGTTCCATATTTTTATCAGAAAATTATGCAGTGAAAGGTTTTTTGCATACATTTTGTAAAACTCTTGTATGAAGGCTCAGAGCCCATAGGGTCTCAGTGAGGAGGAGTTCTATCTATCGAAGAGAATTCTGGTCTTTGGTATTTCACAGTCTGTAACTCTCTTTATTGTGTTATATTAGTAGAACATTTCATTTCATCCATCTTTCTTGTATCATGTTTTGGAATGAGAGTGGCTCACTGATTTCTAGTATGGATTCATCCTAGTTGATGCCCATGCTCAGACCAATCAAGCGCTTTAAATATTGCTCATGCATAATATTTTGTTCCATTATTCAGCTAACCATACTTCTGCTATATTAGTTGCTTTGGGAGGTTGCTTTTAAAATGCTATTATCATGTACGAATTCTTAGATTGGTAAGCCCATGCATGGTGGTATTGTATATCTGGGTATCAGCTCAATGTTAACCAATATATTCTCAATATTCCTTTCACCACATACACCTTTTGATAATTTATGTCTGTGAAGTATTTCTGAATCGGCCCGCTTTGCAGTAAACTGTCTCTGAATTGTCTACTGTCTTTGTATTAGAGTTCTGCATATTTCCTCTGCAGTATCTCTTTTCCTGTGTCAGTTTCTGAGAGTTTGGTCCCATTCTATTTCATTTCCCTGTTTACAGGAGATAGCATGTGAGCTGAAGCCCGACAACTTCACATTGTCAGTGTTGTCCCCATGTTAAGATGTCCTAGGCACCGGTCTATCACAACTCTATGCTGCTCTAGAGCGACAATGTGGTGTGGATTACCGCAAGAAATGGCAATGTGGCATGGGTGGAGACGATGAATGCAAGAGGGTTTAATGAGACATGGTGGATCAAACGGGAGACGCTTCTAGAGACTTGCGTAGGTGGTACCTAGCGCGAAACATGGTAATTTGACTTATGAATGGAAATTATGTAGGGACTAAGTGACACAACGATGAACACACGGAAAATGACGGTGGCGACGGGGTTAATTGGCGCGGCATTTAATCCGGCCGTCCCGATTGGTAGAGATCGACTTCGTGTGAAAACACGCTGGAGTATGGCGGACAAGGTCGAAATGTCGTTTCTTGGTTTAACTTCCGCGCAACTTCATGGAGCGATCACCGTGATGGACGATCGGCAGACGCATTTCGGCGATAAGTATATTAGGCCGAAGCCGTCGAACAATGTGCGATAAGTGCTAGCTTTGGAACAGGTGTCGCCGCCACACATCGTGCAATGAGTGGAATCGCTCGTCAAACGCAAATTACCGCCCACCTCTCAAAGGCGGGGGCAGCGATAGAAACCGCCTATTTTTTGAACAAAGGCGCGGGGACCACCGAGGCTAAAATCCCGACCGTTGATCCCATGAAAATGAATGATTATGATGCGAAGGGCGGCGGAAAATGGAGTGAATAAAGGATGTTGTGGGGATGCGATGATCGTCCGTATCTACAAGGCATCACGAAGCGCAGCAACGCGCCCGATGTGGACGGAGACAAGCGTCAGGTCGAAGTGTGGTTCTAGCGCTGCTGGCCGCGTGGTAGGAAAGGTGGGGTGCAGGGGTTCGTTGGTGCGGGGCTAGCTCACATATATGGAGAATATGGTTTTTGGAATATTTTTAATGCACTGGAGGCTAGAGGAGGGAAACGACAGAGGACAGTGTTAGAGACGACCACACTGTGATGGGGCATGGTTTAGAGGGAATTTTGGGAAGAAAGGGGGGACTAGGGGAAATGTAGGCCTTTCTCGAGCACAATTTTTTACAATCAAGTGAGGCCCTTTAAACTCGGGAACAACAAAGTGGGGGTTTATCCAAGGCAAAGGCACCAGGAGGCTTCAAGGATGATGTGTTCCCTTGTGGGAGATGCATCTTGAAGTGCTTGAAAAATACCTAGCCCCTTACTTTTGCCGGTCAAAATTTATAGAAGCACATGGCTCCACATGGGGATGGCTTCTTCTTGAAGGAGTCAAGAATTTAAAACATCTTTGGTGTGTCAAGGCTCATTGCCGTGAGCCACCTTTTCTTTGATTTTCAGCGTTGTTAAATTGTAAGACATTAATTATGAAAACTCTCCAAACGATCTACCACCCACACCAGTCCTAGCATTTTTCTTCTTGTGGGGCATTTGAACTAGCGTACCCTTTACATCATTTATTTTTTTACAACAAGAAAATAAACCTATCTTATTTCTTACCCTTATTACCTGCTAGGTTCGTATTAAACTGCTGTCCCTACATGTTTCTCTACCTATTCTAACATCCGCCATATCCAGCATATTTTCATATTCGATAATGGTAAATTAGAAAACAACAAACTAGGATTAGAGCAAGCCTAGTTTGTTAGGATCCAAGGGTGATAAAGAGCTGTACATGGATGTAACCAGAAATCAAAACAAAGCTGAAGGCTTTCAAATCAAGTTTGAAGTCATTCTTCTTTCCTTTGCAATTCAAGTTTTGAGCTTGTTAGAGCTACTTTTCCTTTTCTTTTCTTTTTTTCACCGTTTTGGGTTTGTTAGAGCTCAATTTTTCTTTCTTTTTCTTGCCTGTTTGCTTTTAGGCATGTTTTGAACTGTATTTACTTACTTTCTTTTTCTTTTTCTTTTTTTTTTTTTTTTGGGAACATTTTTCTTTTTCTTAAAACAAACACCAATAAAGTTGCCAATGTGAAGGCAAACTGAAATTGAAATCTAAGTAGTGTTTGAGCATCCTGGCCATCGACAGGACCCCAAGATGTACTCTCCGTACCATCTAACTCTTGTAGAAAGGCATTTGGATCCTGTTGCATTTTACCTTGATGATGTAGGGACTTTTGCCAAACTGTCAAACCTAATAGCTTTCTTCTTTGTCCTCTCTCTCGAGTCCCACTTTAACTTTATCTCCAACTTTGAAATCGTGTTTTGTTCTTTTGCTGCACAATCCCCTCACATTCCTTGAACTTTCATCATATAGACCCTTTCCTTTGTTTGCTTGAGATGAATTGTTCGGTTTATCCTCCTTACCATGCTATCTTCTTCTGCTGAGCTCTTGGAGAATTAATCACCGGGTATTCCAAGGTCGGTGGAACATTGCTTCCGTTCCACAGACAAGTCGATATGGTGACATGCTGGCTGATTTTTTGTTGTAAGCTCGCTACCCCACAAGGGGACAACGCAGCCCCCCCCCCCCTTTGTTCTTCCACAGTTTTTTGCTATTATCACCGGTGTTTTGTTTAGATGATTCAAAGAATCCATTACCTTGAGGGTGAAGAAAGAAACGACCGAGTGCTATTTGATACCTTGGACAAAAAATCAAACTATTTTCTCGATCCGAAAGCAAAGACACGTTGATTATTTTCCTTGGGTGCCATGCCTAAACCGAGAGAGGATATGACCTTCTAGGAACTCTAATGATGACCGAATTATGGCATTCCTAGTAGGTATGGCCCCATCCCACTCTGAAGAAGCAGGTTTGGTCACAGCATCCATTTGTGTTGTGCGAAGAAGCAGGTGAATTTCTTTTATGAAATTCAGGCCCTGTCACAAGGGCCTCTTCAACAAGATGGCCATGAGAGTAAGGGGAGGAGTTTCTTCTTTGCTTCCTTCGGCACCCACATTTAAAGGGGCAATTTTATCATCCATGGATATCACTAACAGTGTAGCCAATAGCATCCATCAGGTATTTTGTTCACATGGTTTTCTCAACAAAATTGCTGCCTTCTTGCATGTGAATTCTTACCAATTTTTTTTCTGCTTCTACTTAGGAAAAACATTCAAGCACAGCTATCCATTTCTTCCGCATAAACATTCATTCGGTATTGGCCAACTTCTGCCTTCCGTCACAGAGAATCTGCCTAGTCTTTATATGTTCGCAGGGGCGTTGGAGGTGTGTACACACATGCACGTCGAATACTGCTGAGCTCGAACTTCTTCTCGTCAGTAATTGTAATCTCGCCGCCATATCCAAGCAAGATCACCATGTTAACATGTCAAGGCTTTGTAGACTTGATCCACTAGCTGCTGAGGCTGAAACTCGACCTTGACTACTTGCAGTGGTTTCCTATCTCAAGGTCACTTAAGATCACAAGAATCCATTTAAACCCTTCCATCTCGGGTCTTGGGGATATGTCTTTAACCACTATATTTGGCATATGGCTAGTGTGGAGTCATGAGTGTACACCCTAAAGTCTTTCAAGGCCTTAATCGGCATATATTAGCCTGTTTTTTCTCCATTATGGTTACCAAGGGTGCATTTCTTAGTGTTTATCGAAGAAAGAAATGGGTTGTTCCATTCCTCTCTGATTTTTCGTAGAACTCAGCCTATCGTATGCTTGGAGGCAATGAAAAATTGGGAAATTTTGAGAAACCAGGTCAAGCGAGACAGTAGCCTGGTATAAGCTAATCATTCACATTTCTTTACTAATGTATCACTTAAATCCCAGCACCTTTCTTTCATGTTGGTCATATTTCTACAGTGTTCAACTGGTTGGGAACAAACCTCCCCAGAAGTTGATTTTCCTAATGAAGGACCTGTAACTCTTGATATTTCTGCATTTGTAGTATTCCCCAACTCTCTTGTGGATCTATCCCAACCTTTCGCATATGATGGCTAAATAGCCATCTTCACAAATTTCAAAATAGTCTTTTCTAAGATTTGTTGATGCATCAAACCTCCTGTATTTCTTTTCAAACACTCTTCTCATGTTCTAGGTGTTCTTCCTCGCCCGAATAGACCTATGTCATCCAGACAGATGACAACGAAGTGTCCTATTTCATCCGAAACATATGTCCATTTTCTTGGAAGCTGCACCAAAGGTTTACCGGGCCCAAAAGGTATCTACATACATAAAAGTGTCCCATGGAGTGGTAAAGGTTGTTTTGTTAGTCTTCTGGGATTACGCAGACTTAACAACCTGAAAACCATATAGGCAGGAGATCCTTTTAGAGCCATTTACCCCTCTCAAGGATGTGTTCCATTTTATGCAAAGGGTAATTGTCTTTAGCAGGTCTTTCATTAAAGATTCTTGAACCCACATGTACCGATCTCCCTTTTTTTCTTTCTCATAGCCACTAGGTTTGATACCTAACTCAGAACTCACAAGCACACCATAATTTTCCTTACACATCTTCTTAATCTCTTTTTCCGCGTAGGCAATTTGTCAGTTTATTCTCATGAGTTTTTTGTTCCAAGGGCTTCTCCGATTTCTTTTTCATATTTTTGTGTTTTATGATGCTCAGCCAGGCTCAACCTCATAACTCACAAACACATCAATGAATTTCTCAATAGCTTGTCATTTCTTTTTCATGTTTGGCATGGTGGACTTCAGCCAATTTGATCATCTTGGGTTTATTCTAAGTGCCCATGTTGCATTCCCTGGACACTGCAGTCTCAGATGTTCAGTGAGTTTTTTTGCTACATCATCAAAGTCAAAGGTCTTCCAAAGGTGCTAGACCCTTGTGTATGTCTTTATCTTGTCCGAGGCACCTTCTGGCTTTCTTCACTATCTGCGTTTTCACCCTTTTTGTGTTGATTTCAAATTATTCGTTTAAAATGTATTATTTCTACAGTTGTTAGTATGTTTTTCCTCATCCAGTGACCTTCACTTAGGCAGCTCATCGTCGAAGTCGAGAGTCCTAACTTAAAATGAAACTTCTGCCTTCTCTCACTCTCATAGTCATTCAACTTATTCGTCCAGCTTCCCCAAGACCTACCAACATTTTTTTTCATCGTCTAGTCACAGGGTTTTCCTTGAATTTTCATTCAGTCGGGATGATCTGTTGGTTGCTGGGAGGCTTAGAGGATATGACCCAATACTGCCAGTCCATTTGCACTCTCGTCTCCACTTGTGGACAAACACCGCATCGTATTCCACAAAGTTAACAGATCCATAGCGTCATTCTCGATGTTTCCCGGCCTAGGATGTTTTTAAGCGTGTATTCAACATTCACCTATTTAATGATCACCGTAGTTCTACCGCATATTATCCTTGTTGCAGCTCCTAATTTTCTCATGTGTTTAAGCCTAGACAAGAGCCTCATACCACAATATTGTTTGAGCATTTGAAGTGCAAAGGTGCGTGGTACCATGCAGGTCACTTCTATGTTGAGGGAAATTCACCCCTGCTCAAGTAGTTCTCTGGCATGACCCATCAAACTAATTTCCCATGAGGTTTCATTCGGGTCATCATCGTTTATTCTCGTGTGGTGTATAAGCTGTGTGAGCAGCACTTAATCGGCCTGATCGTATTCTCGTTTCGGTTCACTAAGTTTTGTTTCCGTTGGGCACCGTTCAAATTTTTTCGCTTTTCCTCCGAGTCTAGAGTAGAAATTATGTTAAGTTCCATGGGCTTTCTGTTTCTTTGTTAGCATTCCCTCTCGTTTTTGAATTTAACCCTTCGAGGATTTATCATTACAAAGGATAAAGGAGTCAAGGTCTCCGTATGTACAGTGTAAAGGTGAATCTTTTGTGCTTTTCTGCTGGCTTTCAACCGTAACCTCATGTGTGCCCCCTCTCGTACGCCTTTCTAAGTTGGCCAAAGATTGGGATTGTGGTGACAAGCTCCCATCCATCTGTGATTGTCTGCAGCCTTGGCTCCCCATGATCTTTGATACAACATGCCATATTTTGGTGGCAATATCTACCACCACAAACATCCATGACCATACATTTTGCTGGGTCCTGGGTAAGGCTCACACACAGATCTTTTGACTGTCACACACTTTACTCTGCGAGAGTCATGTTCAACAGCAGTATTTATAGACAAAGTATCTCTAGGCCTAATTCTTTCCATCACTACTTTAGGTATCAAAGTTGTGTGATGCCCCGTAATCATGCATCGCATTATGGAGGATCTTATCATGGATATTAAGACCGATATAAAAAGGGGGAACTACCGCCCTCGAAACTTTCTTCATCTTTGGACCAAACAGACAAGAAGCCGATCATCACCCGCATTTACAGCAGTCACTTTTCTCACCCAACTTGAAGATTTCAAAATTTGCCTTTTATATACATCCAGTGGCCACTTCTTTGTAGAGGACACAGAGATTTAATTTTTGCAATCTCACTCTCCAAATTGAAAGTGGACTAACTTCGAATGTTTAACTTCGTTTTTGTTAGTCACCACTCTTATGGTCGAATCCGGTGTTGTGTTGATTCTCATTATGTATGTTGTTAGAAACTATTTTATCGTAGTACCAACTCAGCAGCAGATCGCTTGTTGGTTTACCTTGTTATCAGTTGTTTTGGTTGTTCTTTTCTTTGTTCTTCCCATAATCCTCACCGCCATTTGTTACCACAGCTTTAGAAGATTTCTGTGCCTTTTCTTGATGGTAACCTCGTGCTTTTATTTTCAGCAAGATTCGTTTCCTTTTTTTCTCTAATTTCATATTGTTCTCCTTCGAATTCGCATCATGGCATTTTCAAATCATAACCGTAATCCTCGTATTCTAACCATTCCTCATCCCAATATGAGGGTGAGGGTCGATCTTCTTTCCGTGTAACAAATATAGGATTGAATTCTTCGTTTCAAACATTTTTATTTTGTTCCCCCGCACTTTCTATGATCCCCTCGTATTCAAGGAAGAAAGTTCTGGAATGGGGGAATAACTTGACGATCCGATTCTCTTTGTCCGTTGGGGAGGGTGTTATTTCTTCTAAAGTTCGGTTCTCGTTATGATTTTGATTTTTGTTTTGGTTACTAATCGTGACAACCATTTTTTCCATCATTTGTTGTAGCTTTTCCATGTTTTTGGATATGCGGTCATAATTGGGGTCAGATGTGGAAGCTACATTGTCATCTCTATATGTTACCCTTTTCTCAAACTCTCCCTCAATCTTGCTCTCTTCCCTCAATCAGATTTGCCCCGACACTCACCGCTCCTTTTTGCATGTCTTCCAGTCTTGTGTTTTAATCCTCTCCCCAAGCTAGTAGGATACACGCATCCAAGCTCTTCGGTAGTATTTACTAAAATCAAGGCCTAGGGGAGGTTTCATGTGTAGAAGAGCACAGTAAATGTTACAAACTTCGTATAGGCCTCGACACTTCTCCACATTTTCGTGTTCGTATTCGCTAGGATTTGGAGAGGGTTAGCCTTGTTCATTCGTCGGTGAAAGTCCGACATAAAGCAGAAGGTCTTGGATACTATTAGGAGGTAGGCTTTTGAACCATTTTCTGCATCACCCGCCAAGCTCGGGGGCGTGAAGATTCGTCTTTATTGTATCATCATCTGCTTCATGTAGTCGGGCAAGAATCTTCCATCCTATTCACATGGTGTTGGGTTGTGGGTAGACTCCATTGCAAAGAAGTGTGGGATCTTCGAGATTGCAATCATTGGGTAAGGGTACCAGAGGCCGAGGTAAACCAGAAAGTAAGCGCTGGCGTCGCCATGATGATGTTTTAACGGAGGTAAAGTGCTAGGCTTGGAGCGTACCGGGTATATGGATGACAAGGATGCTAGGACCAAGCAGGAGTCAGTATAGATTTAGGTATGAAGAGGCCCTAAGTTTTGAAATGAAGTGAATACTGTGAGGTGTAGAAGGAGGGGTCTTGCTTATCCCAAAGGTGCTTTCTACCACTTTGGAGGTGGCTAACCAGGGGAACTCCAAGATCTGGCCGGTTCAGACACTGGGGTACCGTAATCTAGTTTCAGTAAACTCGTTTTGAGTGCCTAGGTCAAAAACTCGGGTTCCATAGAGCTCGTAAAGTCTTCCGGTGTAGAGTTAAAGCGAGGATGTGGTCAGTAGCTGAAAGCGCAGTGCAGGGAAAGATCTTAAAGATGCTCTCGTGGTTGTCAACTATTTCGGGGTTTGGGTTAGGGTAAGCTCTTGTGTGAATGGCCTCCAAAGCCGAATGTTGTTTTCCACTCGGCAAGGCCTAACCCTACTTGTTACTTCTATTGTGGTTGATGTTGTTTTTGAGGTCGTGTCTCCATGGAGTCTTATGTGAACCAAGATAATCACAGGCTTCATCGATCACTGGAGTTCTTTAAATCTTTTAGGAATTATGGACTTGCCAGGTGGAAGGTTAGGATGCCTCTCGGAGGGCATCGTCCACCACAGTTGCTTATGAGATGCCCTTCAAGGGCACTTCAAACACCGCAGCATCCAACCTGTTAAAGATTGATCGGGAGGCTTTTACCAGAGCAAGTGTCACCTTCCGGAAGAGTGAGACTGAGGCTACCCGGTTCTTCTGGTAGAACTGCCTCTTAAGAGTGTGAGAGAAACACAACAAATGGTATAGAGGTTGATCTATGAATAAGAGTGTTTAACCGCCAACCCAATCCAGTAGGATTGGGGTGGGGTTCCTTATGATGTAGTAAGATGGAAGGTACTCAAATTTTCCCCGCCGGAGTCGCCATTATGGCCGGGGTTCCCATGTTTTGGCCGTATTGGCAAGACCAAAAGATGAGACAACATCAAACCACTTTCGACCTCAGGATTCAGCCCTCCCCGGTTCCGCAGAGGGACCCTTTTATATTAAGGTTTATGCTCTCGAAGCCTGAAAGTTTAAGATGTTAGGCTAGTTATAGCAAAGTTCATTTGTTTGATCAAGCGGTTTCTGTTGTTGGTCATCGTGAAAGAAGGGTTCAATGAAAGACAAGGTCGAGAAATATGATTTAGGCAAGAGGAAGTATTCTGTATATTCAAACCAGTCAGGCAATGGAGTCAGAAAGGATTTGCTTGCTAATCAACATGAAAGTCAGCTGAAGGCATAGTCATCAAAAACATTGGATCTTAAAGATGATAATGTGGTATGGAATGGTAGGGAGAGAACAATAAAGGTTTAGAACAAAAAGTTAAAGACTCCAGATCAAAGAGAGAGACTCTCAACTCAATGCTTCTATCACTTTGAGGGATCTTAGAAAGGCCATTGGTTAAATAACGATATCCTTAGTGGGATGTGGCTAACTTTAATCTCATGAATTTCAAATTTTCCGCCCAAATCAACAAGAACATCTAAGAGTCGTATTTATTTAATTCATACATTAGCTAACAGGAACAATATCCACTACACCGTTAAATTAACTGAAATCAACTCTTAGATAACACATTTAGTAGAAAACATCAAAGGCAAAGAGAGCGTAAACATAGGGTACCCAACAAGGGTAAACCTGCGCGATTACAAAGCGAGAAATGAAAATGAAACGGAATGCAAGTTAAACACAACACAGATAGAAAAACATCACCGTTGCTTTAGATCATGATCCAAGGAAATGTGCTTGTCATATTAAAAAGTGCCACCCACTAAGTGCTCAACATTGCCAATAATGACACTGCATTTTACAAACATCTTCCTCACCATTTTACAACTTTGCTGTCAGAGACTATGTCTCAAGAAATGTCACTTGTACCTCTTCAGAATCGATCAACAACCTTTAAATGAGTTTCTTCATGAATTTAAGCCTGAAGGGATATAGAAGGTAGGTGAAACACTAATGAAGCATTAAACTCGGTAAGGGTGAGGTCATAAGCCCATTCGTTTAAAATCATGTGCATTCATCCCCCGACACTCTTGGACGCAAGAGTGGTCTTCTTTAGGCTTCCATTTACCTGGCATGTCTTCCGATGTACTCTCACGCATTTTGTAGTACTTCTGTGAATAAACAAAAGGTAAAATAAATGATGCTAGGGCTCAAGACATCGTGTACAAATGCTCGATAGCCAGACTGTTGTAGGGGGGTAGTGAACTCACTTCTGGACACAATGTAGATTCAAACAATAATGGGTATTGTGTCCTTGCTCGTAAAGAAACACTTTTCCTGATTTTAAACTCATAGCATTGTTTTCCGTATCACCGGGACCTTCCACAATCCATGATGTCTTTGAATCGGGTACCTTTGCCTTCTAAAACTTCGAAAAGCTCAAAAATATTCTATTTCTGCCCTCACCCTTCCATTGCCCCGCACCGTCATTGTTTTTCGAGAAATCTCGAGCTAATAAGTGCCGGAGAGACTTGGAAGAGTTTGACCTCTTTTCCTTTGACGAAATCTTCTGTCACAGACACCCTTTCAACATTTTTCAGGAAATCGTGCTCTAAATTCACTCTCCTTCTAATCGTACCTTGCTAACAGCTATGCGAGCCAGGCGAAGCATTTTTCTCCCGCCCAACCCTAAAATATGAAAAAACTCACAGAAACCATGCATGGGTGGTGGCGTGGTATCATATCGTAAGAAATGGCAACGTGGCACAAGGAGACGATGTCGCGCAGGGTTTAGTGAGAGACACGCGGATCGCGAGAGGACGCTCCGGAGGACGCCGAGGTGGAAAATTTAACGTAAAACATTAAAATTTGACTTATGAATGGAATTATGTAGGGGACAGACGAGAAAACGACGAACACACGTGGAAAAATGACGTGCCAGTATAGGGTTAATTGGCGAGCGTGTGTTTAATCTAGGCCATCCGATTTCCGGCGAAGATCGACGGTGGAAAACACGTCGAAGGGTGATGGACAGTGGGCCAAGGGTATGGCTTCCTTGGTTTAACTTCCACGCAACTTCATGGAGCGATCACCGTTGGATGGACGATCGCAGATTGGATGATTTATATGCATATCACGCCGGGTTTTCTGCCGAACAATAACGTGCAATGAGTGGGCGGTTTTGAAATAGTGTCGTTTCCACGCGTTGTGCGATGAGTGGAATCGTTGGCCAAATGCAAATTACCGCCCACCTCTCAAAGGCAGTGTGATAGAAACCGCCGGTTTTTGAACAGTGCCCGAGGACCACCAGGGCAGGTAAACTCTGACCGTTGATCTGGCTGGCAAATGAACGATTATGATGCGATGAACGGGGAGGCAAACGGAGTGAACAGTGGACGTTGTGGGGATGCGACGACTGTCCGATTTATACAGATCAACGGTTTACAACGCACCCGATGTGGATTTGAGATAAGCACTTTTCGGGCTGGCGGGTGGTTCTAGCGTTGTGGTCGCGTGGTGGGAAAGGTGCAGGGGTTTGGCCGAAAGGGGCTAGGCCCACATATATGGAGAATATGGTTTTTGGGCCATTTTTAATGCAATTTGAGACTAGAGGAGGGAAATGATAGAGGATACAAGGGTTAATTAAACCACACCAGGGATGTGTGTATGGTTTAGAGGGGATTTTGGGAAGAAAAGGGGGACTAGGGGAAATGTAGGCCTTTCTGGAGCACAGTTTTTTACAATCAGTGATGCCCTTTAAACTGGAAACAGCAGTGTGGGTTTATCCAAGGCAAAGGCACAGGAGGCTTCAAGGATGATGTGTCTTCAAGGGAGATGCATTCCTTGAAGGCTTTGAAAACAATTTAGCCCCTTACATTGCTGGTCAAAAATTTTATAGGGGGCTAATAGTGTCCATGATATTGACAGTTGAAACATTTCAACTTTGACATGTCTCGTTTCTTGCCTTCTTTATCGATTTCAGATATCGAATGGAATTTCTTTCCTTTCCCCTTCTTTGCCTTGCCAGCTAAGGCACAATTTTCCTTATCATCAGTCTTGGATGAGGATCGATCCCCGGTATTTCGCCGAAAATCTTCTTGTAACAAATCCGACCATAGTCGCTCCCACTTTGGTAACTACTCCCTCCCATTCAAAGAGTCCTGCTAACTATTTCAGCTCTTGGGAAGGCCTAGAAGTGCTAAGCTCATCAAGTCATCGTCACCCACAATAATCCCAACACTTCCAAGCTCATCTCGACATTGAGTGAACTTGGTCAATTATTTATGGATTATGTCGCCCTTCTCCATTTTGATTTTCCTGAGCTTGTCCTGGACTGCCAATTTCATGTGGTTACTTCTACTTTGAAACATATCTGTCAAGGCCTTCCACATAGAATATGGAGTTGCCTTGTCATGGAGACTCGAGACAATATGATTTCGAACTCCCTCTAATAAGATCCTCCTCGCCTTTGCAACATTATTCCTCCATGCTTCATGTTGCACAGCATTTGCCTAAGGGGGTTCAAGAATATTAGTGTCAATGAACTCCTTTAGCCTGTTATCCTCCAATATATCTTCCATCTTGTGCTTCCATGTTATATAGTTCGAATTTTCCTCGAGTGCATATTCGAGTCTCAAGCGAGTGAAAGACATCCTAGTCAACTGCTAGGTCCAAAGAATGAATCTGTAAGCCTATTCAACACAAACTCAATTTATTCTCTTCTATTGTGATTCCTGATGCTTTGATACCATGTAGAAATTATACCAATGGATTCAGTTTGATCATGTAATGTACTAAAACAATAAGTCATGTAAGTAGAAGTCACACATTTCTACATTTTTGAATTTTGTGCATGGGCCCACATTCTTGTAGAAAAGAGGAATGCTTTGGAGCCCTAAAGAAAATAATGCATATTTGTTGGATATCCAGATGGTCTAAAGGGACATACACTTCTATATATTTCAATATAAAATCTCTTCCTTGAGAGGAATATCTACGTTAAATAAGGTCATCTTCATCCATCTAAGGAACAACATGCAAAGACTTGTGTGCTTCCTTATATAACATATCTAATAGATAATGCATCGTATTGATTCGGATTTATGTTGGAATGAAACAAAATATGAGTGTAACCATAAATACAAAGATGTAGTGAAAGTAAAACTTCATTTCATTAATATCACATAACTGAAATATGCTTATAGATATAATGGAAATAAACTAGCTAGGGCATTGATAGCTTATCTCTTAGAAGAAATGTGGTGGCTACAGACCTTTGAACTGTGTTACAATGAGGCTCCAAGGCCTATTTATATTTGAGAAACAATGGATAACCCTAAACATCCAAAAACCTAACCCTAGGAGATGAAGCGCCAAAACTATGGGCCCCATTTGGGTAAATTGGTACATCAACTTCCTCGGGACATAACTTTGGCATACAATCTATGTTTGACACGCACAATACATCGTTAGAAATATATATCCGAGGACTGCAACTTTTGAGTGAGAAACATCAATTAAAATCTCGTGTTGCTTCTTATTTTCCCGAAAAAACGTCGTTTAGGGCCTCAAAACGGCTCTGGAAGTTCAGGACCCGAAAAAACTGCCAAAAATAGTAAATTGTGCTACAATTAAGGAAACTAAAAAGCTGAAAGAAATCATGGTGAGGGTCAAAGTGGAATAGGTGGGTGGCCACCAATATCCACAGATCATTCCCCCCCGAAGATGGCAAGTCCCCATTGTGTTGAGTTCCTCCATGAGATGAGGAAAATTCTGCTGAACTTAGTCCCTGGTGAGCCACTTGTCGTAGTGCAGGAGTTGGTCTGCTTTGACAACTTGATATATTTGGATCCTCTATTGGTGGGTTTTCTTGATCTATGTGTCCATGATCCGATTAGTTGTGGCTTGTTCCATGAAGTCTGGGTTTAACTTTGTTGGTGTGATTTGTTCTGCCATGCCAGGATGTGTCCAGTAAAGGTGGAAAGTATGGCCGAAGGCGGTCCACATTGAACTTTGTGTGCACGCCAAGGAATGGGACAATGTTGAGCTCAAAGACATTGTCCCCTACCGCCTTGGTGATGTTATATGGCCCATAGTGGAGTGGGCGAAGCTTGCGGTGGGGCCCAGAAAGGTGCTCCTTTTGCAAATGTAGCCAAATTGTGTCGCCCACCTAGAACTTCTGTGGCACCCGATGTTTATCATGGCACTGCTTGTACTTGGAATTAGATTTCTCCAAGATGTCATGGACCTATTGGCAGACGTGCTAGATGTGTTCAATAAATCTAGTTGCTTTATCAACCTTAGACAATACACATGTGGATTATATCTATGTGGTCGCATGAGGTATGGCAACATGAGGCAGTGACGCGCCAAGGGTCAGATCAATGGAATGCTTAACCTGACAGTGTAGAGGAACCTCTATGGGTAAGGAGAAAATGTCCTTGTATTCCTTCAAGAATTTTTCCATCTGTTGCTACCATACATGGGAGCCCTGTTTAGAGGTTGTGGCCACAATCCTCTTCTTGCCCTGTGAGCGAATTGTAATGAAAACAAATTTCCTATTTTAGGAAATAATCTTACTGCGTTGCTTTGCAGTAATCAAAGAGATGGTGGTAGGCACTACTGCCTCTGGTATCCAGTACAAATTATTTCCCAAATTAATAATAATAGAATGAGGCCTAGAGTCATACGCAACATGTCGCTTCCACAAGTATGGTTAGCCCAATAATAAATTAGACACATCAAGAGGAGCATCATCACACAATACCTCATCCTTGAAGCACTTGATGTTGTATGGAAGGTGGCACTGCTAGCTGACGCAAAGATCTCTTCCTTGGTGAAGCCACCTGATGGTATACGCATGTGGGTGTGTTGTGGTCAGTAGGCTGAGCCGGTTTACGACCTCTGCTAAAATGAGGCTCTTTTGGCTTCCGCTATCGACAAGGAATTCTAGTGGAAAACCCTTCACCCACATCTGTGAATTAAAGAGGCACTTCCCATCCTTTAGATCCTCGGGATCCTCCCTCTGGAGCTTGGTGGTGGTAATAGTGGCACTGGGTTCCACATCAATGACCTGCTTCCCTTTTTCACTCCCCTTGTCCGGTTTTGACTCACAATCATAACATGCATCTGATTTAGATGCCTTTAGTTCGACCACTAATGCTTGTTTGGCCTACACTCACTTGTGTTGTGGGTAGAGCTGTTACGAAAATTCACACCACTTCCCCGTGTCCTTCTTTGGATTTGTGGTGTTGTTCTGAGTCGCCTTGCTTTGGATTTCACCCTTTTTCTGCGGTTCATGGGTGGTGAGCCCTGGTATTGCACTAAGAGTGTTGCAAATCCCAGGGGCTGTCCTACTTTACTTTATCAACCCGGGTTTTGTACAAACTTGGAGGTGACAGTGCTATATACACAACAGATGCATTCTACTCATATCATCCTTTTCCACTCTACAAAACAATTCTACTTCTATGGTTTCTCAGTGAAGTCTGTCACACTTCAATGAAATTAAAATAAATTGCAGAAAGGAAATGACATAAATGAAACTAAATTAAATTGCTGAAAATAAATGATAAGAAATGAAACTAATTTAACTTGCTGAAAAGAAATCGTAGAAAAGAAAATAATTTAAATTGCATAAAGGAAATGACGGAAAGGGAACTAATTTAACTTGTTGAAAAGAACTGGCAGAAAATAAACTAATTTAAACCACACTTAACTTGGCCAATAACACACCCTACTTATCTTATGCTCTATCTACCATGCTTCTATCCATGCAACTAAGATATCCATGACTTAATTCTAATTGAAAAATTGTTGATTTGCAGCTTGGAGAAGAAAGGGTTAAAGATGCTAATGGAAGGCTTAACACAAGGGACAAGGCTTGGACTCGGTGGAAAGATGGGTTTAGACTTCATTAAACCTTATGACATCACAAATATGATTTGAAGTGGGAGGCTTGAAATATGTGATGGCAAAGTTATAATTGGCGGATAGAAATGTGATATGCGATATGTGAAATCGCAATCGCAATATCACAAATCGGGCGAAGTGACAGAAGTATTGTTAGGGAGGCGGATGCGAAATGCAAAATACGATATGGAAAGGTGATGTGAAATGCGATTGCGATAAGGCTGAAATTTGTGAAATGCAAAATGCGATGGGTGATGTGGCAATAGGACCGATCGCGGAGTGCGATGAAAATATCGCAATTGGCGTCGAGAACGGTAAGTATTAACGGGAACCACATGAAAATGCGATTTGCGAATGCGGCAAGTCTTAAAAGGAAAAATGGAAAAGGTTGTGAAATGTGATGGGATAAAGACTGCGAAATGAAAAAACCAATGGGATAAAGATTGCGAAATGAGAAATGCGATGAGATAAAGACTATGAAATGCGATATCAGAATTCGCAATATCGGAAAGCTGGAGGGGTAGCAGAAGTGTCGTTCAGGAAAAGGTTGTGAAGTATGAAATGCGATATGAATGGAATTGCGGTAAGTATTTTAAAGGGGAAAAAAAAAAGGGAAAAGGTTGCAAAGTGCGAAATGCGATACGAGAAGGTGCAACAATGCGATTGCGATAAGGCCGAAATTTGTGAAGTGCAAAATGCAATGGGTGATGTGACAAAGTGCTACAGTAATATTGCAATCAGGGTTCTGAGGCAGAAATATTAACGAAAACCAATAGAAAATGTGATTTGCAATGAGAGAAGTATGGTAGTAGGAGTTTCGAGGATCAAAGAAGGAGGTCCAACTTTGATGGTTTTTGTGAATAAAAAGGGTGTGGCTGCTGATAAGAAGAGAAAAACGTGGGGAATGGAGGCACAAAAACAAGGTTCAAAAGCGTAGCACAGAGATGGAGAGGAATTGGAAAATGACTCGGAACAGCTGAATGAACTTCTCTGGAACTTTTGATGCTTATTACTGCAAAAAACCCTGTTGATCTATGCACGCAAAATAGATGAATGTGCGATAATACAGTGAAAGAAAGAATCAGACTGGTAATGCAATTTCTTCCTTAGAAACAGTGAACATAAAGTAATTTTTGGGTATGTGGGAACATTCACCCTCCTCGAGCTTTATTGACAAAGATGAGAAGGGAGGTCTTGATCCACAGCTTTTAGAGTTTTCTCCTCTATTCTATTACTCATAAGCAAATGAAGAACTACAACAACAGAACTGAAAGCAAAAACTAAACAACATTGAACCTATCAGAAGCAGATCTAACTAAATGAGAGCAACAAAACTAGCTAAATGATAGAAAGAAAAGAATGAAAACAACAGAGAAGTTGAGGCACATGGATTAGGCCCTAACCTACGAGCCTCGCTCCCTGAAACTAGATTAGTAAAACAACATCTGACTACTCAGTGCATTATAAAAATACAGTCTTATTACATCCCAAAAGTCTTAAACAACAAAAGCCTAATAGAATGGAAAAGAATGACATGGGATGGAATGGAATGAAAATGGAATGGAAATGGAATCGACTAGCATCGAATGGATCGGAAAATCGACCCTAATTAGCTCTTGATCAGCTTTATTTATCCTTAAGGGTAGATACCAACAACTCCCTAGAAAATAGTGATTGAGTCCGCTTTGACTCCAAGTAAACCATAGATTGAGTGCACTTCATCTTCAGTTGGCTTGGCTGCCTTTGATAGTTAAGGAGGGTGGACAAACCCCTTAAATCTCTTCAAGATTTCTCAATAATTTCTTGATATTGTGCTCATTTATTCATCAATATTTATCTTCTAGTGGCAGGGAGCAAGTCCCTAAATCATCTGCTTCTCCAAATCTGCATAATCTGCCCAATATTCTCACAATATTCTACCAAAATAACCAATATTAGGCACAAATATGCAATTACCTTTAATCCTTCCTAAGAACATATTAAAGCATAAGAAAACATTATTAAGTGCAGAAGGAGAGATTTAATATATCTTTTCATGTGCATAAGGGAGTTATATGGGCCTAAGAAATGTTAGATGGGCCTTAATTTATGTCTAATTTAGAGGCCCATCATCACCCCCCTACTGAAACTGTTGCTCATCCTCTGAAGTACCTATTCATCCTTCCTTCCTTTTGGTTCTTCCTGCATGCTGGCTTATTTCCTTTTCTATTTATTGGCCCATGCATTGCTCCTCCTGCTAATCTTCTTATTATTCTTCTTGCATTTCTTCTCATAGGTGCTTCATGGAGGTCCTCATATGCCTTAAGAAAATATGTTTTGCATGCCAAGAGGTGGTGGATCCACCTTTTATTTTATTTTATTCTCTCTTTTTTTAATTTCATGCAGAATAAACTCACAGTTCTTTCTTTTTTTCTTTTTTATTTTTTATTTTTTGTGAACTGAGTTACCCCTTGGCACTCCTTGTCTTCCATTACAATGAACTTCTTACTACCCACTTTCTCAAGTCCTTTTTACTTTTGTCTTGTTCCTCTTCTTGGTGGAAAAAATGAGGTCAGTTGCTAGATAAGGCTGAGGTTGCTCTGCTGATTTTGGCTATATAAAAAAACTTTCCTTCTCACACTTGTAATGTTTTGTTAAGCTAAAATAGATTCGAAGAAAGGGTTAGATGATTGCATACCTAATCCTTACCATTGATTTGTTTTTGCAAGTGATATTGAAGCTATTGATATGATTGTTGAAGTTGTCTTCGGTGGTTCTAAAGTTGCGTGTGATAATCTGCTTGAGGTCCTTTTGGAGCTTCTAAGCATAGGAGGAGGAAGTCCAAGTTTGACTGCCTTTGACCAGGGTGTTGATCAAATTTACTTTTTGTGCCAACTTTTTGTTTTTCTACTTGCAAAGGTTGGAGAGCACCAGCATTCGTTAGAGGGAGATACATGGAGAAATGCATTTTTTTTTATGGCCTACTAGATGCCTCAATGAGGTTTTCAACTGGTAGGTCTCCCTAGGTGCCTCAAAAGAGGTTTTCACCTAGGATCTTTTATTTTCTCTTTTTTCTTTTTTTTTTCAACCCAATGACCACCTCATGGGGGTTTTCAATTAGTGAGCCAATATCAAACACCTCAAAAGAGGTTTTCACCTAAGATTTTATTCTTTTTCCCTTTTTTTTTCTTTTCCACTTTCCTATTCTACTTGAAAACAAAATCTTTTTCAAGTATAGGAATACTTCCAATGGAGCCATGTACACATCAAGATGACAGATAAAATCATGTGCACACTTGGAATATATGCTTTGACATGTACCTGAATATGAGAGATGAATTACTTTGACTGGGATTGTATCAAGTATTGTTGGAGAAGAGTGTGTTGCTACAACTTAATGACTCTTTGGAACCGTATGTCAATATAGTTGTGATGCCCCTGGTCCACTTGTTGAGTTGGATCACCTTGTATGTCCTCTTCTATTATGACATTCAAATATTCCTCTTTTTGCTAATTTTTCTCTTGAATACATGGAGGAAATGTTGGTAAACATGAGGAAACTTTATCAGCATCTAATTCTAATGTCGACTCTTCATCAAGTGCAGTCCTTGATCTTTTGATCTCCTCATTTGGATCTTCTTCTTCTTGATGTTGTCCTTCCTTCAATTAAATTAAGAAAATCTCTTATTTGCAATACATTTATTGAACTAGGACGAAAACCATTTAGATCAAGAGGATATGTTTGGTAGTATTGTACCTCAGCATTGTAAGTGAGCTGAGATACTTCATGGTGTGGGTTTGGAAATGGTGGTACGGGTAGTTGAGTAGGGGTGGATAAATGAGATGGATGTGATTGAGGTTGTGGTTGTGGTGGAGGTGGATGGTAGGGATAGCATGGAGTTGGGTATGGAGGATGTTGAGGGAAATATTGAGGATCTTGAGAATTTTCCCAATAAGGTCCTCGCCACCCATGTTGCCAAGATTGGGTTTGAGGTTGAGATGTCCAAGGTTGCGAAGGAGGGAGTGTGTCCCAATTAGTTTGATATGGATGTGGATAAGCTTGAAATTGTGAAGTGGGTCCTTGCATCATATCAAGTTGACTAGCCTTCCAGGGTATCCTTGGAGCTACATAACATAGCTTCTTTGGTGATTTCCCTGCTCCATTGTCTTCTTGGTAAACTTCTTTAAACCTAGGGAATGATGAAAAAAATTTGGTAGCATAAGATTCTGCATGGATAACAAAAATATCAACATCTTCTTTTTGCTCATTTTGCATTCTTAACATTTCTACTTGTTCACTTAGATTTCTAAGAATTTTTGTTTTAAATTTATCAAGAAAATTTCCAAGTTCATCTTGCCTTACCGATTTTGATGCTGACTTACTTACTCTTTCCCTTCCTCTTGATATGCGCTTGCATGTTTCACAAATTTCTTCGAATGACAGTTGGTATACATCTTCTCTACTCATGAGATTAAGGAGATCAATCCACTCATCCCTAATTGTTCTAAGTAAGAGGGTTTTTAGTTTGTCAAATCCTAAATGATGCAATTTTTCCCTCTTAACATTATACATGAACCTCTCTATTAGATCCTCAAGGCTCTCATCTTCTTCTTGGTTCATTCTAAAAATTTCTTCTCTAAGATCACAATCTTTATATTTTTCTAGAAACATCTTTTGCATATCATTCCATGATCTTATTGAATTAGTACCTAGAATCATGAACCATTCAAGAGATTTATCCTTCAATGTTGCAAAAAACAATCTCAATTTTTGAGTGTGTGGTAAGTAGCCCTAAGATCTACAAAGTATCTCAAATTCAAAGAGAAATGTTTCTGGATCCTCTGTCCTCATACCATGGAAGTTGGGAAGGAAAGATGGAGGGATGTTCTTCATATGTACATTGATGTCCATATCTTGAATGGGAAACGCAGTAAGGTCTCCTTCATTGTCATCATATCCATCCATCTCTTCTACCTTCAAAAGTGTATGGTGATGTGGTTCTTACTGCACCATGTGGTCAAGTGAGGGGGTTGGTATTCGAGAAGTATTTTTTTTTAAATTATGAGTATCCCTACTCCTATGAGGAATGAAAATCAGATTTTTTTTTTGTATTTTTCAATATTTTGGAAACAACATGAAAAATGAAATCATAAAATAATGCTAAAATAGAATTAAAGCATCTACTAGACACCTCCCCGGCAATGGCGCCAAAAAGTGGTGAGCCCTAGTATTGCACCAAGAGCGCTGCAACTCCCAAGGGCTGCCCTACTTTACTTTATCAACCCGGGCTTCATACAAACTTGTAGGTGACAATGTTATATACACAGCAGATGCATTCTACTCATGTCGTCCTCTTACGCTCTACAAAAGGTTGCTATTTCTAGGGTTTCTCGGTGAATTTTGTCACACTTCAATGAAACTAAAATAAATTGCAGAAAGAAAATGACAGAAAGGAAACTAAATTAAATTGCTAAAAAGAAATGACAGGAAAGGAAACTAATTTAACTTGTTGAAAATAAATGGCAGAAAATAAATTAATTTAAATTGCATAAAGAAAATGACGGAAAGGGAATTAATTTAACTTGCTGAAAAGAAATGGAAGAAAAGAAACTAATTTAAACCACACTTAACTTTGCCAATCGGCTAAACACGCCCTACTTGGATTATTCTCTATCTACCATTCTTATATCCATGCAACTAAGCTATCCATGACTTAATTCTAATTAAAAAGTGTTGATTTTCAGCTTGGAGAAGAAAGGGCTAAAGATGCTAATGGAAGGCTTAACACATGGGACAAGGCTTGGAGGTGGAAAGATGGGTTTAAACTTCGTTAAACCTTATGATATTGCAAATATGCTTTGGATTTGGAGGCTTGAAATATGCGATGGAAGAGTTACAATTGGCGGATATAAATGCGATATGCAATATGTGAAATCACAATCGCAATATCGCAAATCGGGCAAAGTGACGGAAGTGTTGTTCGAGAGGTGGATGCGAAATGTGATACGGAAAGGTGATGCAAAATGGAATTGCGATAAGGCTGAAATTTGCGAAATGTGAAATGTGATGGGTGACGTGGCGGTAGGACCAGTGGCGGATTGCGATGACAATATCGTAATCGGTGTCGAGAGCGGTAAGTATTAACGGGAACCACATAAAAGTGCTATTTGTGGTTTTGGTAAGTCTTAAAAGGAAAAGGGGAAAAGGTTGTGAAATGTGAAGGGATAAATACTACGAAATGTGAAATGCGATGGGATAAACACTGTGAAATGTGAAATGCGATGGGATAAACACTGTGAAATGCGAAATGCGATGTCGAAATTCGCAATATCGCAAAGCTGGAGGGGTAACAGAAGTGTTGTTCATGTAAAGGTTGTGAAGTGCGAAATGTCATATGAATGGAATTGCGGTAATTCTTTTAAAGGGGAAAAAAAGGAAAAGGTTAGAAGTGAGAAATGCGATAGGGGAAGGTGTAGCGATGCGATTGCGATAAGGCCGAAATTTGTGAAGTGCGAAATGCGATGGGTGATCTAATATCACAATTGGGGTTCAGAGGCGAAATTATTAACATAAACTAATAGAAAATACGATTTGCAATAAGAAAAGTACAGTAGCAGGAGTTTCAAGGAGGGGAATGGAGGCACAACAACAAGGTTTTGAAGCGTATCACAAAGATGGAGAGGAATTGGAAAATGACGCAGAACGGCTGAATGAACTTATTTGGAACTTTTGATGCTTATTACTGCAAACAACCCTATTGATCCATGCACGAAAAATAGATGAATGCACGATAATATAGTGAAAGAAAGGCTCGAACTGGTAATGCAATTTCTTCCTCAGAAACAGTGAACATAAAGTAATTTTTGGGTCTGTGAAAAGGTTCACCCTCCTCAATATCTATTGACAGAGATGAGAAGGGAGGTATTGATCCAGAGCTTCTAGAGTTTTCTCCTCTATTATATTACTCATAAGAAAATGAAGAACTACAACAACAGAACTGAAAGAAAAAACTAAACAACAATGAAACTATCATAAACATATCTAACTAACTGAGAGAAAAAAAACTAGCTAAATGAGAGAAAGAAATTAATGAAAACAACAAAGAAGCTAAGGCACATGGATTGGGCCCTAACCCACGAGCCTCTCTCCCTGAAACTAGATCAATAAAACAACATCTGACTACTCAGTGCATTACAAAAATACAGTCTTATTACATCCCGAAGGTCTTAAATAGAAAAATCCTAATATAATGGAAAATAATGGCATGGGATGGAATGGAAATGGAATCGACTAGCATCGAATGGATCAAAAAATCGACCGAAATCAACCCTAATTAGCTCTTGATCAGCTTTATTTATCCTCAAGGGAAACTACCAACAGCTCCCTAGAAAATAGTGATTGAGTCCACTTTGACTCCAAGAAAACCATAGATTGAGTGCACTTCATCTTAAGTTTGCTTGGTTGCCTTTGATAGTTAAGGAGGGTGGACAACCCTCTTGAATCTCTCCAAGATTTCTCAATAATTTCCTGATATTGTGCTCATTGATTCTTCAATCTTCATCTTCCAGTGGTAGGGAGAAAGTCCCTAAATCATCTCCTTCTCCAAATCTGCATAATCTGCCCAATATTCTCACAATATTCTACAAAAATAAACAATATTAGGCACAAATATGAAATTACCTTTAAGCCTTCCTAAGAACATATAAAGCATAAGAAAACATTATTAAGTGCATAAGGAGAGATTTAATATATCTTTTCGTGTGCATAAGGAAGGTATATGGACCTAAGAAAGGTTAGATGGGCCTTAATTTATGTCTAATTTATAGGCCCATCAACGGGCACCTTTCCTTGGCTTCAAATTCGCGAATCTAAAGTCTTGCTTCTTCTGCTTAAATTTCCGCTCAATCTTGGCAGCATATCAATATATCATGCCAAGCAAGGTAATGTCGAGGAACTCCATTTCCTCCTGAATGTATCTCTGAAAATAGCTACGATATTTGAGCAACAAATGTCTCTCTAAATCTTTAATAGCCAACTTTGTACGCAAGGTATGGAACAACTTCGTCAACTCGTGCACATCTTGATCCCTTTGCTGCCACAGCATGGTCCATTAGATGTACTTGTCCTCATAGCTACCCATGGGGTAATATTATTCCTTGATGTTGTCTCCGAATGAATTCCAAGTGGGTGCGGTCGAGAACAAAGAGGGTTCCCTCTCATCCTTTTAATCATAGTAGGTTTCCCACCAGTATTTGACATGGGGGGCAACTTTGAGGAGTGAAAAAGTAATTTTTTCTCAGTCATAGAAATCATGGACCGAGAAATACCCTTCCAGAAAATTCAACCATCTATCTACGACATTTTCATCTTTCTGGCCTTCAAATACAGGAATGTCGAAGTTGACTTGTACCTTGAAAGAAGTGGCGCCTCCAAAGTGCCTTTTGGATGCAGATGCGCCGTTGGTGGGTAACCGTTGAAGGATCAGGGCAAAGTTATCTATTGGTCCATTGGATGTACTTTTCCTCATAGCTACCCATGGGGTAATATTGTTCATTTTTCCCTCTCTTCCTTTTGATCACAAAAGTTTTCCCACCAGTATTTGACATGGGGGGCGGCTTTGAGGAGTGTAAAAGTAATATTTTCTCTGTCATAGAAATCATGGACCGAGAAATACCCTTCCAACAAATTCAACCATGTATCTACAGCATCTTCATCTATCTGGCCTTCAAATAAGTGATTGTTTAAGTTGACTTGTACCTTGAAAGGAGTGGCACCTCTAGAGTGGATGATGGATGCACATGTGTTGTTGGTGGGCATCTGTTGAAGGATCTGGGAAAATGTATCCATCATCACGTTACTTTGTTTATCGATGGCCTCCTCGAGCAATAATTTGATAGGATCTCCTGCTCCCTCATCTTTCTTTTCTTCCACCATAGGAGGTTGTCGAGGTTTTTGAGGCTGATCTTGCAAGGGTTCAACCAGATCAAGCCCTAACTCCTTATACCCTGACCTTGTTGGGGACATGAAAAGAAAAACAGAGAAAGAGCAAACAGCTCTGATAGCACTGATATGGATTTATTCAAGAATGCAACAAAATATGAATATAACCATAAAGACAAAGGTGTCGCGAAAGTACAACTTCATTTCATTAATATCACATAACTGAAATATACTTACAGACATAATGGAAATAAACTAGCTAGGGCGTTGGTAGCTTATCTCTGAGAAGAGATGTGGTGGCTACAGGCCTCTGAACTATGAAACAATGGGGCTCCAAGACCTACTTATGATTGAGAAATAATGGAAAGCCATAAACATCCAAAAACCTAACCCAAGGAGATGAAGCACCAAAGTTATGGGCCCCGTTTGGGTAAATTGTTACATCAACTTTTTGGGGATGTAACTTTGGAATACGATCTCTATTTGATGCGCACAATACCCTGTTAGAAATATATATCTGAGGACTACAAATTTTGAGTGAACAACATTGATCGAGGACCCATGTTGCTCCTAGTTTTCTCAAAAATGTCGTTTAGCGCTTCAAAACGGCTTCGAAAGTTCAAGACCTGAAAAAACTGCCAAAAATAGTAAATTGTGCTACAATTAAGGAAACTGAAAATATGAAATACACAATGGTCGGGGTCCAAGAGGAATAGGAAAATGGCCACCAATATCAACTTGGATCATTCCTCCCCCCTTAGGAAGCAATGGTCCCCGTTGCATTGAGTTCCTCCATTAGATGAGGAAACTTCTACTCAACTTGGTCCCTAGTGAGCCACTTTCCCTCCTGTAGGAGTTGGCCTGCTTTGAAAACTTGATATAGTTGGATCCTCTGTTGGCATGTATTGTTGATCTATGTGTCCATGATCCGATCAGTTGTGGCTTGTTCCATGCAATCTGGGTTTAACTTTGTTTATGTGAGTTGTTCTACCATGTCGGATGTGTCCAATAGAGGTGGAAAGTATGGCCAAAGGCGGTCCACATTGAACATTGGGTGCAGGCCGAGGAATAGGGGAGTGATGAGCTCGAAGGCATTTTCCCCTACCACCTTGGTGATGTTGTATGCCCCATATAGGAGCGGGCAAAGCTTGCGATGGGGCCCAGCAAGGTGCTCCTTTTACAAATGTAGCCAAACTGTGTCGCCCACCTTGAACTTGTGTGGCACCCGATGTTGATCATGGCGCTGCTTGTATTTGCCATTGGATTTCTCCAAGATGTCGTGGAATTGTTGGCGAATGTTTTAGATGCATTCAATAAACCTTGTTTCTTTATCAACCTTAGATAGTACACTAGTGTATTTTTTCTATGTGGTCGCATGAGGTATGGCAACATCGGGTAGCGGTATGCCTAGGGTCAGATCAATGGAGTGTTTGACCTGACAGTGTAGAGGAACCTTTGTGTGAGAGGATAAAATTCCATTGTGTTCCTCCACGACTTTATCCATCTGTTTTTTCCATGTAGGGGAGCCTTGTTTGGAGGTTGTGGCCATAACATTCTTCTTGCCATGTGGGAGAATTATAATGAAAACAAATTACCTAGTTTGGGAAATAATATTACTGCGTTGATTTTATGTGATCAAAGAGATGGTGGGAGGCGGTATTACCTCTAGTATCTTGTACAACTTATTTCCCAAAGTAATAATAACATAATGTGGCCTAGACTCATACACAGCATGTCACTTCCACAAGTATGGTTGGCCCAATAATACATCAGACACATCAAGAGGAGCAACATCACACAATGCCTCATCCGTGAAGGGCTTGAGGTTGTACAAAAGGCGACACTTCTGGCTAAGGCAGAGATCTCTTCCTTGGTGAAGCCACCCAATGGTATACGGCTGCGGGTGTGTTATGGTCGGTATGTTAATCTGCTTCACGACCTCTGCTGAAATGAAGTTCTTTTGAATCCCATTATTGATAAGGAAATGTAGTGGAGAACCCTTCACCCACATCTGCGAATGGAAGAGGTGCTCCCCCTCCTCTGGATCCTCAAGATCCTCCCTCTAGAGCTTAGTGGTGGAAACGGTGGGACTGGTTTCCGCATCAATTATCTGCTTCCCTTTTTCATTCCCTCTGTCTGGTTCTGACTCAAAATTATAACATGCATCTGATTTGAATTCTTTATGTCCGGCCACTAGCGATAGTTTGGCCCGACACTCGCTTTTGTTGTGAGTGGAGTTATTATGAAATTCACACCACTTCCCCATGTCCTTCTTTGGCTTTGTGGTGTTCTTTTGAGTCACCTCGCTTTGGCTTTGCCCCTTGTTCTATGGTTCGGGGTTTCCCAAGCTTCGGATTTGCGGATCCAAAATCTCACTTCTTATGCTTAAATTTTTGCTCGATCTTGGCGGCATATCGATATGTTGTGCCAAGTGAGGTAATGTCAAGGAACTCCATTTCCTCCTAAATTTATCTGTGAAAACATCTATGTTACGTGAGAAACAAATGTCTCTTTGAATATTTAATACCCCAACGTTGTGCATAGGGTATGGAACAAATTCGTCACCTCGTGCACATCTTGATCCCTTTTTTGTTGCATCGTGGTCCATTGGATGTACTTGTCCTCATAGCTCCCCACGGGGTAATATTGTTCCTTGATGCCATCTCGGAAATAATTCGAAGTGGGTGCGACCGAGAACAGAAAGGGTTCCCTCTCGTCCTTTTTCTCACAGTAGGTTCCCACCAGTATTTGACATGTGGGGCCACTTTGAGGAGTGCAAAAGTAATCTTTTCTCGGTCATAGAAATCATGGACTGAGATATACCCTTCCAGCAAATTCAACCATATATCAATGACATTTGCATCTATTTTTCCTTCAAATACATGAATGTTGAAGTTGACTTGTACCTTGAAAGGAGGGGCACCTCTAGAATGGCTTCTAGATGCAGATGTGTCGTTGGTGGGCAATCGTTGAAGGATCAGGGTAAAGTTATCCGTCATTGCGTTCCTTTGTTTCTCGAGGGCTTCCTCGAGTAATAATTAGATAATATCTCCTGCTCCCTCGTCTTTCTTTTTTTCCACCATGGGAGTTTGTCAGGATTTGTGAGGTTGATCTTGCAAGGGTTCAACCATATCAAGCCTTAACTCCTTATACCCTGACCTCGTTGGGGACATGCAAAGAAAAACAGAGAAAGAGCAGACCGCTCTAATACCATTAATATGGATTTATGCAAGAACGCACCATAATATGAATATAACCATAAATATAAAGAAGCAGTGGAAGTAAAATTTCATTTCATTAATATCACATAACTGAAATATGTTTACAAACATAATGGAAATAAACTAGCTAGGGCGCTAGTAGCTTACCTCTAAGAAGAGATGTGGCAGCTACAGGCCTCTCAACTGTGTTACAATAAGACTCAAAGGCTTATTTATGATTGAGAAATAATGTAAAACCCTAAACATCAAAAAACCTAACCCTAGGATATGAGGTGCCAAAACTATGGGCCCAGTTTGGGTAAATTTGTACATCAATGTCCCGAGGACATAACTTTGGCATGCGATCTTCGTTTGATGCACACAATACCTCGTTAGAAATATCTATATGAGGAATACAATTTTTTAATGAGAAACATCAGTTGACAACCCATGTTGCTCCCAGTTTTGCCAAAAAAAATCGAAAATGGCCTCAAAACGGCTCTGGAAGTTCAGGACAAGAAAAACTGCGAAAAAATAGTAAATTGTGCTATAATTAAGGAAACTGAAAACCTGGAAGAAACAATGGTGGGAGTCCAAGTGGAATAGGCATGTGGCCACCAATATCCACCTGGACATTCCTCCCCTCTTAGGAAGCAATGGTCCCCATTATGTTGAGTTCCTCCATGAGATGAGGAAACTTCTGCTGAACTTGGTCCGTAGTGAGCCACTTGCCCTGGTGCAGGAGTTGGCCTGCTTTGACAACTTGATATAGTTGGATCCTCTGCTGGCGGGTTTTCTTGATCTATGTTTCCATGATCTGATCAGTTGTGGTTTGTTCCATGTAGTCTGGGTTTAACTCTGTTGGTGTGATTTTTTCTACCATGTCGGATGTGTCTAGTAGAGGTGGAAATTATGGTCGAAGGCGCTCCACATTGAACATTGGGTGTAGGCCAAGGAATGGGGGAATGTTCAGCTTGAAGGAATTGTCCCCTACCACCTTGGTGATGTTGTATGGCTCATATCAGAGCGGGCGAAGCTTTCAGTGGGGCCTAGCAAGGTGCTTCATTTGCAAATGTAGCCAAAGTGTGTCACCCACCTGGAACTTGTGTGGCACCCGATGTTGATCATGGCGTTGCTTGTACTTGGCATTGGATTTCTCCAAGGTTTCATAGACCTGCTGGCAAACGTGCTGGATGCATTCAATAAATATGGTTGCTTTATCTGCCTTCGATAATACAAGTGTGGATTTTGTTTGTGTGGTCGCATGAGATATGGCAACATCAAGCAGCGGTGTGCCCAAGGTCAGATCAATGGAGTGCATTACCTGACAGTGTAGAGGAACCTTTGTGGTTGAGGAGAAAATGTCCTTGTATTCCTCCATGAATTTTTCCATCTGTTGTTGTCATGCAGGGGAGCCCTATTTGGAGGTTCTGACCACAATATTCTTCTTGCCCTATGGGTGAATTTTAATGAAAACAAATGGGTCTGGTTTGGGAAATAATCTTACTGCTTTTCTTTGGAGTATTCAAAGAGATGGCGGGCGGCGATACTACCTCTGGTATCCTGTCCAACTTATTTCCCAAAGTAATAATAACAAAATGAGGCATAGACTCATATACAACATGTCGCTTCCACAAGTATGGTTGGCCCAATAATATATCAGACACATCAAGAGGAGCGGCATCACAGGTTGCCTCATCTATGAAGGGCTTGATGTTGTACGGAAGGTGACACAGCTAGCTGAAGCAAAGATCTCTTCCTTGGTGTAGCCATCTGATGGTGGTCAGTAGGCCGAGACACTTCATGACCTTTGTTGAAATGAAGTTCTTTTGGCTTCTGCTATCAACAAGGAATTGCAGTGGAGAACCCTTCACCGACATCTATGAATAGAAGAGGTGCTCCCCCTGCACCTGGAGCTTGGTGGTGGCAACGATGGCACTGGGTTTCGCTTCAATGATCTGCTTCCATTTCTAATTCCCCTTGTCTGGTTCAAACTCATAATCATAACATGCATCTCATTCTGATGCCTTCATTTCAGCCACCAATGACTGTTTGGCCTGACACTCGCTTGTGTTGTGAATGGATATATTATGAAATTCACACCACTTTCCTATATCCTTGTTTGGCTTTGTAGTGTTGTTCTGAGTCGCCCCGCTTTGGATTTGCACCTTGTTTTGCGATTTGGGGGTGCATTTCCCTAGCTTCGGATTCACATATCCAAAGTCTCACTTCTTCTGCTTAAATTTCTGCTTGATCTTGGTAGCATATCGATATCCCATGCAAAGCAAGGTAATGTTGAGGAACTCCATTTCCTCCTGAATGTATCTATGCAAACAACTGCGGTAATTGAGCACCAAATGTCTCTCTAAATCATTAATACCAAACTTTATGTGTAGGGTATGGAACAAATTCGTCAGCTCATGCACATCTTGATCCCTTTGTTTCCGTAGCGTGGTCCATTGGATGCAGTTATCTTTATATCTCCCCACAGGGTAATATTGTTCCTTGATTCCATCTCGGAACAAATTACAGGTGGGTGCGGCTGAGAACGGAGAGGGTTCCCTCTCATCCTTTTACTCACAGTAGGTTTCCCACCATTCTTTAACATGGGGGGAGGATTTTAGGAGTGCAAAAGTAATATTTTCTCGGTCGAAGAAATCATGGACCGAGAAATACCCTTCTAGAAAATTCAACCATCTATCTACATTGTTTGCATCTATCTGGCCTTCAAATACAGGAATGTCAAAGTTGACTTGTACCTTGAAAGGAGTGGCACCTCCAGAGTATTTGCAGGATGCAGATGGGTCATTGGTGGGAAGTCGTTAAAGGATCTAGGAAAAGTTATCCACCATCACGTTCCCTTTTTTCTCGAGGGCCTCATCGAGCAATAATTTGATAGGGTCTCTTGCTCCCTCATCTTTCTTTTCTTCCACCATAGGAGGTTGTGAGGGTTTGTGAGGTTGATCTTGCAAGGGTTCAACCAAATCGAGCCCTAACTCCTTAAAACCTGACCTCATTGGGGACATGCAAAGAAAAATAGATAAAGAGAAGACCACTCTAATACCACTGATCTGGATTTATGCAGAAACACAATAGAATACGAATATAACCATAAATACAAAGATTCAACGGAAGTAAAAGTTCATTTCATTAATATCGCATAACATAAAAATGCTTACATACATAATGGAAATAAACTAGCTAGGGCCCCAGTAGCTTATCTCTGAGAAGAGACGTGGCGACTACAGGCCTCTAAACTATGTTATAATGAGGCTCCAAGGCCTATTTATGACTGAGAAACAATGGAAAACCCTAAACATCCAAAAACCTAATCCTAGGAGATGAAGCACCAAAAATATGGGCCCTATTTAGGTAAATTGGTACATCAACTTCCTGGGGACGTAACTTTGGAATATTACCTCCTTTTGACGCACACAATACCTTGTTAGAAATATCTATCTAAGAACTACAACTTTTGAGTGAGCAACATCAATCAAAGCCCTATGTTTCTCTCGGTGTTCCAAAAAAACTTCGTTTAGGGCCTCAAAACGACTCTAGAAGTTCAAGACCCGAAAAACTACCAAAAATTGTAAATTGTGATACAATTAAGGAAACTGAAAAGCTGAAAGAAACAATGGTGGGGGTCCAAGTGTAATAAGCAGGTGGCCACCAATATCCACTTGGGTCTTTCCTCCCCCCTTAGGTAGAAATGGTCCCCATTGCGTTGAGTTCCTTCGTGAGATGAGGAAACTTCTGTTGAACTTAGTCCCTGGTGAGCCACTTGCCCTGGTGTAGGAGTTGGCCTGCTTTGACAACTTGATATAGTTGGATCATCTGTTGGAAAGTGTTATCGATCTGTGTGTCCATGATCTGATCAGTTGTGGCTTGTTCCATGCAGTCTAGGTTTAACTATGTTGGTGTGAGTTATTCTACCATGTCGTATGTATCTAGTAGAGGTGGAAAGTATGGCCAAAGGTGGTCCACATTGAACATTGGGTGCATGCCAAGGAATGGGGGAATGATGAGCTCGAAGGAATTGTCCCCTACCACCTTGGTGATGTTGTATGGACCATATCAGAACGGTCGAAGCTTGCGGTGGGGCCCAAAAAGGTGCTCCTTTTGTAAATGTAGCCAAACTGTGTTGCCCACCTCGAACTTGTGTGGCACCGGATGTTGATCATGGCACTACTTATACTTGGCATTGGATTTCTCCAAGATGTCATGGACCTGCTCATGAACATGTTGGATTCATTCAATAAATATTGTTTCTTTATCAGCCTTAGACAATACACGTGTGGATTCTGTCTGAGTGGTCGCATGAGGTATGTTATGATCAGGCAGTAGCTCGCCTAGGGTCAGATCAATGGAGTGCTTGACCTAAAAATGTAGAGGAACCTATGTGGGTGAGGAGAAAATTTCCTTATATTCCTCCACGAATTTCCATTTTCTGATGTCGTGCAGGGGAGGCTTGTTTGGAGGTTCTGGCCACAATCTTCTTCTTTCCCTGTGGGTGAATTGTAATGAAAACAAATTTCATGGGTTGGGAAATAATCTTACTACGTTGATTTATAGTAATCAAAGAGATGGCGGGAGGAATTATATGCGAAAACCTCCAAATTTTTCTTTGGAGTACAAGAGGTGGAATATCTAGGTCATGTTGTATCTCATGAGGGTGTTAAGTTAGACCCTAACAAAATTAAAGCTATTAAGGAATGGAAAATCCCCACAACCATAAAGCATCTGCGAGGATTTCTCGGGTTAACAAGGTATTATTGAAAGTTTGTTAAGAATTATGGGAGAATATAAGCTCCTCTAACAACATTACTGAATACAAATGCTTTTTATTGGACTACATAAGAAAATAAGGCCTTTGAACATCTTAAAGAGGAAATGTGCCAAGCACCGGTCTTAGCTATGCCAAACTTCGCAAAAACCTTTATTGTGGAATGTGATGCCTCAAGAAATGGAATTGGTGTTGTTTTAATGCAAGAAGGAAGACCCATTTCTTTTGAAATATACCCAATAAAAGGAAAGTATTTACTGAAACCTATTTATGAGAAAGAAATGTTGGCAATAATACCTGCACTAAATAAATGGCGACCTTACCTAATGAGAAGACACTTCAAGGTAAAAATAGATCATGATAGTCTTAAATACTTTTTGGAACAAATATTATCTTCAGAAGAGCAGTAAAAATGGGTCACAAAGATGTTGGGTTATGACTTTGAAATCATCTAGAAAAAATGGAAGCTAAATGTGGTTGCAAATGCACTCTCAAGAAAGGATGAAGATGTGGAACCACTGTTTTGTGCCATTTCTATTATCCAACTAGATTGGATAATTGAAGCAAGGGAGTAATGGAAGGATGATGAAGAATTGTGGACACTCATTCAAAAGTTGCAGCAATATCCCAGTACATCTGATACATTTAGCTGGAAAAAATTATTCATTATGGTACAAAGATTGTTTATATATTTGTAATAATTCCCAACTAAAACAAATGATTCCTTTGGAATTGCACACCTCTCCCTTAGGAGGACACTCAAGATTTTAAAAACTTACCACAGGGTCAAGAACACATTTTTCTGGGATGGCCTTAAATCTGATATTCAAAAGTTTGTGGCAGAATGTTTGGTCTACCAACAAAATAAAGTTGATACAATAAAGACCTGAGGTATGCTACAACCTTTATCCATTCCAAGTCAATGTTGGGAGGATATTTCAATGGATTTTATCACAGGTTTACCCAAGTTCGAAGGAAAGAGTGTCATCATGGTGGTAGTTGATAGAATTACCAAAGTGAACACTTTTGTGCATTATCTCATCCATTTAAAGCTAGCATGGTTGCTACTGCATTTATGGAAAAATATCAAAAGCTAAATGGAAACCCAAAGATTATTGTAAGCGACAAAGATCCCATTTTCACTGGAAATTTTTGGACGGAATTATTTTCTTGTTTGGGTACTCAACTAGCTCATAGTTCATCTTATCATCCTCAATCTGACGGTGTTGTGGAGGTAAATCCCCTCTGCGGACAAAGGCGATCCCACTAGCCCTAGAGTGGGTCTAGCAACAATCGAAACACGCAAGACTATTGGTTCCTAGTTACAAAAGATAGAAATGTGATAGATCATTTACCGTGATTCCTTTGGTGTTGTTGTCGAAGAAGAAGTGGCGCTTCCATTCCTAGCTGGACAGGTCACAATCCATGAGCTTGTTGCATCCAGATACCTATACACATGCAAAGAAGAGAGACAACATGCAACGCAATATTTCACACTTTAATAACTACCGATCAGTTAGAGAGGAACGAATGAACTTGCATTATATAATGGACAAACACAATCATGGAACCAATAGCAGAGTCATGTATATTAAGATACGAGAGAATGATTGCAACCAGTGCTTTGACATTGTGATCTTCCTTCGACAGGGTTCCAGTGGGACGTGTCTCACAAAGCTCGCCAGGGATTCGACAGAACTCTCTCTCTCACAAGGTTCTCCTTAGCTCTGCTCTTGATTGTCACTCAGCTATAATTTCCTTCCCAAAAGTTAAGCTAGCTAGCAAATGGAGAGGGCAGGCTTTTATAGAGGGAGAAGGAGAGGTTAGGCTCCCTATAATCATGGGGGAGAGTCCTATCTCTTAGGAAGGTTCCATGAGAGGTGGAAAACCACTTCCTAATCAGGGAGATCCGGAGGCAAACAACCCAACCTCATTTTGATGATCCGTTCTGAAGTTGTTAGAATCAAAATTCTGCCTTATATTGTTAAAAAACATTCCTTAATAGGCTTGGCGCGGGCACAACACAGGGATAGAGCGCCAGCTGGCTCACCCACTAGTGTGCATTTTCCCCATTGGTGCGAGGGATGAACTGGATACTCACGCCAATTCCAAAACATGGGTTTTTAGGGTTTTCCAGAGGAAATGTTCTTGAAGATAATTCTTTTCCTTATGTAGAAGGATGCCATCAAGGTGTTTTCAGGACATTTTACTGTTCACAGGTCACAGGAATATTCCTCCAATGTACGGGATGAGGTATTGCAAGGACGGTGACAAAATGTTGTGTAACATATGCCCCCTAAAGCATGAGATTCGAGAGAGAGGGAGGGGTGAAATGCTTTATGAGAATGCACTCAACTGAAAACATTGTCATCGGAAGACCTGCGAATACAAATACAACTGATATCTTTGATACATGATATGTGGTATGGGCGCAGCGATCCATAATAGAGTGTACAAAAACCGGGATCCAAGGTATGGACGCAACCATCCAATCAAATGAGTCATGTAATAAATCATAATAATCCACAAAAAAACTATAGCCTGGATGTTTATCAGACAAAATCCAGGGTCTTGCGCTCCATCTCGGCCCGAACAGAGTACATGTTCGAGCATGCGAATATGTGAGTTGAAGTCGAACATGCAAGAACATCGTTTGATTACCAGCCAATAATGAAAGTCGTTAACAGACGCAAGAGAAACCACCAATAATGAAGATGGCTCTCAAGGTACAGGAGGTACAATCCACGGAATGTGAACAGTGAGCTGGCGTCGAACACCTGTAGAATCATCCAATCAAAGGCCAATAATGAAAACCTTGCGTTGAATGCAAAGAACCTGCCATTCAGGAATGTAGGTTCCAAGGCACCTGAAGGGAGTCTCTAGATCAACTTCCCAGATAATGAGCTGAAGTCGATAGGAAGTGACCTTGATCGAAGGTGGGCCATAATGTTTCCCACATCATCGATACGAGACAGAGGGACATAATGTTTTGTGAATCAAGACCAACAGAGAATCATAGGGAGGTTGAAAACTGCAGAGGCCAACTTCTCTTGAACATGTCGGCGGCACGAAATTGGATTTGGCAGTATTTGACAATAAGGGATCTGAGGTCATGGTGACGTGGCAAAGAGAAGATGAGCAGTCAAAAGAGATTACCCAAACCTGTGAAGGCAAGTAGAGAACGAGATGAGATGGTCCCAACCCGACACGAATGCAGACAAGTGCCAAGTTCAAGAGCGACATACTGTCGACACAACTATAATACTGGTTCCATTTTCCCCCACCATTTCTGGTGAGTACCCTAATTATTTTTGAAAACAAGCTTGAAGGGGATAGCATATGCTTGCGATGTAAGTTTTTCCTTCGGACAAATCCAACCTAGTACATTTTACGAGCCCTAGGAAGGAGGAACTCGAGTAACGTCATTACGACAGAGTCCGATGTCATCAGTTTTTAACGAGTCTGACAAAGGAATAACTTGACATATTTTCATGTTTAGAGAGTTTGAAAAGACAGTGGAAAAGAAAGCTCTAGTAGTCCCTTTTCGTAGATAGTCCCACAGATCCGAAAAGGTAGAAAACTATGTCTGAGAGAACCTCCTAGTCGCGATAGGCTAGGGTATTCCTTTTTCATAAAGAATCTATCCCAGCCCGAAAAAGGGGTAAATGTATACTGGGTAGATGTCATTTTGCAGCCAATTTAACGAGCTTAAAACGACAAGCGACTCGGCAATATTTTCAGTTTTAAAGAGTCAGAAAAGAGCTTAAAGGTGACTCCAGTAGTGACTTTTTCGTGTTTTTACCGAGTCCGAAAAAAAAAGTATAAAATACAACTCATCTCTTCGTCAAAATCATGTGGAAAACCTGTTTCTGCACAAAAAGACACGTGTAAAACATATTCGACGAAAATAATGCGAAAATATATCGAAAAACATGTTTAAAAACCCATTTATGACTTTGAAAATCTATAAAAGACCAACAGTGGTAAAAAAAAATATTTACTTTTCAGTTTTTACCTCTTTGCGGAGCAACAGTGACCCTATTGTGCTTCAATCTTTAGGCGACAAGTGCAACCAATCCAGCGGACCGAATTGACTTCCATCCGGTTCAGGTAAGAACCAACTTCTTTGTCCATATTTTAAGCTGAATTTCATTATATTTAATCATGGTTTGAGGTCTATTAGGGAGGGAATTTCAAATTTTAGGCCTCTGCAGTTGGCACGAGTTCCAGGCACAGTCTTGCGCCAATTCGCTCTGTTTTACACAGAGGTCGTGCCAGTTGGCACGATTGTTAGCCAGACAGCTGTGCCAAGGGCGCAATGCAAATTTCGGCTAAAAAATCTCACAAATGAACCAATGAAATGCAATCTTGAATACTTGAGGAGGTTTCTAATGCTCCTATGCGTGATTTAATGCAGGCACCCAACAAAAAGATGGTCATTGAATGGAAAGAGAGAGAGTACAGCGAGGAAGATGAAATGGCAATGGGAAATGAGCAGTGTATGAATGCTCTCCGGAATTGCGGGCTGAAAAAACTCTTTCTAACGCCATGTCTGCAGGCCCAACCCGAACTACTACAGTATCTTATTAGCATCTGGGATGAGGATGAGGATAAGTTCAAACTTCGAGATCAGGTACTTGAGCTCGAAGTGTCAGACTTGTACTTCATCACTGGACTGTCACATAGGGGTCCAGTCCCTATCTTAATTGGCACCAGGCCCTCAGGCGAAAACATGACAATGGTCATGGACAGGGTGTGCCGAGGGGCACGCAAAGGGATAGGGAGCGGGAAGGTAGACATTCAAACCGTCCCCAATCTATCACTAAGAGTAGTGCTACATACCATTACGCGGGTTGCAGGGTCACAAGCACCGCACGAGGCTACAAAGACACAGCTCCTCCTTGCATCGGAGTGCATGAACCCAACCGTGTTTGACTAGGCCACGGCCGTGACTGTGAACATAAAATGACAACTCACCAAATGCAAGAAGACCAAACTGAAACAGTTTGGATATGGGTCAATTTTGGCGTCGTTCTTCCTGGAACAACAACCTATCTTCCAGTGCCAGGGGGCCATAGTCCTGTATCCACCATTGAGAGAGCCACGGATGGCTCAATGGGCAGCATTGATGCTCAGGGCAGGGGGCGGCCAGCAGATGTCCTGGCGGCCCGAGTTCTTTGGCTAGCTCCGACGATAGTTGATCGTCGTGGAGGACTAGCCCTATGCGAGCACCGATTCTACCGGGGACCCAGACCTTCTGCTCCCGGAAGGAGAGGACTGGGATGAGGAGCTTGGTAAGACTCTTTTCGATTTTATGAATTTTACGATTTTTTGGTATACATGCATGTTCTAACAGCTTATCCTATATGTATGTAGACGTTGGCCCAGAGAGGCCTACCAGAATGTCACCATTAGCAAGGAGGACCCCTCTCGCTTATGACCCTCAAGGTGAAGGGGGCGAGGGGGACGATCTTGTACAGAACCTAGAGGGGATCGCTCGCGAAGTTCCGGATTATGCTTGTTTAGCTGATGTTCCCTTAGCTTATCAAAGGCACACCGTAGGGGTGCCGAGTCGTCTCCATCGCTTACTAAGGCAGTTGGTGCGGAACTAACGTGCTACCATGAGCACCATGCCGATTAGTCACCTAGGCTTTTTATTTGCATATTTTTTTAGAGACATGTCATCTCCGAATGTAGCTGAAACAAACATGTATATTTTTGGTTTTATATGATGCACACGTTGCAAACACTCGATATATATATATATATATATATATATATATATATATATATATATATATATTTCCTACATGGATCTTTCTTACATATGATAATTTTTTTATATGTTATGCAAATGCCTAATACAATGTTATCTAATGTATCAGCTAAATAATCTGCATAAATAACGACCCAACGGAAAAGTTAAAAGTTTACAAAATGCATCAGACCAACATATTTTATTTTTTACACAATCTTAAAAGCACAAACGCAAACTATGCTTGAAAAAATAGGCATGCCCCCAGCATGATGACTCAATTCAAGGTGTACATGCCCCCCAAGCTTCAATCCATAGGAAATGGAGTGAAGGTTCAAAACACAAGAGTAAGAGACTCAACGTGAATTTTCCGAAGTCTAACAAAACTTGAATTGAACGGGAACGTGTTTCATTGTTTTAACGAGGTTGACACACTTAAAAGAACTGTCCTCAAACCAGCTTGTTTCATTGTTTAGGGAGCTTGACACAAGAAAAGGAACTATGCTCTGGCGAGTTCAAATGAGCAGGTTTAGGGGGGGAGAACTAGATGCAAAATGCTCGAGAAAATTAGACAATGCCCCCATGCTAGGAATAAACGAGGAACGACGATGCCCATCACTCCACGGTAGATCTTCGAGAGACATATTCTCCACGATAGCTTCGTCAAACGGAAAAACTTCTCTCAAAGGATTGGGCGAATGTGCATTGTCGAGCCAAGGGGATTGAGAATAAACAAGAGCCATGCTCAAAGGAGCATTATCAGCAGGAGGAGGATCCGATGTGGCAATGATCTCACAATAATTGATTTCAACTAGGGTCAGAAGCATCGATTCTCCAAAAGAGGCAACCTGTTCAGGAGGAGGGATGATCCATGGGTCATCCCACCTAGAGATCATATTGAATTGAATGGTGTTCGGTGGTGGAATGGGGAAAATACCCATGAGAACGGGGTCTTTGAAAATACCAGGTCCTATATTATCGGGGGGATTAGGAATTTGATCCACGTATGGCACGTTGTTCTCGGAAGAGGAGGTAAAGAAAGACAACTGATCGATAGTAATAATCTTGCCCTCATGTGGAAACTTCAAAATTCGAAAGAGGGTGGACGGAACGCACAACATGGCATGGGTCCAACTGCGATCGAGTAGAAGATTGTAGTTGAGTTTTGCATCAACAACTTCCACTTTAATGTTGACTCTCTTTCCTTGCATTGTAATCGGTAGGCTCGCAAGAACACCCAAGGGTTTTGATTCCCTTCCATCAAATGCCTCGAGGGCATTAGGAGATGAAGTGAGGGGTAGAGAGCCAATGACCTTCAAGCAAGCAGATGAAATAACGCAGGTAGAGGCACCTTTGTCCACAACGACTTTGTGAATATTGAGGCCGTTAATGCTGACTTGTATAACAAGCGCGATCTGGTGCAGAAGTCAGGGGACGAAATTCTCTAGATTGAAGGCGAGAAGGCTAGAATCGGCAGGATCAATTTTTCCGATCGCAGATAACAAAGCTTTCCATTGAGACGGACAACTATGAAGTACTTCCAGCGCGGACATCATGAAAGGTGCCTATGCCAAATCCTCAAAAATGTTGTAATGCTGAGCAGCGCGGGCGTTTGGATTATAGGAAGACTTGCGGAGAACACCTTTGAAAGGTGGTCGTACAACGGGTTCAGCACTGGGCCTTTCAATCTCAAGAGGAACAGAGGCAGGTGAAGGAGGACGGCCATCAACGACTTCCTTCCTAGCTGCCTGGCGTGATCCGGCATAATCCTTTGACCGAGTGGCAATAGCAACAGGTGCAGCACCATTCATCATGAAAACCTAAGACCCAAACAGTGAAAATGGCGAAGGTTGCTCGACCATATGAGTCTGCTGAGAAGGAAAAGGTTCCTTAAGAACTGCTGGAGTTCCCTTAGAGCCTTTAAGAAGTTGACTAACCTCGGATCGTCTAGGACAATCTTTGGTGTAGTAGTCTTCATCACAAATTAGGCAAGGGTACTTCGGTTTTCGCTGTGAACCATCATCGGCACGTGGTTTGGATGATTTTGGTTTTGGGGCATTGTATTTGGCTTTTCCTTTGCCCTTCTTTTTCCCTTTGGAATTATTGTCCGTAGGATTGGCCTGGACGGTGTTAACCTCTACGGTTTTACCATAATCTGAAGTAGCCAGAGGAGCATAATTGTTGGAAGAATTCAATTTCTAATTCCCATTGGAAGACTTGCGAGAAGTCTAAGAGACGGAACCAATAACACCGTCTACTGATGGAGTAGCCGGCGCTTTAGAGGTCCTTGGTTGCGGGGCATCAATCAAGATGTCGTGTAACGTGCCGGACTGAGAGTACACTAAATCGAGGTACTGGGCACGAGCAATGGCTTGTTCCTCGGTTACACATGCCCCAATAGAAATGTCTTGTGCAATCTTATTGACAAAAGAGGTAGTGAACCAGTGAGTTAGAAGTTGATCAGGAATGTCAAACTTGATCAGACGACGACGACGTCTCCATTCGTGAATATGATCTGAAATATGAGTAGCTTTGTCCTGTTTCAGAGATGTTAGGAGATGCGTCTCGGCTTCGTAACGAACCGGTAACTGGAAATGCATTAGGAATGCCATAGCTAGAGTATTAAAATCTTGAAAAATACCATGGGACATTTTTATATACCATTTAGCAGCAGCGCTGGTGAGAGTATGCTGGAAAATACACAGACGAATCGAGTCATCTATCCAAGAATTCGAAGAACACCATAAATGGTATGTCATGACGTGTGCTTGGGGGTCTTCTCCAGATTTTCCCTCAAACTTAGGACAATCACCAGGCACCTTCGTCAGAACTAGAGCCCAATACAGATTATGAAGAATCAGATCATTGGTCAATTTGGACACGTCCGGTAACTCCAACATGGCGAGAAAAGGTAATTGAGGGCTAAAAGACATGCCAGGTCCCTGATAAGGGCTTGTACCTGTACTCCATCCTGATTGAGCATAAATCTGCCCCCATTGGTTCTGTCCCAGAGTATTCTGACCATAGGGGGTATAAGCCGGATAATTGGGCTGATATGGCGATTGAAAACCAAGATACGTGGGTTGATAACCAGGGTACTGATTTTGATTATATGTGGGCCTCAATTGAGTAGTGTATGGATTTTGCTGCGGAGTATAAGTATAGCCTGGCTGTTGAGGGTAATAACCAGAACCTTGAGGCGGGTTGTAAATCAGTCGAGATTGACCTTAAGGGTAATAGCTGCCTTGGGATCGAACGGGCTGCTGGTAAGTGGGGCCCTGCTGAGTCGGATAAGTCAGGCGCACAGGTGGATTCGGCTGTGGCATAAAATAGATCGGCGGCTAAGCAGGGTTAATAGGCTGAGCAGGTTGTCCTGGTTGAACAGGCTGACCTGGTTGATGAGGGGCACTAGGTTGACCCGGCTGAGCAAGTTGGCCTGATGGCGGGAGTGGGCCAGGTTGTGCCTAATAACCAGGTTGACATGTGACAGGACCATAAGATGGCCTTGGCTATGCAACATTTTGACCAATTGGAAAATGAGGCTGTTGAGGTTTCACCAAAGGTTGAGAAGGATGGGTTTGCCCCCCACGACCGTATGGAGGTCCAGGTTGATACCCCCGTTGCCCTGCTGGTCCTTGAGGTTGCCCTGGTTGGACCACAGGGTGAGGCTGCAGAGGTTAACCTTGAGGATTGTAAGACTGTCCTTGCGGGTCGTATGATAATCCCTGCTGGACCAAAGGTTGTCCTTACGGGTCGTATGCATACCCTAGTTGGGCCAAAGGTTGTCCCTGGAAGGATTGTCCTTGTGGGCCAGAAGCATATCGTTGTTGAAACAAAGATTGTCCTGGAAAGGGTTGTCCTTGTTCGTTAGAAGGTTGCACAGGCAGGGAAGATATAAAACCGTTAATATACTGATAAGCCTCAAGAGCAGGAAAACGAATGGGGTTTCCCTGCTCATCATATTGATATGGAAATGTGTAGATCGGGGCACCATTCGCTCCATAATGAGAAAATTAAGGATGATTAAGATCTTGAGAGGACTGACCAACCTTGGAGATTGGGGGTTGTAAAGACATCTGATACTCCTCGGGAGAAATGTTATCGGGAATGGCAGAAGCTATATAAATGTCTTTAGGAACTGACGAGGTCCTAATCGCCTGAGTGGTGACAACAGACATAGATGCAGCCACGCAGATAGTAGGTCTAACAGGTACTAATGTGAAAAAATGAGATGCCATGAGAGGTGTCGATGGCGACATCCCTAACGAGGGAATGGTTAGTTCCATGGACGAAGTCGATATTCCCATATAGGTAATAACAGCCATGACCTGACTTAAAGACCTATATCCAGCTGGGAGCGATGGACTAGGTGAAGACAAAACAGATGGTTCAGGGATGTCTTCGGGGAAAAGCTGGTAGTCTTCACCAGAAGTAGGAACTCCCTCACTAGGAGTAGGACTGGATGAGTCCATATCTGACCCTACCGTAAGATCTTCTAAAAGACGACGGGGATTAGGAGGTACAACAGCAGCCAAAAATGGCGATCCCAATCCCCAACTCCAAATCCAAGCCAAGTGTTGGACAAGGGCCGATTGAACTCAACTGGTCCTCCAAAGGGAAGTTCAGATATAATCGGTCCCCCAAGGGGAAACTCAGATACAATGGGATGCCGCTTCTCAGTAGAGGACTGAGAGACCTCTTATGAATCGTCTGTATAAGGACTACCAGTAGATGAAACTGACGGTTCCACCATTGTGACTATAGCAAAAAGAGGAAGAGATCAAAAACAAAGATATGCGGGCAAAAACCAAGGCAAACAAAAACAGGTTGAAAAATCAATCTCTAAATGGGCATGTGATCGTAGGTGATTAATTTTACCACATTGAAACTGGAAATTTTACGGTTTCATGTTTTAAGAGTCTAGAAACGAGTAAAATATGACTTTATCACTTTTAGTTTGGAAACAAGCGTGAAAGGACAAGCGCTTGATGATCTTTTCAAATTTAGGGAGTCACTAAAGATCAAAATGACTCTTCTAGTAATCTAGGTAAATGGGTGTACCATATATCTATGAGCTTCCATATACACCTTGGTAAAAATGAAAGAGAAATCAACCAAGGACTTAACGTACGTGCAGGTAATCTCCCCAAATGTTGTGTTCGGTGTATCACGGGTAAAAGGCGGCAGACTCGGCTTCCTACAGATAAAGGATTTGCAACCTAATGAGGTCTCCCTTTATATACTCGACGGTACGGGGAGCACAAGTCCGTACTAGCACTGTCTGTAGCCAGATGGCGAGCAACAGCTACTAGGCTTAAAGATGTCGGAACACGTCTCTACCTTAGACTACTAGATGTTCTGTTAAGTTTCAATGTTGCCTTAGGTTAATTCAGTAAATTTTAAATTTGATCTTCAATTTACATTTCGATTTCAAGGCCCTATCGAATGTTGGATCTCATAAAACCTCTAGATGCAAACTACATGCCATAAAATATCATTTTGTTCAATGAAGAGCTATCTACGGGAGAGTTGAGAGCTTTCAAATGACAGCAAAATGAACACACAAAAAACATCCACTATTGTTTTCAATACAGGCTAATAAAACTAGAAAACTTTTCTCTAGAGTTATATAACACTAGTAATGCGAAAGAGCTTTCAATTTTCACTATGCCAATCAAAATGCAAAAGATTTTGTTTTTTGTTTTTTTTGTTTTTGTATTTTTTTTGTATTTTTCAATATATTAGAGCAAATGCACTAAATAAATGAAAAACTAATGAAAACATCAATTTGAGAATGATAAAGAGAGAGTTGAAACAAAACAAGTTCACTCAAATCATACAAACGCAATCAAGACTCAAACCGATGAAGAAATCCCTCAAAGCGAAGAAGAATCTCGAAAGAGACTCAAACAAACCGTGTGATCTAGGCTTGGAGCAACACAAAGTGAAACTGAATGAAAGAGAGGACAATCACTCAATTAATGTAATGATTCAATGGGATTCAGCAATATGAACGCAAAGAAGCAAAAACTAAGTTGACCGGGAAAGCAAAGACCCAAAATTCCTACGGGAGGCTCAGCACACTGAAGCACTTAGAAGCCCTAGGGCTAAAATGAAAAACTGACAGAAAAAGGCAAACAATTGGAGGGCAAGGGCTAAACACAGTAAAAAATGACTTCAGAGCACTCAATCAATCAGAAAAAATGAACCAGGACCAAAACTCAAGCTCAGAGAGTCCAAGAACAAGCAAACCCTAAAACCAAGAAGGGTTGGCGCACCTGTTTGGCTGTAATCTACGCCAAACAGGGGTTGGCACGGGGGCCTAACTAGCAACAAGCCCCAGTTGACGTGACTGTCAAGGAGATAACCATGCCAATCAGGTTTACCCTAGCAAAATGATGAAAATGAACTAACAGAGGCTAGATCTGGTCTTCTAGGGGTTGAACAAGGTTTTAACACCAAGGAAGGTGAACCAAAAAAGCGAACTAATCAAACAAAAATCCAAAAACAACCTAATGGAGGAAGGATCAACTCCCATTGATCCCCAGTATGGTCTCCAAATTTTTGTGGAGGTAAATCCCCTTTACGGAGAGAGGTAATCCCACTAGTTGTAGAGCGGGTCTAGCAACAATTGAAACACGCAAGACTATTGGTTCCTAGTTTCAAAATATAGAACCGCGATATATCGCTTATCGTGATTCCTTCGCTGCTGTTGTTAAAGAAGAAGTGGCGCTTCTGTTCCTAGCTGGACAAGTCACGATCCGTGAAATTGCTGCATCCAGATATCTGTACACATGTAAAGAAGAAAGACAACATGCAACGCAATATTTCACACTTTTATAACTATCAATCAGTCAGAGAGGAACAAATGAAATTGCATTATATAATGGACAAACATAATCATGGAACCAATAACAGAGTCATGTATATTAAGATACGAGACAACGATGACAATCGGTGCTCTGACGTCATGATCTTCCTTCGACAGAGTTCCAGCGGGATGTGTCTCACAAAGCTCGTCAGGGATTTGACAGAACTCTCTCTCTCACAGGGTTCTCCTTAGCTCTGCTCTTGATTGTCACTCAGCTATAATTTCCTTCCCAAAAGTTCAGCTAGCTAGCAAATGGAGAGGGCAGGCTTTTATAGAGGGAGAAGGAGAGGTTAGGCTCCCTATAATCATGGGGGAGAGTCCTATCTCTTAGGAAGGTTCCATGAGAGGTGGAAAACCATTTCCTAATCATGAAGATCCGGAGGCAAACAACCCAACCTCATTTTGATGATCCGTTCTGAAGTTGTTAGAATCAAACTTCTACCTTCTATTGTTAAAAAACATTCCTTAATAGGCTTGGTGCGGGCACAACACAGGGATAGAGCGCCAGCTGGCGCGCCCACTAGTGTGCATTTTCCCCATTGGCGCGAGGGATGAACTAGATACCCGCGTCAATGCTAAAACATGGGTTTTTAGGGTTTTCCAGAGGAAATGTTCTTGAAGAGAATTCTTGTCCTTATGTAGAAGGATTCCATCAAGGTGTTTTCAGGACATTTTACTATTCACAGGTCACGGGAATAGTCCTCCAATGTACGGGACGAGGGATTGTAGGGACGGTGACAAAATGCTGTGTAACAGATGGGTAAACTGAGATAGTGAAAAAATGTTTGGAAGTATATCTTCATTTCTTTGTATTTGATAAATAAACACAATGGGTAAAGTGGTTACCTATGGTTGGATGGTGGTATAACACTTCCTGCCATACTGCAACAAAAAGTGACCCCATTTATGGCACTTTATGGATATCATCCACCGTCCATCACATCATCTTTAAGAGAAAATTCTAAGGTTCAAGTAGTGGAAGATCACATCGAGCGTCAACAACAAGTTCTCCGACTCTTAAGGATAACCTCAATTTGGCACAAAATCGAATGAAACAACAAGCATGTCAACATCACAACAAAAGCAGTTTGTATGTAGGCGTATGGGTATTTTTACGGCTACAACCATACAAACAAATGTCCCTCAAGCAAGCTAAGAAGGATAATAAATTATCGCCAAAGTACTATGGTCCTTACAAGGTGTTGCAAAATATTAGTACTATGGCATACAAATTGGAGCTTCCCGCTTCTTCACGAGTGCATCCAATTTTCCATGTTATACTTGCTAGTTAATGTTCATTTACTCTGACATATTCATATGACTAAAGAAGAATTATTACCACATAGAATGGTTGTTGTTGTTCTTCTGGCTATAGAAGGTCCTCGTATGATTGTTGTTGCTATTTGTATGAATTTTGCTGCAAAAATATGTTGGGAATCACGATTATCATTAGACCAAAACCTGCAGGTTTTAGGCAATGATTATATTGCCAGAGATAAGGATATTTGACTATGTAACTTTATCTTTCATTTAGACAACTTTAAACATCAATAACAACCATTTTCAATAGTTTTTATTTTGGAACTAGAGTGATTTTAGGTCGAGGCTAGTCTCATTGTTGGATGGAAGAACAAATTTTCCACTTGAAATATGTTGTCACCACATTGTGCGAGCCCTAGTTAAATCTAAACACCAAATAAGACAAATTTTATCCCCACTCCCCTCAACCTTTTCCCAGAACACATGAACCAATAAAACTAAACCCATACATACCAACTAATTTACAATTAATAAATTAAATAATAACATTTTCTAAATAAATTTATTTATTTATGAAAAATACAAAGTCTAATACTATATGAAATGATGAAATATGCCACAACTTAAGTTGGATATAGAGTTGTTTTTAGCTTAAACCTAATATCACTTTTTAACATATTATAAATTTCCTTTAATATTATAAGAAAAAGATTTGGTGTTAAACTTTATTTGTAAAATATTTTTCATATAAAAGTGTTAATGTTATTATAAACTTTTATAAGTTATAAAGTTTTGAAAAATATTTAAATTATAAAAAAATAACACTTATATTTTATATTATTAAAAATGAGATATATTATACCATAGAAAATTTGTTATTTATACATTTGAATTTAATTTTTATAAAGTGATATAATATTCTTTATGAGTCGTTTGTATAATATTCTTCGCGAGTTGTTTGTTATTGAGTATAATCATATTAGATGATGGTTAGGAAATATTTTAATTTTGTTAAAATCCAATTTATCTTCAAAGTTGCGAGGCAAATTAAAAAAAGAGAGGGTACAACGTCTTATAAATAAATGTTATTTACGTATTATTACTTTATTTGTATTAAAAAAATTGCAAATATATATTTTATTTAATTTTAAATAATTTGTTTATATGGTAAGCATTGGTTTTCCATAATCTAGTTGGAAATGGTAGGCCAATTCTTTTTTCTTTCTTTTTCTCTTTCTCTTTTTTATTTTTTTTAATTTTTTTTTATTTTCTTTTTCTTTTTTAGTTGAGAGGGTTAAGGCAGGGCTTTTCTTTATCTCTTTTTCTTAATATTATTATGGCTGAAAGTTTAAGTCGAAATTTGGAGCAAGTTAGACCGAATAGCAAACTGGTAGGGTTAAGCATAACTCGGAACGTGAAGGGAGTGAATCATTTCTAGTTCGTCGATGATACACTATTACTAAGGGAGCATTGAAGATAAACAAGGTTCAAGAACATTTTGGACTCTTATTTTGCTTTGTCTGAAGGAACGATTAACAAAAAGAAGTGACAAGTATATGGTTGGAACTGTGCTAATAAATAATCCTTGAGATTTTGAAAATATTTGAGTTCCAAGTCATTTAAGATTCGAAGTCATTCAAATATTTAGGTATTCCAGTCTCTTTGGGTGTGTCTAGGGTAGGTGAGTGGTAGGAAGTAATGCAAAAATTAAGAAGGTGTATTAATTCATGGCGAACGCAATGACTAAATGTAGCATGAAAAGTGGTATTAATAAAATCAGTTTTGTCCTCCCTTCCAATATATTTGCGATTGAGATTTTTAACACCATAGAGGATTATACATAAAATCAATGGTCTTTTGAGGAAATTATTGTGGCAATGAGGGAAGCATAATGAAAATTGATTTCACCTGGTGAATTGGAGAATTGTTTGATTACCCAAGGAATTTAACCAATTAACAATTAAGGAGCTTGAGTTTATGAATCTCGCATTGGGCGCAAAAATGGTACGGCGATACCTATCAAAATCTAGTGAATGGTGGAAACAAGCCTTTATCAAGAAATATTTCCACAAAAACAAACTTCTCAAGTCGGAGCATAAGACTTGGCAGGAGCAAGGTTTGAAGATATGGAAGTTGTGTAGAGAAGTCATGCCTCTTATCATTGATAACCTTGGATGGAAAAGAGGGAATGGAGCATGTATCCACCTGTGGAAGGATGGAATTCCAATTGAAAAGTTAGTAAAAGACAATGATGATCTCAAGGATTTAGCTAAATGGATGGAGGATAAGGGACTTTTGAAGCTTATTAATTTATCATAGTGGAATCACCACGAACACTGCATTGGATGGTATTGCAACAACATTCCATCTAATCTTCAACAATATTTGGATTTATTGATCAAAGTTCTAAAGGGATATGCACCAATATCAACTTCAAGGTTAGATTGATGGATATGGAAGAGCGGTAACTCTTGCAACTAATCAACGAGAGAATGATACAACCAACTAATTAAAAACTTGCCTCATTCTCTTGTAGATCGGATATGGGGAAAAACATGGAATTCTGATGGGATGCCAATAATAAATCTCTTCTACTAGGAGTTGGTGCATGACAAGGTATTGATTGCATAAAATTTAAAAAAGTGGAGCATCCAAGGTCCCTCTCCGTGCTTGCTTTCTCAAAATGCAGAATAAAATATTCCCATCTCTTCCATAGGTGTCCCTTTGATTTGGAAGTTTGGAATTTGGCTCTTGCGCAAGTTATAGTCCTTTCAAGAATTCCAGAGACTTGCGAAGAAACGTTTGATACTTGGTAGCTTTGAAATCCTTGGCAAAGGAAGAAAACTTCAATTCTCGTGAGGAGCAGGGTGGCCCTTTCGAATTATCTATGCTAGATAATTTGGATAGCGCAAAATCATGCAATCTCCAAGGAGGAACATCCAAATGTTATCTCCTCTACCTCAAAAGCATTTCCAATGCTTTTTGAAACAATTTCAGCCAGGGGATTTGACTTGAAGGAGCTTGACGATATTTCTCCATCTAAAAGAGGTTGGTTGAAATTATATCAACTACACTGTCATGTTGGTAGCTTCAATACTAAACATTCAATCCAAAAAACACCTTCCATAAGGTTGGATCATGAATAATTTTCTAGAGGGAGGAAATTTTTGGGACATTATTTATTATTTTTTGACAAAGCATTGAAAGGAAATCCCGGGGAGGCAAGAGCAAGAGAGGTTATCTTTCGCCCCGACAAAGAAAGAGAGGCACAATTTTCTTGGGGCTTAGGGGACTCTACAAACATCCAGGCCAAATTTTTGGCTTTGTGGCAACACATGGACCTGACTCACTTTAGCGAGATTAAAAAAATGATGGTTTTGGAGACAACGATTTTTATTCAACAAGTTAACAAATGAAAAGAGAATACGTAACAGACCTTAGCCCCTATCCTACATTGAATTAAGATATTAATGGATAAATTTCATTTGATTGAGCTCTTCCATGTCAAGAGAAATTTCAACATATGGCATATTCCCTGCCCAACCAAGGAGTTTTACTAGAACAAGGTGTTTTGAAGATTGATGAAGGGGACTTAAGTAAAAAGGAAATTCCATGAGGGGCATAATAGAAAAATGTTACAAACAT